>CM067174.1:43250543-43258043 GCA_034093135.1 Erigeron breviscapus | reverse complement strand
TTTTTTTTTTTTTTTTTTTTTTTTTTTTTTTTTTTTTTTTTTTTTTTTTTTTTTTTTTTTTTTTTTTTTTTTTTTTTTTTTTTTTTTTTTTTTTTTTTTTTTTTTTTTTTTTTTTTTTTTTTTTTTTTTTTTTTTTTTTTTTTTTTTTTTTTTTTTTTTTTTTTTTTTTTTTTTTTTTTTTTTTTTTTTTTTTTTTTTTTTTTTTTTTTTTTTTTTTTTTTTTTTTTTTTTTTTTTTTTTTTTTTTTTTTTTTTTTTTTTTTTTTTTTTTTTTTTTTTTTTTTTTTTTTTTTTTTTTTTTTTTTTTTTTTTTTTTTTTTTTTTTTTTTTTTTTTTTTTTTTTTTTTTTTTTTTTTTTTTTTTTTTTTTTTTTTTTTTTTTTTTTTTTTTTTTTTTTTTTTTTTTTTTTTTTTTTTTTTTTTTTTTTTTTTTTTTTTTTTTTTTTTTTTTTTTTTTTTTTTTTTTTTTTTTTTTTTTTTTTTTTTTTTTTTTTTTTTTTTTTTTTTTTTTTTTTTTTTTTTTTTTTTTTTTTTTTTTTTTTTTTTTTTTTTTTTTTTTTTTTTTTTTTTTTTTTTTTTTTTTTTTTTTTTTTTTTTTTTTTTTTTTTTTTTTTTTTTTTTTTTTTTTTTTTTTTTTTTTTTTTTTTTTTTTTTTTTTTTTTTTTTTTTTTTTTTTTTTTTTTTTTTTTTTTTTTTTTTTTTTTTTTTTTTTTTTTTTTTTTTTTTTTTTTTTTTTTTTTTTTTTTTTTTTTTTTTTTTTTTTTTTTTTTTTTTTTTTTTTTTTTTTTTTTTTTTTTTTTTTTTTTTTTTTTTTTTTTTTTTTTTTTTTTTTTTTTTTTTTTTTTTTTTTTTTTTTTTTTTTTTTTTTTTTTTTTTTTTTTTTTTTTTTTTTTTTTTTTTTTTTTTTTTTTTTTTTTTTTTTTTTTTTTTTTTTTTTTTTTTTTTTTTTTTTTTTTTTTTTTTTTTTTTTTTTTTTTTTTTTTTTTTTTTTTTTTTTTTTTTTTTTTTTTTTTTTTTTTTTTTTTTTTTTTTTTTTTTTTTTTTTTTTTTTTTTTTTTTTTTTTTTTTTTTTTTTTTTTTTTTTTTTTTTTTTTTTTTTTTTTTTTTTTTTTTTTTTTTTTTTTTTTTTTTTTTTTTTTTTTTTTTTTTTTTTTTTTTTTTTTTTTTTTTTTTTTTTTTTTTTTTTTTTTTTTTTTTTTTTTTTTTTTTTTTTTTTTTTTTTTTTTTTTTTTTTTTTTTTTTTTTTTTTTTTTTTTTTTTTTTTTTTTTTTTTTTTTTTTTTTTTTTTTTTTTTTTTTTTTTTTTTTTTTTTTTTTTTTTTTTTTTTTTTTTTTTTTTTTTTTTTTTTTTTTTTTTTTTTTTTTTTTTTTTTTTTTTTTTTTTTTTTTTTTTTTTTTTTTTTTTTTTTTTTTTTTTTTTTTTTTTTTTTTTTTTTTTTTTTTTTTTTTTTTTTTTTTTTTTTTTTTTTTTTTTTTTTTTTTTTTTTTTTTTTTTTTTTTTTTTTTTTTTTTTTTTTTTTTTTTTTTTTTTTTTTTTTTTTTTTTTTTTTTTTTTTTTTTTTTTTTTTTTTTTTTTTTTTTTTTTTTTTTTTTTTGAGAGTTTGAAAAGTTTGTTTTGAAAAAATTTGATTGCTATTACACATACATATTCATATAAGAATACTTGGAAGTACACAAAGGCGTTCGATTCCTTGTTTTCTTATATCAATTTATATGTATAATAACAATGCGTTTAAAAATAAATATATCATTTAAGAACGGGTTGCATACATAGTATATGCAAGCCACTTAAAAATCTTTTTGTTTATTTTTGTAATTTTTCAATTTTGTATTTTGTTTTCTGAAATGTGTCAAGAATTCCTTCAAATGAAAAAGATTAAGGTTTAAGATTCAACATACCAAGCTTGGAGATTAGAAAATTAAACCTCTTTTCGTCCAACGGTTTTGTGAACAAATCTGCGAGTTGAAATTCAGTTCCCACAAAGTAGAGTTCGATGTCACCTTTCTCAATATGATCTTTGAGAAAATGATATCTAACATCAATATGCTTGATCGAGAGTGGTTTACTGAGTTGACTGCAATAGCAATGGCACTCTGAGAATCACAATAGATAGGAATATGATCATACGTCAGACCATAATCAGTCAGTTGTGTCTTCATCCATAAGACTTGAGCACAACAACTAGCTGCAGCCACATATTCTGCTTCAGCCGTTGATAGTGAAACACAATTCTGTTTCTTGGAAGACCAACTCACAATTTTATCTCCTAAAAATTGTAAAGTACCGGAAGTGCTCTTGCGATCAAGTTTACAACCTGCATGATCTGCATCTGAATAAGCAGTTAGATTGAATCCAGTATCCCTTGGATACCAGAGACCTAAATCGGGTGTACCCTTCAGATAACGAAAGATTCGTTTCACAGCTTGATAATGTAAATCAGTTGGAGCAGCTTGATATCTAGCACACATACATGTTGCAAACATTATATCTGGGCGAGATGCTGTTAGGTACAACAATGAACCAATCATACTTCTATATCTCTTTTGGTCGAATGGTTTCCCATTTGTATCAGTATTAATGGTTGTTCGAGCAGCCATTGGGGTAGAAATTGAAGAACATGAAGTCATATCAAACTTTTTCAACATGTCATTTATGTATTTACCTTGTGATATAAAAATACCAGTTGGTAATTGTTTGATTTGAAGCCCCAAAAAGTAATTCATTTCCCCAATCATGCTCATTTCAAAATGATTGACCATTAGAGATGAAAAGTTTCGGCAAAATTTTTGACTGGTTGACCCAAATATAATGTCATCAACATATATTTGAACTAGTAGAACATGCTTACCTTGTTTGCGAATGAACAAGGTAGGGTCAATAATGCCTTTGGTAAATCCACCTTTAAGTAAGAAAGTAGTTAAGGAATCATACCATGCTCGGGGTGCTTGCTTAAGACCATAGAGAGCCTTGTCTAACCTGTAGACATGATTTGGCTTCTGAGGATCAACAAAACCTTCTGGTTGATCAACGTAAACTTCTTCTTTGAGGTCACCATTCAAGAAAGCAGTCTTCACATCCATTTGAAACACAGTAAAGTTTCGGAATGCGGCATAAGCTAAAAATATTCGAATGGCCTCCATTCTTGCTACTGGAGCAAAAGTTTCGTCGAAATCAACACCAGGTTGTTGGCAATAACCCTTAGCAACAAGTCGAGCTTTATTCCTTACTACCACTCCATTCTCATCCTTTTTGTTCTTGAAATCCACTTACCGATTGGATCAGCTTTTCTAGAATTTGGAACTAACCTCCATACCTTCAGTCTTTCAAATTGAGCGAGTTCATCTTGCATTGCCTTAACCCACTCTGGATCTTGAAGAGCTTCAGATACGTTTTGGGTTCGATATTGCTAAGAGAAAGTGCAACAAGACATTCATTCACTGAAGAACGAGTAGTTACTCCTGCTTGTGGATCTCCAATTATTTGATCAGTAGGATGATTTTTCTGCATGCTAATCCACTTGTGAGCATGAGGAAGAGGATCTTGTTGTTGAAGATCAACATCACCATCATTGAAACTTGAAGTTTGTGAGAGATGGAATCATAACTTGGTATAACCCTTTCCTCATATGCTGGATGATCAAAGTCAAGTGGTACATACACATTTGGAGTGTTCAGGGGATTGTTGTCTGAGTGAATTGAGAAGGTTGTTCTTGAACATTCACTTGAGAAGCATTATCCTGAGAGGATGGTGGAGAAGTATCATTTGAAGATAATTCTTGCTCTGAAGAATTTGATGATGTTTCATGAATGATGTTAGGAACTGGATCGTGGTTATGAAGAGGTTCATTGTTTGGAATTGGTTCAACGATGATCTGAGGTTCTTGATCATGAATCGGTTTTGACTTATAGAATTCTTCAAAAAGAATATCTAATTCATCACTGGTTGGAGTTGGAAACTTCTTGAATTTAGAAGCTAAGGTAGAGTTCCTTGTAGAAGTACTTGAAGCACTTGAATCCATACTTGTTGGTAGCAAGCTTTCTTGCTCAAAAATCATGCCTGACATCTCATCAAACCACACATTCATTGTTTCTTGAATTGTGTTCGTTCGGCGATTGTAGATTCGGTAGGCAATTGATGTTTTGGAATAACCAACAAAGTATCCTTCATCACCTTTCTTCTCGAACTTTCCAAGATTCTCCCGATCATTCAACGTGTAACAAACACACCCAAATATATGGAAGTAGTTGATGTTGGGTTTCTGTTTGTTAATAACCTCATAAGGAGTCTTTTCGAACCGCTGATTGATAATGGACCGATTCTGAGTGTGACAAGCAGTGTCAACAGCTTCAGCCCACATATTGGATGGCAATTTGGAATAAGCAAGCATTGTCCTTGCTGCTTCCACCAGCGATCGATTTCTCCTTTCAACAACACCGTTTTGTTGTGGGGTGCGAACTGCTGAGAATTGATGAGTAATACCTTTGGATTTGCAGAATTCATCAAAAACAGCATTCTTGAATTCAGTACCGTTATCCGAACGGATGTAACGAACTGGAAGTTGAAGATTTACTTGAGTATTGGTGATGAAATCTATCAACATCTGAGTTGTTTCATCTTTGGATGCTAGGAACTTAACCCAAGTATATCTTGAATAATCATCAACAATAACCAGGATGTATTTCTTCCCATTTCGGCTTTGTACTTTCATCGGCCCACAAAGATCCATGTGAATCAAATGAAGAGGTGCTAAAGAATTCGGAGATTTCTTCGGTTTATGAGAAGTTCTCTTAATCTTCCCAACAGCACAAGAAGGACAAACATGCTCACTTTCATACTTATAGTCAGGTAAGCCTTCAACAAGATGCTTATTGACTAAAGTATTGATTGTTTGGAAATTCAGGTGAGAGAGCCTTCTATGCCATAACCAAGAATTCTTCGAAGTAGCCTTTGAAATGAGACAAAGATGAGAGAGCCTTCTATGCCATAACCAAGAATTCTTTGAAGTAGCCTTTGAAATGAGACAGATATTATCGGTTGGTTGGTTATCATCGAGATTGACGGTAAAAAGGTTATCGTCACGATCGCCACAAAGAATATCAACTCCATCTAAGGTTTGGACTTTGCAAAGAGATTTTCGAAAAAGAACTTGAAGATTGTTATCACAGAATTGTCCAACACTGAACAAGTTGTGACTTAAACCTTCAACATAGTGAACTTTCTTGATTATAATCCCATTTCGTTCAATGTCCCCATAACCTAATATAGGAGCGAAATTGTTGTTTCCAAAGCGAACAGTTCCCATGAATCTTTCAACAAAATTCTTGAGCAAAGATTTATTTCCAGTCATGTGTTTCGAACACCCGGAATCGAGTATCCAAACACAGATGGTTATTTCCTGCAATCAAGAAATTTAACCGTTTTTAGGTACCCACTTGAAAACGGGTCCTTTTGGTTAGATAAAACAGGCAGGGTATATAACTTAGGATGCGCATTCAAACATGTTATTGAATCAACATAAGCATCAGCAAGCATATTATCAACAAACATATTTGAATAAAATGTACGACCATTCACACAAGAATTAAAAGTAACATGTCTACAAGCATTCATCTCCACCACACAGGAATTAAAATTGTTTACAAGCTCACAAGGCCTTGCCTTGGCACATTCAACATTTATTAACAAAGATGAATTGTTTTGATTAACAGAAGCACTTTTCTTCTTTTTAACAGCATTTCTCCTCCTTCTTTTCTTCATTTTCTCAACATTCTTTTGATTACTAGTGATCTTAGGTACTAAAGTTTTAGCAACCCATTTAGCACCACTAGTTACGCTCTTTCCACCTGTTGAATTGAAACTTTGAAGATTAGAACTAGGATTTTTAAACACTTTCATCTTTTTGGAATCTTTTGGAGGTGAGGAAACTTCTTGCTTCTTTGGTTTATCATGAGAAAACCACCCATATCTATCTCTATATCTAGTTGAACCATTTGTTGTATCTTTAGTTAGCGAAACTGAGCTAGACTTAGACACCTTAGGTATAAAGCTAGATTGAGCTAGATTTAGAAGCATTTGAACAGTCTTTTGGAAGTTTCACTTTGGTGTACTTTGTTTTGTGTGGGATCTCAGCTTGTTCTTCTATGACATGTTTCACAGGTGTAGCCACAAGGTTTCTAACTTAATGGTCTTTGGTTCATTCTTGACGAGTTTGGTCTTAACTCGTTTCTTTGAGTAATATGAAGTTGGAGCTTTGGACGATGGTTTTTGAGATTCCATTTCTGTTTCCACTTTGATTTTGGTAGATTCAATCTTTTTCTCAGTTTCTGAATCAAAATATATTCTCCCTCCATGAATTTATCAAAATCAACCTTCGTGAAATCTTTTGAAAAAGTAAATTTCAATGGAGATTGATTAATTTTAGATTTATTTGAAAATTTTGAGAAATCAGGAATCTTGGTGTCCAACTTCACATTATGGGTAGTCTCAGAAATTAGGTCAACTTGAACTGACACATCTTTGGTCTCACAAAAAATTGAGTAGACGTATCAACACCTATATTAGCACTAGGCTTAGGGGTAACAACTAACTCATCAACATTGTTGCATGTGAAAAACCTATAAAAGTACCATATCAAAACTAAACTATGTGCAAGTTCTTCATTAGATAAATCAGATTGCACATAATCATCAGTATGACAAGTACATTCAAGAGAATCAGTCAAGGTCTGAGTGGAGGTATCGGTAGATGAATCACAGGTAGTTTGGGTAGAATTATCTACTAAAGCACTTTGGTCAGTTTGAGTAGAAACATTCTCACAAACTTTCTTAGTATTAACAACAATACATATTAAGGTCTTGGTTAGGCATATTAAATTATGCTAGATCATATATACCTGGGCTTGGAAAGTTGCTAGCCCCTTTATATGAAAAGACCAATCCCCATGGAGATAAAAGAATGAAGCAGTCAGATTGGGAGATTGTGCGACAAATTAAGGCTGTGTAAAGTCGTATGTTAAAGTGACTTTACTCAACCAGCTTTATGTACCTTTTATTACTTAAATAATAAGATAAATCTTATTATCCGGGTAAAAGCACATAAAGCATAAAAGTTAATTCCTCGTAATCAGTGTAAGCTTTGTAAGAGCTTTCCACTGATGGTCTCCAGTTTGTAACTGACTAGAATGCCAACTGGGCTTCGCTGCCATTGCCATTCTCTATCTTCCATTTGTTGTCTTCGACTCCAATTGGAATGCTTCTTCAACTTGGTCAGTTCTCAACTGGAGGAAGTCTTTAGTTGCGTTAACTGTACGGTGCAACTGGACTTCAATATATTTCTCGACAAATCATCTTGGTCACCAGTTTCACTAGTCTCCAGATGCAACTGGTGACTGGCAAGTGTGAACTGGTGACTGGCCAGTTCCAGGTGAACTGGTCCTAACAAAACCTTAAAATACACTACCACTCTCCTAATTTTCATAACCTAATTATGGATTTTAAACAAGA
>CM067174.1:43201298-43249543 GCA_034093135.1 Erigeron breviscapus | reverse complement strand
TGAAAACTATGTTTTTGTTGAACCCTCAGCGTGTCAAAGTAGTGTATCTTACCTCGTAGATGCGCACAACAAATGGTAACTAAGCTACCGTGCAAAGCAAGTATTCCCGACTACCTATAATCATTAAGCGACCATTAAACGAGCTAAACAATACTCACTCAATTATGGTCATAACTCAGGCCTAAACACCTATAAACATGTCCCATTAGAAATTAGACTCTCTCACGATTCCGTGGATATCTCATTTGTCAAAATCGGAGTTACGGTTTGAAAGTTGTGACTATTTTATAAAAACTGAGTAGTTTGCATTCTGGACTTGTGATGCGACATGACCACCATGGTTACGACATGACCTCTAACCAAAAACCCAATTCTTTCCACCTCTGTGATTTGGATGCGACATGACCATATTGGTCACGACATGACCACCTGCGGGTTTGCCCAATTTTGCTTGTTTTTCACTCCAAAACGAATCCAAACACCACCCAATAGACCCCAAACCTTATGAACGACTTTTAACCTTTAAAATTCATCATTTTAAGACTCTAATGATGTCATTGATACATCCATTAACAATTAATTGATTTGCAATACAATAACAATCGTTTTAGGTTACCGAATCGACAAAACGGACGATTTTCAATCGATTAACACACCCTATGGTCCAGATCTGATATGACACTTATAATGACTCCATTATATCATAAAAATATCAGTAACAACAAGATTATACCTTCCGGAATCCCCAACACACCAATAGCTTGCAATAACGGTTACCGGGTAACCCGAAATCAACGATTCTAGCAACGAAAAGCATATAATCGATCAAGACCAGGTATGAACGAATTGAATAGATGGAAATGACCAAAAATCAGTAATGATTTCAATCTATACCTTGAAGATGATTAGAAGATCGAAATATAAGCCCTAGATCTCTCCGAATCAACCCGAAATCGATGGAATTGAACAAGGAATTGATTGTGGCACAAGAGGGCGGTTAGGGTTCAAAGAGAAGTGAGTGATTTCTGTGATTAGGATCTAATTATCAGCCCCTAACCCCTAATCACGTTTTTGGGTTTTCACAATTGGCAAGATTAGTCCCTGGACTTCCATATAGCTCATATTAAGCTTAAATCACCTACCGGGAATACTTACAACACATTAAGTACTTTAAATACCTCTATAGGCATTAAAATATACCTTTAAACACATTTACATATCAATCATTAAGGCATTAAAGCCTTACACATATACACATTTAACGCATATAATCATTAAAGCATTTAAGGACTTAACGGACACAAATTGTTGACTTAACGACTCAAGTCAACCGTTAAATAAAAGTTCGGGATGTTACAATTACCTCCCCCTTAAGAGGATTCCGTCCTCGGAATCACTTCAGCATCAAATAGGTGAGGTTAGTTCCCCCGCATTACGGACTCGGTTTCCCATAATCAAACTTTCTCTAAGAGTATGCCTCCATTTCGCAAACACAAGGTCCATTTGCTTCATACGAAGCTTATTTACTTAAGCCAAGAATCTTAAACGGCTCATCTACAATCACTTTCTTAGCACCAATGCTCCCATCTTCCAATGGAGTCACATTGGTTTCATCATCAAGGCATATGTTCAATAACACTCACGAAAGTACTATGGATGTCATCTAAAAGCAATACACAAGCACACATCATATATCTTCTAGAGTTTACCCTTTTTTTATGAAGATCAAACACAAGACTTAACGGAACTCCATGCTTACATCACCTATATACAAGTGGCAAGCTTCACCACGCGCACATACTCATGAGTAACGAGAAGAAGGAGCATTTTTATCAACTAGTCTTCAATGACTCATATCACATCATTGCCCTTAGGGGTTATAAACAACTTCGTCACATAATCCATAGTCATCATAAGTACATTTCTGCTTCGGAATAACCGATTGTTGCATCTTTCAATATTGCGTTCGGTGCTCAGGTTTGACTTGAGTAAAAGTCACACATTTTTGTACACACACTATCACATCACTCTTGATATTTGGCCGTCATAAAATGGGTTTCAAATCAGCATACACCCTTGTACTACCTGGATGGATATAATATCAGGACCTATGGGTCTCTTCAGCTCTTTGCATAGCCAAACTCATTGAACTTCTTACATAGTCTTTTCTACTTTCACTTTACCTTTCATCCGTTTCGTCATTTCTTTGGTTCAATCTTTAAATCAAAACAAGTAATCACCTCATTTCTTCAACCTTCATAAGTAGTACACACATTACATTCAACGAAGACTATTCATTTGGCGGATAAGACCTTCCGACACATATCCTTATTAACTTGCTATTATGACTCACATGATTCATTGAACAAAGGGTCGACTTGCCATAACTTTTGATGCATAACATATCTTACTAATAGCTCGCCTTTTCGACTCAAAGCATCCGCCACGACATTAGCTTTACCCGTATGGTGCTTGATTTCACATTCATAATCTCTAAGTAATTCCATCCATCTTCTTTTATCTCACATTCATATACGTCTAAGAAAACACATATTGTAAGCTCTTATGATCAGTGAATAGTGTGCACTTAGTTCCATATAAGTAGTGTCCCCACAACTTCAATGCAAAGACAACTTCAGTAAACTCTATATCATGAGTGGGGTAATTCTTCTCATAAGACTTCATCTGACGTAACGCGTAAGCAACGACTTTGTCTCAATGCATATGATCACAACCCGAAAACATCTATGTCCTCGGGTAAGAATAAAACAGGAGCTTCACATAACTTCTTTTTCATACATCTTTTCCTTCATGTCCAATGTAACGATGCGGTTGTTCACCAAGAAGAAGCATTCATGGACAACCTGCCTACTAAGGGCTCATATCATATCAATCCCTTCAGCTTCCTACGCAACCTTGTCTCTTAGTCCATGATAACGTGACTCCTCACTTCCGTTAAAGGATCATTAAATAATCATTTTGTAACAAAACTTTCGGTGTCTAGTCTTGGCTTTTAACCCTATCACACGTCAACATATAAAATTTACTACACCTCTGTTAGGTCCAGATTTAGTCCAGATTTACTGGACTCGCTCCAGACTCGACTACTGGAGCCTTATTGAAGATCTGTCCAGAAACGTGTTCTACTGGACCTACTCCAGACTTGGAATCTGGAGTCCCTTTGAAGATTTGTCCAGAAATAATGGAAGACCAGTGAGCAAATACCTGTATAGGAAATCTGGAGTATTCTCCAGATTAGCTCACTGGACTTCACCCCAGTCCAGATCAACTCTACTGAAGACATTCTCACTGAAGTCAAAGACTGAAGTCAGAATAAAGAAGAATGACAAATGGCGGAGTCCACTGGAAGTCTTACCAGATCTGTACACTGGAGGATTGTCAGTGTTCTAGACCTTACAAGTCTGAACACTGATATCGAGGATTGACTTTTGCCTTTACACACTTTCCAAAGAACAATCCACTTGTTCTTTACCAAAGTTTATGCGTGTAAAGGTGGTTGGATAAAAGGATACAAAGTCATTTGATGTGACTTTATCCTTATTCCTTATCCAATGCATTTAATGTTCTTGTCGGATCATTAAATGCATGCAACCATATTTGTACGGCACAAAATTCACTGATGAATTTTGTTGCCTATAAATACAAAGTCATTTCCTTGACATAAAAACTTTTAAGCATACATTTTGCATTAGAGTGAATTTGTCTAAATACTCTCGATCTTAAACTGGGATACTTCACAACTTTAAGTATCTCGATCCAAAAGAGTTATTTGACAAATATAGATCATTTGTAATTCATAGGTTGTTAGGATACATACTTATTTGTATTATCTTGTTTCCGCACAACCTTGTATTTTATTTAACATCATAAATAAAATACACCATTGAAAAATACATAATGTTTCACTTTACTTGTTTATTGCTTTAAGTCTTGTATTACTTTATTTATATACTTGCATTTATATTTAAGTAATACTAGTCCAATCTAGTGATTATTAGACTTGTTGTATTTTACACTTTCTAGGTTAACCATCGTATTTCAGGGACTCACAACCTCGTATCATAATAGGTCGTATCACAATTCAGGCGGCATCCAAATAAGCATGTCACCATGGTTCATAAGCCTCCTCAAGTACAACTTTTGGTCATTTCGTTCTCGGATACCGAAATCTTACTTTTATACGTATTGCTTCATGATGATTTATCTCGTCTCTTCTGTCTATGCTCCAGTTCTACTACATTCTTTGTCTCAAAGAACATTACCTTGAGCTGATTTGCCGTAGTCAATCACTCACCATAACCTCGCAACCACGGACTTAGCTAATAATTAGAACTTTGTTCCCTTCAACATTGAGCGTCAGCAGCTCCCTTAACTTTTACTCACTTTTGACGAATTTAAAACTAAGCCTCTTCGAGTTGAAAATCATAATAACGCTCTTTAAGCAAACATAATGTTCTTCATCATACTTAGAATGGGCAAGATTTTCATTGTTAAACGTAATGACTAAACGTTCTAGAGAAAACCTTAGGCTTGATTCCTTAACTTCATACACAACAAGGACTTTCGTTATCATGAAGGTATTTAGAGAAACTTAATAGGATCATTATGAGGATAGAAATAACTTTAGCAGGACTTTCATCATCAACAAATAGTAGCAAAATCATAAATCTATCTTATAAAAAGAAATACATCCCACAATCGAAAACATTAACTTCTTCCTATAATGGAGCACATAACGGAAAACGCGTTTGCATGAAAGTAGCACTAGTCACACATCAATTGAAGGTTCGACTTCACGATGGCAATAAAACCGGGAACATTATTAGAATGTCTCAAAACTACGGGTGGCCTCGACTTAGAAATATAATCTTTGCCTAACATGAGTAATCACACAGGCAAGAAACATGATCAATTCGGAATCAAATGCTCTTGAAAAACTTTTACTTCATATGCTTTAAGAAACTATAAATAACCTCATCATTATAACATGGTGTTCATAGAATGGAAGAGCTTCTTGGTTAAGGGTTCAATCGACTTTAGTGTTAACTTCTTTACTTGCTTCATCTTCATCATTCTTTAATCCATAGATACATGACTACTCTTCACGTGGTTAAATATGCTATCATCCAGTGATTCCATCATTCTCATCTTCACTTCATTCGGATCAGCACAGACACAGTCTCACAAACACACACATGTCATGATACATTTACAATTACGTTCGCGACCGGAATTGTAACTATATCCTTCCATACGTGTGCCCGGTAACCCTTCTATGCGTCACCTACTTATAACCCTTCAAGCATCCAGCATCTACTCTACTGAAGACATTCTCACTGAAGTCAAAGACTGAAGTCAGAATAAAGAAGAATGACAAATGGCGGAGTCCACTGGAAGTCTTACCAGATCTGTACACTGGAGGATTGTCATTGTTAAACGTAATGACTAAACGTTCTAGAGAAAACCTTAGGCTTGATTCCTTAACTTCATACACAACAAGGACTTTCGTTATCATGAAGGTATTTAGAGAAACTTAATAGGATCATTATGAGGATAGAAATAACTTTAGCAGGACTTTCATCATCAACAAATAGTAGCAAAATCATAAATCTATCTTATAAAAAGAAATACATCCCACAATCGAAAACATTAACTTCTTCCTATAATGGAGCACATAACGGAAAACGCGTTTGCATGAAAGTAGCACTAGTCACACATCAATTGAAGGTTCGACTTCACGATGGCAATAAAACCGGGAACATTATTAGAATGTCTCAAAACTACGGGTGGCCTCGACTTAGAAATATAATCTTTGCCTAACATGAGTAATCACACAGGCAAGAAACATGATCAATTCGGAATCAAATGCTCTTGAAAAACTTTTACTTCATATGCTTTAAGAAACTATAAATAACCTCATCATTATAACATGGTGTTCATAGAATGGAAGAGCTTCTTGGTTAAGGGTTCAATCGACTTTAGTGTTAACTTCTTTACTTGCTTCATCTTCATCATTCTTTAATCCATAGATACATGACTACTCTTCACGTGGTTAAATATGCTATCATCCAGTGATTCCATCATTCTCATCTTCACTTCATTCGGATCAGCACAGACACAGTCTCACAAACACACACATGTCGTGATACATTTACAATTACGTTCGCGACCGGAATTGTAACTATATCCTTCCATACGTGTGCCCGGTAACCCTTCTATGCGTCACCTACTTATAACCCTTCAAGCATCCAGCATCAACTCTACTCGTCAAACTTCAAGTCCATGTCTTTTAAACCCGTGGGCTCAACAACATAATACATCACTTCATAGAAATCTTACCAACTTCGTTACTTTCTACTCCGGTCAACACAAGTATGGCCATACAAACACGCTCGTGTCGTGATACGCTTGCAATTATGTTCCGGACCATAATTGTAGATGTATCACTTCACATGCATGTTAATTACCACATTTGTGTATCACATTCTTTCACCAATTCCATTCACATAATCCTTATCATCCATACAACATCTCATTTCCGTTGCGGTCCTTGTCACTAACCTCGTGGGTTGGACACCATTGACGGGGCACCATTTCACCTAATCCAACCAATTTCCTTTCATTTCAACCACTTCACACATAAATTACAGCGCACATTTAGCATATTCAGTTAGGGAAATAGCACATCACCTCGGGGACCGTCTATCGTAGCAATAGAATAATATAGTGACGGAGAAGCGGGAAACGGAAGAATAAAGGCTAAAGACACATTCACATATCAATAAACAATCATCACATAACCTTAATCCTACACTCTCACTCGTCCCAAACCCGTCCTAAGGCATTTCATCTCAAAGGCTAAGCATACCTACTTAAGCCTAACTTGATCGCTATCGGTTTAAGTCCAATTCCTATGGCATACCTATAGTCATTGGTTCACTTAAACCATTTCTCTGATACCAACTTGTAACACCCGTCGTTTAAAAATATGGATTTCCAAAAACTTTCGCCTAACGGCGTTAAAAGAAAGCGGAATTAAACTTTAAAAGTCCAAACTAACAAATCTGTTTGGTTCATTTATTAATTGGTGTTACTAGCCATATCATCAAAACAAGTTTAAAGGGAAATCCGTCGGTTGCCCAACATTAAACAACCGACAACATATTAAATGCAAATCATAAATAACTAATCATAAATCAATGTCTAATGCGAGCAGCCACTATGGGTAAACTACAGCCAGCTTCAAGATCATCTACCCATGCCTCACATCTTCTCACATCTATCTGCTCACTAATGTTGGACCTGAGGGCACAACACATTTTAAAAGAGAAAGTGTTAGCTAACGAATTAGCTAAGTAAGATAACACATCATTAATAAAACATTTGTCCATTTAAAACTTTATAGCAAAGTCATTTGAATCGTTAAGGCACAAATCACATCATACATTACACCTCACATAACATATCATCACATCAAACATCATCATAATAGGATGGGTCATCCTAAATGTGCCTAGTCATCTTTTGCATCTTCACATATAACATCTAACATCTTTGTAGTTGTGACATAAGTCACGCATCTCATATAACATATACATCTTTATAAGTGTGACATAGGTCACACCCGACTGGATGGACAAACCATACGGCTGTACATCAATGTCGTTAAGGAATGGCAAGCCAATCCCTGAGTAATCCGTATGTACAAGACAAGTGGGGTTGGTAAGACCTCCCGTATTACTCTCCACGTTGTACCTCGTTGCAAGGAGCCACCCAAGCAACCACATCAAACGCACAACCCTGGCAAAGGCATGTACGGGTTAAGCTTAACACTTTCATCTCTGTAAAATAGCTCGAGCATTAGCACATATCACATCACATCAATTCACATAATGTTTGGGCCCTTAAACGTGAACGTGTCATGGCAACTTAATAAGTCTAGTGAACTAGATGAATGTTGGTGCATTTCCGGGTGACAACATCATTATAGAAGTTTGTCTTGAGTCTATTGAATATGTACTTTTAATAAACGTTAAGTTTTCGCATGTAATAAAGTCAAACTCGAATTGGTCAAACTTGTGTTGACTTGGTCGAGCTCGACCTACACGAGCTCGAATGGTCAGACGTGTTGGGTTCGGCCCATGATACTCGAGGCTCGACTAGTCCATTAGTTTAGTATAAATAGAGATTAAACCTTATGTTTAAGGGTTAATCTCTCAGTGGTATTGTTTTCGTATTTCAGTTTTCGAACTCGGTATTTTACTTGTAATTGCATTTACTGAAGTAATATACGGTTCCAGTTCATATTCATATTCGTGTTGTTGATTGCTTTTGTATAAGAATTTCCGCACTTATACATTAGTTACTTAATCTCGTTGATCCGGTGGCATAGGGACTTTCAATTGGTATCAGAGCCACTGGAGGTATTCCTTAGGTACGGGTTAAGCTTAACACTTTCATCTCTGTAAAATAGCTCGAGCATTAGCACATATCACATCACATCAATTCACATAATGTTTGGGCCCTTAAACGTGAACGTGTCATGGCAACTTAATAAGTCTAGTGAACTAGATGAATGTTGGTGCATTTCCGGGTGACAACATCATTATAGAAGTTTGTCTTGAGTCTATTGAATATGTACTTTTAATAAACGTTAAGTTTTCGCATGTAATAAAGTCAAACTCAAGCTCGACCCACTCGAGCTCGACCAATCCGAGCTCGACCCAAACGAGCTCCAAAGAGCCGAACTCGACCCACACGAGCTCCAGAACTCGACCTACACGAGCTCGACTGCAGAAAAACATGTTGATTTTATTTTGGCCATAACTTTACGATTCAAGCGGCCACGAATTCGTAAAAGGGTATACTTTTCAATGGTTATGGGAACATCATTCGAGCTTGAACCCATTCGAGCTTGAGGCCATTCGAGCTCGACCCACTCTAGTCCGATAACTCGAATCTGACTTTCTGCTCAGGATTGTGTTTTATAAATACGTCTTTTGATTCTTGGTTAAGTGATTTGTTTTTAGAATTTGCAATCTTGATTATGTTTAGGTTCTGAACTTGTCTGAATATTGAACTTGTAAACTCTTTTGAGTTTAGGTTTGATATCTGTTAATCGAGTTTTGGACTTGTAAACTTGATCAACTTTGGATTCTAATTTATCACTTTTCAAATTGTCAAGAACTTGTAATTTTGATTTAGTCTTGGTCTAAGCTTGTTGGAATATTGAACTTGTAAACTCTTTGAGTTATGGTTCGATTTCTGTAATAAAGCATTGGACTTGAAAACTTGATCAACTTTAGGTTCTAAATTTAGACAACTCGAATCAATGACGGCTAGAGGTCTATCCTTTATAGAAGATTCTGAGAAATCTTAGAGGGAATTCAATACCAGGAAAAAAGGTTGTTGTAACAAGGAGCTACTAGTTATCTTTTGAATGTATATATGAACCGTGTCATGATGTTGTTCTGTCAAGGAGCTACTGGGTTATCTCTTAATTGTATATGTGAACAATTGTGTCATGATGTTGTTATGGCAAGGAGCTACTGTGTTATCTTAGGATTGCATATGTGAACAACCGTGGGATGAAGATGAGAATGGGAGATGTATTGTAACCAAAAACAAACATATAGGCTGTTTTAAGAATTTTGTAGAGAAAAGGGGGGATAAAAATTCAAAGCTTCCATGTTTTCTAAGCAAAATTCTTGGATGTTCGTAGCAATGAAGATCATGGTGTTTCGACAGGGTTTAGTCATGGTATTTTTCTGATCTGGGAATCTGAGTGACATGTGTCTGACCTAATTTTTGGATCAAAGGCGCCTGATTATAGATTAGGTGATTCAGATGAATCAGATGAGGATTGAAGACCAGGATTGAAAATCCGTGTAAACTATTGATGATCTTTGCTTAGCAGGTGTTTGGGATTTTGTCGAAGAGCTTTTGTGATAAAGTTAATCATTTGTAGCTGAGTAATTGAAAATCAAACCTTTTTCTTATGCCAATTATGTAGAGATGATTAATCTGGTGACTAGTGAAGAGGTTGCAGATTAAGTGGTTCTCTATGTATTTTGGAGATGCTTACCTTGAGGGGGAGATTTGATATGAAAGACTTCAGGTGATTGGTGGATTCATGAAGATATAAGACAAAGTCGGACACTATTGGTTGAAGACATGGATCTTGTGAGTGTTGCATATCTGAAATTCAAGTTACATAATTTCTTATCATTGTGAGAGCTGATTAAATTCGATGCTGATTGTTGGAGATTCAACTTCTTTATCATATGTCGGTTAAGCTTGAAGATCAAAATAAATTGAGCGATGTTATTTTGCATAATGTCTGGAGTGATGATATCCGAATTGCATGAGGAGGCAATGATGTCTGTATTACTTTGAAGTGATGATGTTTGGCATGATAATATTGCTTGGAGCTTAATTTGGATGTTACTATTCAGGGGGAGAATTACAATCTGAGTATTAGATTTGTTAATTGTCATAAGGATACAGAGATTTTGCAGTTTGAAGATCAGTGTGCAGCGCATAAAGATCAAGTCTTACCGAAAGAAGACATAATATTATTAGTTAACGAAAATTTGTTGATTGCAGATTTTTTAACTAATGATTGTCAGAATTGATAGCAATAGTCAAGGAGTGCTTGATTGGGCATTTCTGTTACTATTTCCATGCATTACAAGTGAAGACTTTGAAGATCGATGAAAACTTCTAAATGCTGATGTCAAGGGGGAGTCTGTTGGTGCATTTCCGGGTGACAACATCATTATAGAAGTTTGTCTTGAGTCTATTGAATATGTACTTTTAATAAACGTTAAGTTTTCGCATGTAATAAAGTCAAACTCGAATTGGTCAAACTTGTGTTGACTTGGTCGAGCTCGACCTACACGAGCTCGAATGGTCAGACGTGTTGGGTTCGGCCCATGATACTCGAGGCTCGACTAGTCCATTAGTTTAGTATAAATAGAGATTAAACCTTATGTTTAAGGGTTAATCTCTCAGTGGTATTGTTTTCGTATTTCAGTTTTCGAACTCGGTATTTTACTTGTAATTGCATTTACTGAAGTAATATACGGTTCCAGTTCATATTCATATTCGTGTTGTTGATTGCTTTTGTATAAGAATTTCCGCACTTATACATTAGTTACTTAATCTCGTTGATCCGGTGGCATAGGGACTTTCAACGAACAAGCCATGTTTACATATCATCAACATATATCACATTTCAATTCATCTCAAGACATTACATAGCATATCATTACATATCATCTTTCATTGCATAACATAGTTCATTACATATCGTATTTCATAGCTACTCAAAGCATTTCATATCATATCATAACGTCACATATCTTTGGGGTAGCATTTCAGGCTTCAATATGCATGTACATAGCCCATATCACCTCCCGTATAATCCCGAATACCCATAAGCAAACAAGATACCTTTTGGGGAAGTTATTATATGAAAAATATGTTTTTTTTGAATCTCTCAGTGGTATTGTTTTCGTATTTCAGTTTTCGAACTCGGTATTTTACTTGTAATTGCATTTACTGAAGTAATATACGGTTCCAGTTCATATTCATATTCGTGTTGTTGATTGCTTTTGTATAAGAATTTCCGCACTTATACATTAGTTACTTAATCTCGTTGATCCGGTGGCATAGGGACTTTCAACGAACAAGCCATGTTTACATATCATCAACATATATCACATTTCAATTCATCTCAAGACATTACATAGTATATCATTACATATCATCTTTCATTGCATAACATAGTTCATTACATATCGTATTTCATAGCTACTCAAAGCATTTCATATCATATCATAACGTCACATATCTTTGGGGTAGCATTTCAGGCTTCAATATGCATGTACATAGCCCATATCACCTCCCGTATAATCCCGAATACCCATAAGCAAACAAGATACCTTTTGGGGAAGTTATTATATGAAAAATATGTTTTTGTTGAACCCTCAGCGTGTCAAAGTAGTGTATCTTACCTCGTAGATGCGCACAACAAATGGTAACTAAGCTACCGTGCAAAGCAAGTATTCCCGACTACCTATAATCATTAAGCGACCATTAAACGAGCTAAACAATACTCACTCAATTATGGTCATAACTCAGGCCTAAACACCTATAAACATGTCCCATTAGAAATTAGACTCTCTCACGATTCCGTGGATATCTCATTTGTCAAAATCGGAGTTACGGTTTGAAAGTTGTGACTATTTTATAAAAACTGAGTAGTTTGCATTCTGGACTTGTGATGCGACATGACCATATTGGTCACGACATGACCACCTGCGGGTTTGCTCAATTTTGCTTGTTTTTCACTCCAAAACGAATCCAAACACCACCCAATAGACCCCAAACCTTATGAACGACTTTTAACCTTTAAAATTCATCATTTTAAGACTCTAATGATGTCATTGATACATCCATTAACAATTAATTGATTTGCAATACAATAACAATCGTTTTAGGTTACCGAATCGACAAAACGGACGATTTTCAATCGATTAACACACCCTATGGTCCAGATCTGATATGACACTTCTAATGACTCCATTATATCATAAAAATATCAGTAACAACAAGATTATACCTTCCGGAATCCCCAACACACCAATAGATTGCAATAACGGTTACCGGGTAACCCGAAATCAACGATTCTAACAACGAAAAGCATATAATCGATCAAGACCAGGTATGAACGAATTGAATAGATGGAAATGACCAAAAATCAGTAATGATTGCAATCTATACCTTGAAGATGATTAGAAGATCGAAATATAAGCCCTAGATCTCTCCGAATCAACCCGAAATCGATGGAATTGAACAAGGAATTGATTGTGGCACAAGAGGGCGGTTAGGGTTCAAAGAGAAGTGAGTGATTTCTGTGATTAGGATCTAATGATCAGCCCCTAACCCCTAATCACGTTTTTGGGTTTTCACAATTGGCAAGATTAGTCCCTGGACTTCCATATAGCTCATATTAAGCTTAAATCACCTACCGGGAATACTTACAACACATTAAGTACTTTAAATACCTCTATAGGCATTAAAATATACCTTTAAACACATTTACATATCAATCATTAAGGCATTAAAATATACCTTTAAACACATTTACATATCAATCATTAAGGCATTAAAATATACCTTTAAACACATTTACATATCAATCATTAAGGCATTAAAATATACCTTTAAACACATTTACATATCAATCATTAAGGCATTAAAATATACCTTTAAACACATTTACATATCAATCATTAAGGCATTAAAATATACCTTTAAACACATTTACATATAATCATTAAGGCATTAAAATATACCTTTAAACACATTTACATATCAATCATTAAGGCATTAAAATATACCTTTAAACACATTTACATATCAATCATTAAGGCATTAAAATATACCTTTAAACACATTTACATATCAATCATTAAGGCATTAAAGCCTTACACTATTACACATATAGCTCATATTAAGCTTAAATCACCTACCGGGAATACTTACAACACATTAAGTACTTTAAATACCTCTATAGGCATTAAAATATACCTTTAAACACATTTACATATCAATCATTAAGGCATTAAAGCCTTACACATATACACATTTAACGCATATAATCATTAAAGCATTTAAGGACTTAACGGACACAAATTGTTGACTTAACGACTCAAGTCAACCGTTAATAAAAGTTCGGGATGTTACAATTACCTCCCCCTTAAGAGGATTCCGTCCTCGGAATCACTTCAGCATCAAATAGGTGAGGTTAGTTCCCCGCATTACGGACTCGGTTTCCCATAATCAAACTTTCTCTAAGAGTATGCCTCAGCATCAAATAGGTGAGGTTAGTTCCCCGCATTACGGACTCGGTTTCCCATAATCAAACTTTCTCTAAGAGTATGCCTCAGCATCAAATAGGTGAGGTTATTTGGATTGATGTGAATATGTAGACTTTTATTTTACTTTACTTATTGTTAGATCTGTTAAATTGTGTATACTATTTATTGTAGATCCATGGTTGTTGATGAACGCTAATTATATAGACTTTTACCGCACTAGTTTTGGCCATTTTATAGTCATTTGAGTGAACTTATGATACTTAATGGCATGCATATGTGATTTCAGGTTCATTGCTCGTGGCATGAAGGAAAACGTCGAGAAATGATGATTAAAGGCTTAAAGGAAGACAAACGATGGTTTGATGAAGGATCGGGTCGAGATTCAAGACTTAAGACGAAGAAACTTGTGTCGACATGAAGCCTATGACCATGTGTTAGTATTTTGGGCATAACTTCTTCATACGCACTTCGTTTCTGACGTATAAGCTGTCCACGGAAAGGCGAGAGAAAGATCTACAACTTTTGTGTTGAACCTGAAGCCTCTAGCGCCGCTCCCAAGCCTCCAGCGCCGCTCACAACCAGCCAGCGCCGCTGGTGAAGTCGGTTCAGATCTGGAATTTTCAAAAACCTATAAATACCCCCCTAAACCCTAAAATTCGAAACATAACTCATTCTATTCGACTTTGGGGCTGCTTCTAGGGTATTTTCATTAGATCTAAACCCTCGTAACACTACCATATCACCCCGAAGAACAGACATCGATTCTCTTCATCATTATCATCGTTCAGATTTCTATTTCACTTTCGGTACACTATGTTTTCATATATTATTGATTGTGATCTTACTTTGAACATGAGTAGCTAAATATTTAATCATCTACTAAGATGAAGTGACATGATTATGTGACGGTTGTGTTTATTATTGTGACTGCAACTAGTGTTTTGTCGTGATCTTAATGTATTGATTTCTTATTACTAGATATTGTCTTGTTGATTGGATGATTATGCTTTTAATGGTATTACTTGCATGATTATATGATTTCAATTGTTTGGTAAACGATTGCTTAATTCATGGTATGATAAAGTACAAGATAATATTAATAGGAATCAACGTGTTAATAGTTTGGTAAACTAGTAGACAAAATTACTGCTGTATTAATCTATGCAACTGAAACATGTTATGGATCTGAGTCGAGGTAGATGACTTTTAATCTTTCTGTTTAAAACAAAAACTCTTTTCGATTAATTCCTCGGAATTACTAATTTGATTTATTTCTGCTGACTAACTTTCAAAAGCAACGTGACAACACGGTCACAAAACCCCCAACAAATCTTAGAATTTCTTAGTCTTACGTAGTTCTTAAACATAGTCCCTGCGAACGAACCTGGTCTTACCTAATAGCTATATTACAAACGAACGGATCCACTGTCCGTGAGTGTGTGTTTAGTTTGGTATTTCCTTGATTTTATAAATTTAAAACTTGACCGCTTTTCATTATACACAAACGACACATCAAGTTTTTGGCGCCGCTGCCGGGGACTATTTATCTAGGAATTTAGTGAGATTTTGTAATTCGACCCTTTTTCGTGTTTACTCACGAGGAAGTTACTTTTATGTCTTTTAATTTCCGTCTAGCTTAAGTTAGTTTAGCTTTTGTTTATTATTAGTTTAGCTTAAGTTAGTTTAGCTTAAGTTAGTTTAGCTTAAGTTAGTTTAGCTATTTATCCAGGAATTTAGTGAGATTTTGTAATTTACTTTGTGTCTTTTTGATTTCTTGTTTAGTTTAGTTGTATTTCGTCATTCGTATCAATAAACTGTTGCTTTTCACGGGTATAGCTAGTGTTTGTTTTACAGGCTAGGTACTACCTATGGGAACCTCAACTCGAGTCTACTCTCATGTTATGTACTGTGATATGAGTCAGTTCAAGCAGTACGTATGGGAATCTTGGGAAGAAGCTTGGAAGAGAATGAATCAGCTGGTTCAAGACTATCAACATGACAAACCTCAAATATATGAATATATTCCTTGGTTTTATGATGGTTTGAATCGCGACACTCAGAAGATTTTGGATAACGCTTGCGGTCACTACTTTCTCGAGTACTCACCAAGAAAAGCTTTCGCTTTCTTGGAAGGAAGTTATAAGTCCCAACTCAATAGATGGTACTACTGAAGACACCTCTATGTCGATGGTGGAGTTACTTTGCAATATATGCACTGAACTGGAGACGACCAGTTGCAGTGTGTATATACCAAGTTCTAGATAGATTACTTATATAAATGACAATAAGTAAAGAACAATGCAATAATACAAAATACTTGTAAGATAACTTGATGAGACAATATGTAATTTTCAATGTGTAATTTATTTATTGATGTTAAATAAATTACAAGGTTGATGCGGAACCAAGATAATACATGAATGTAAATATCCTAACAACCTATGAAATACAATTGATCTACACTCGGAATTTCTCAAGACAATCGAAACACTTAAAGTTGTGAAATGTTCCTTTTAGCGATTGAGAGAATATTGCACAAGTTCACCAAGAATATTGCAGGTTTGCAAAGTGTGAAGTGATGTATGTTTTTCACTTATTATTCTTGTTGTGCAATGACTTGTATTTATAGGCAAAGTTAACATTTGGGATGTTAACTTTAGCCATACAAATGTGGTTGGGAGCATTTAAGGAATAACATTTAATTCCTTAAAAAGCAGTGTAAAGTCACATGATAAAGCAACTTTACACAACCACCTTTATGTACCTTTTATTACTTAAATAATAAGATAAGGCTTATTATCCGGGTAAAGGTACATAAAGCATACAAGTCAATTCCTCGTAATCAGTGTAAAGCTTTGTAAGGGCTTTCCACTGATGGTCTCCAGTTTGTAACTGACTAGAATGCCAACTGGGCTTCGCTGCCATTGCCATTCTCTATCTTCCATTTGTTGTCTTCGACTTCAACTGGAATGATTCTTCAACTGGTCAGTTCTCAACTGGAGGAAGTCTTCAGTTGCGTTGACTGTACGGTGCAACTGGACTTCAATATATTTCTCGACAAATCATCTAGGTCTCCAGTTCACTCTGGTCAGTTTCACTGGGTCTCCAGATGCAACTGGAGACTGGCCAGTTTACCAGGTGAACTGATCCTAACAAATTCCCCCTATTTGTCTAGAAATATAGTCTAAGTCTTTTTCTAGTTCTTGTATCTATACAAGTGTGAACTATAGAGACTTGTTCGATTTAAATCTATCTAAGTTTCTTAAGGCATTTTTATAGATCAATAAATGGAATTTATACAAGTTACAGAATGTAAATACAAATTACAAGTAGATAACTGAAGAAAGAACTTAATGAGATGGCCCTTCGCCAGTTCTTCTTCTCTTGGTCACCAAAGAAATAGGTTGTGAGTCTTCAGGGTCAATATTCAACTTTTGCTCCAGATTTTCTTTATGTTGAATTTTGCCCCTTAAGAAGTTCACCCAAGCTTTCTCAAACCTATTCTTTTGTGCCTTCGCATCCAACACATTCACCATTTCCACCCATTCGCTGAACCCATATTGCATAGCACCAGGATTGTCAGTTTTAACCAGTGGCCCTCTGGTGTAACTAACTTCAACTTGAAAAACTTTGGTGCCTGGCTTGATTGTCACATTTACACCATTTATAGTACCACTATGTCTTCTGGTTGACATGATCTGGGAGTAGTAGTTTCTTGCTTCAGATTCATTTGTAATTTTAATACTCCCAGCACCAGCAGCCAGTGACCAACTCATTTAGCTTTTTAAACACCAAGTCTTCATTAGATGAAAACTTGTTTATCCCCAGATCAACCACTTTGATGTTTGTTAGGTGATCCTTGTGGTATCTGGAGAATGACTTGGTGTTTTTGTCAAGTGTCTTCTGAATCTCCTCCACCCTGGTTAGAAGGTTTTGGAGATCGACTTGAAGTGAGACAACTTGACTGTCCAGTGACGAAGGAGAAGGTGTCACTGGACCAGCAGCAGTTACTACTGGAGCAACTGGAGGAGGCAAACTTAAGGAAGTCTCCCCAGTTGTCAAACCAGCAGTTGAAGATATAATAGGAGTGGTGGATGAAGAAAGGACTGGAAAATCAAAGTGTTGTTCATGCTGAGAATGCTCAGGTGTGAACAATGGCGTCGGTGGGGTGGCATTTCTCGAGCAAATGAGAATTGCCCAGTTGGTGAAGGAGCGGTATATGTTGGGAAAGATATATCAGTAGGCACATTTTCTTGGAGGGTGAAAGTGAAATTGATGCGTCTGGAAGGGAGACTGGAGATGAAGGGTCTTGAGCTTGTACAGAAGCATCAAGAATCTCCAAGTCTTTTTCTAGTTCTTGTATCTATACAAGTGTGAACTATAGAGACTTGTTCGATTTAAATCTATCTAAGTTTCTTAAGGCATTTTTATAGATCAATAAATGCCTTAGGTTTTTCTTTTAGATTTTTATAGATCATAAATCTTAGGCATTTTTATAGATCAATAAATGCCTTAGGCATTTTTATAGATCAATAAATGCCTTAGGCATTTTTATAGATCAATAAATGCCTTAGGCATTTTTATAGATCAATAAATGCCTTAGGCATTTTTATAGATCAATAAATGCCTTAGGCATTTTTATAGATCAATAAATGCCTTAGGCATTTTTATAGATCAATAAATGCCTTAGGCATTTTTATAGATCAATAAATGCCTTAGGCATTTTTATAGATCAATAAATGCCTTAGGCATTTTTATAGATCAATAAATGCCTTAGGCATTTTTATAGATCAATAAATGCCTTAGGCATTTTTATAGATCAATAAATGCCTTAGGCATTTTTATAGATCAATAAATGCCTTAGGCATTTTTATAGATCAATAAATGCCTTAGGCATTTTTATAGATCAATAAATGCCTTAGGCATTTTTATAGATCAATAAATGCCTTAGGCATTTTTATAGATCAATAAATGCCTTAGGCATTTTTATAGATCAATAAATGCCTTAGGCATTTTTATAGATCAATAAATGCCTTAGGCATTTTTATAGATCAATAAATGCCTTAGGCATTTTTATAGATCAATAAATGCCTTAGGCATTTTTATAGATCAATAAATGCCTTAGGCATTTTTATAGATCAATAAATGCCTTAGGCATTTTTATAGATCAATAAATGCCTTAGGCATTTTTATAGATCAATAAATGCCTTAGGCATTTTTATAGATCAATAAATGCCTTAGGCATTTTTATAGATCAATAAATGCCTTAGGCATTTTTATAGATCAATAAATGCCTTAGGCATTTTTATAGATCAAAATGCCTTAGGCATTTTTGCTCAAGCCTAAGCTTCAGTACTGGTAGCCACAATCAATTCTCTTCCAGATGGAGTCCTTCCAGGTGCAACTGGTGCAAGGACTGCACTTCTTTCCCCCTTGGCAGCATCTAGACCTGCCCTAATTCCTTCCCATTCAGAGGGGTGAGATGGCAACCGGTCAAGAGGCTGCCATGACTGCATGTCCTTACACTCCTTAAAAATCCCACACATCATCCTGAAAGACCTCCAAAGGTGGTTGGTTTCTTTAGACTGGGTCAAAACATTTGCACTAACTTGTTCTTGACCAGTTTTCAAATCATTTAAAAGCTTAGAGTCTTCATCTAGACCAGAAACCACCTTTTCTTTTACCTCTTCATCCTTCTTCTTCAGATGCTCTACTTCAGTTGTCAGTTTATCTAATGATTGAGTATGTAGAGATACCTGGGTGTTCAAACTTTCAATGCTGCCTCTCAACTGGTTGATCTCACTGGTGAGTGGGGCCAGATCAACCTGAGGAGTGGCCAGCTTGGTGATCTCAGACATCACCCTTTCTATCAATTGTGCTTCCCTAGCACCCAGCGTATCCTCTATTTTCTGACCAACCGAAGTCATCAACTGCTCTCCAAGTCCAGTTACATCTAGGCCAGGTTTTTCAATTAATTCCTTAACCTGCCTTTCAATCTCTTTCAAATCAACTTCTGAAGTTCTAACAGTGTTTCCCAGCAAGTTGGAGATTGAGGTTGTAACCTTGGAGTGAGTTAGGTCAAAGGCTTCCTTTAAAGTACCAGCCAGATTGTTGCAGCCAGTGACCAACTCATTTAGCTTTTTAAACACCAAGTCTTCATTAGATGAAAACTTGTTTATCCCCAGATCAACCACTTTGATGTTTGTTAGGTGATCCTTGTGGTATCTGGAGAATGACTTGGTGTTTTTGTCAAGTGTCTTCTGAATCTCCTCCACCCTGGTTAGAAGGTTTTGGAGATCGACTTGAAGTGAGACAACTTGACTGTCCAGTGACGAAGGAGAAGGTGTCACTGGACCAGCAGCAGTTACTACTGGAGCAACTGGAGGAGGCAAACTTAAGGAAGTCTCCCCAGTTGTCAAACCAGCAGTTGAAGATATAATAGGAGTGGTGGATGAAGAAAGGACTGGAAAATCAAAGTGTTGTTCATGCTGAGAATGCTCAGGTGTGAACAACGGCGTCGGTGGGGTGGCATTTCTCGAGCAAATGAGAATTGCCCAGTTGGTGAAGGAGCGGTATATGTTGGGAAAGATATATCAGTAGGCACATTTTCTTGAGAGGGTGAAAGTGAAATTGATGCGTCTGGAAGGGAGACTGGAGATGAAGGGTCTTGAGCTTGTACAGAAGCATCAAGAATCTCCAAGTCTGTTTTAGTACCTTCAGAATCCGAAGATTCTATAAGGATTTCCTCGTCATTAACATTCATGTCCAGATCCATGAATGTAACTGAGGGCTGACCAGTTTCCTGGTCAGTCTCCAGATGACCTTCCCCAGTTTCCTGGATGGGTACATCTGTTGGAGGATCAGATACCGAAGTATCTTCACCAGGGATAGATGTGATTGGAGTTGCTTCAGTTATGGTTGCTCTATCCTCAACCACAACATTAGACGAACTGGAGGGTCCCTCATTATTTTGAGGCCCGCCCAGTTGCCTTTCTGACTCACCTTCAATAGGTGCATCAGTTGAAGCGAATGTCAGTTGCATTCGTTCTGGAATTTCGACCTCTCCAGCTTCAGATACTAGAGAGTCTAAATTCCTTAGCATATCTGGAGCAGTGTACGGTGAATCTGTACTATTGTAAGCTTCTCTGCCCAGAATATGCTTAAAACAGAGAGAGAGGAACCTTGAAAAGGGGATACACACACCCCTGGTGCCCTTCAGCTTTTGGACCAGGCTTCTATACAAGATATCTGCAAAGTCCACTCTCAATCCGTTCCACAAGCAGTAGCCATTTCTGCTTGTGAGGAGTTAATCTGGTCAAGTCCACCAGAACTCCCACCCATGCTCTCCACCAGGTGGATGAAAAAATACCTCCATGAAGGTGTAAGACCCTTCATGGTCATCGCACCCTTTGTCTTCAACACCCCATTCTCCAAGCACTCTTTGTGTCCCATTTCAAGAAGGACTTGGCGAAAATTTATATTTGGGGGTAAGACGACTGGAGATTCACCCTCTCTCCAGTAATTGAGGCGTAAGGCATCCCTCAATACATCAGCTGACAAGGTACACTGGATTGTTCCATCCTTTAAAGTGAAACTGATGGAGGAACAATCAGAAGAAAGAACGGCAGTGTACCAAAACTCACACAAGTAGTTGTGAAACAACTTGCGTGGGTTTAGAGAGAATGAGGGTCCTATTGGAGAATCCTTCAAAAATTTCTGGATTCTACCAATAAGGGTATCGGACCCTTGAGATCCTCGTAAGCTAGCCATCGGATTATTAGGATTTAGTTTGATGACTGAAGCATTACTAGGAGCACCAGATGCCGGTTTGACATCTGGTGAAGGAGCATATGGAACAGTCAAGAGATTTACATCTCTTGAACGGGATGATCTAGGAGCCATAGAAAAATGAAAATGAAATTTGGGATTTAGGGTTCTTGATTTGTGAAGCAGAGAGAAGAATGAAGCAATTTTGATGATTGGGAAGTAAATGAAGGAATGTAAGAGAAAGAAGTAAATTGTAACAACCCTCAATTTCCGACTAGGACAACTTACTTATATTTATCTAGGTATCTATCCCTAGAGGTTTATTAAGAGAATTGACCTTCTAGACATTTAGGGCATAGTGATACTTGCCTTCTAGTTCAATGAAATGTCCATAGGTGACTAGTTATCTTAGAAATGCCAAACACAATAATTATAATCAGGAAAGACAATCTCAAAGTGGACCATATAACAACTTATAAGAATATAATTTAAACAAGGAAATATCCAAGAATCCAAATAACTTAACAACTCAAATAATAACAATGCACATCAATAAAATTTCAAGTCAATTACATATATGTTGATATATTTACATACACGATACACATATATATACAATGTCTTATAATTATAAAAAAAAATGAATTACAACTTTAAATATATATATATATATATATACATAAATATATATATATATATACAATATATATATATATATTATAAAAAAAAAAAAAAAAATATATATATATAAATATATATATATATATATATACATAAACTCTTGTAAAAATCCACCAATCACCATCCACCTAGCCATTTACTCTCTTGCACTCTCAACACTATTAGAAATTTGCATAACATAACCATCTCTACACAACTAGTACAAAAATAACCCTTAAAATGAACCTAGACTTAAAATTGGACTACACATACACTCACAAACACCTTACACCAATAGCCACCACTCCACCCATGCAAACACCCAATGAACATGCTCCTCACACCTCACTCCACCCTCCTTCAGGTTATTGAGGCCTTGGGAAGGCTCACAACTCTCATTCTTCCCAAGCAAAACACATACACAACTCCAAAAACTCTCTCCAACTCTCTCTAATTTCCTGCACTTTTTCCTTCTCTTTTTCGATTCAAACAAGGCAACAAAGAGCTCAAATCTAACTAATCTAATGTAATAATAAGTCCCATTGATCATCTATCATCTAGAGTCATGTATGATGGAAGCATGGAGTCGATTTGGGGCTTTGAGGGCCACGAAAAATCTGCCATAAATCCATCATCAAAACCAAGTTCAAGAGGGTATAATCTTCATCCTTTTTACTAGATTAAATCTTGTTCTTGTTTATATTCAAAAGGTTTTATCAAAAGTTTATGTTTTCTTCTTGTTTTCTTTGTAATATACACTTGATGAAGGCAAGTTGATAGGATCTTTCTCCTCATGCATATGCATGTCGAAATCTATGAGAAAGATCCAAGGATTCAACAAGTTTAAGACCCAAAAGTGTTGTTATAGATTAGTAGCTTTTAAAGTGATTTTTCTTTTCATAGATCTATATGTTTTTGTATATTTTGAAGAATATATTTCTGAGATTTTTCATTAAAAAGATGTTTTTATGTTGTTGAAAGTTAGATCTATAAAGATTGGTATTGAAAAGTGTTGATTTGGATGAATGCATGTTAGATCTAAGAAAGTTGAATCTTGTTGTTGGATTATGAGATGGATGGACTTGTATTAAGTGAAAAATATGTTAAAAGAAGTATAATAATCTGGAAATTTGATGTTGAGAGATATAAAAATAAAGTATTAATCTTGTAAATGATGAACTCAAGTGTTAATAAAGCAAGAATGGTCATTGGTGAGTTGTTTGGACCCAAATACCTTCTGACAGAATCATTCTTCTGTCTTTGAACGGATAAACTGAGCATGTGAGGGCCGTTTCAAGCAAAACTTTCAAAATAAAAGTTGTAGATAAAAGAGTTAAGTTTAACCTCCAACTGGAATCACTCAAAAATACTAAACCAAACAAAAGATATGATTTTTCTACCAAAAGTGGTCAAAACTGGATTTTTGTCTTAATATTGAGTCAACTTCGATGATTTTTAATTTCTTAACTAATAGGTTCCAGAAGTTTAAACTTGGTGTGAACTGAGTTCAAAGTGTCCCTAACTTAAAATAAAATTGGGAGATTTTTCTTAAATGTTCATCATAGAAATCTTTTATAAAATATTTCGGGTCGCATAGCAGCAAGCATTCTGACCAACTTTGGTTTTGTAATTTTTAGAGGTAGTAAACAATGTCTACAAATTTAGCAAAAATTCACATAAATATAGGACACATATATGTCTCTGTATAAAAATCACCAATGTCCAAATAATTCAACTTAACCAAGAATGACTACTCAACATTTTATGAAAATAAGTGTTAAAACAGAAAATTCCAAGTAAAAGTTCTCCACAACAAAATAAGCTAAAAGTCACTAGATTGCAACTTTAATCAACTCCAACAATCTCGTAACAAAAAGTATCATAAACCTACTGAGAATATGTCAAATAAAAGTTATAAAACTTAACTTGGATCCCAAAATTTATGACAACATAATGAAAGTGGCATTTCATAGTGATGGCTTAAGATAGGAACTTACGTATATTAGTCCTATCGTAGGGATAGTCTTGGCTTGGAATGTGATTGAGGAATATGACGGATATATGATCAAGGAAGAGATAGATGGGAAGTACCCATTTTGGATAAGTGAATATAATATGCAGCATATCAAGGTGAGTCATAGCCCCCTTTCAAACTCTTTTATATGTTTTACTTGCGGGGTGAAAAGCATGATTAATTAAAATGACTTTCTCTTATGAAATGATTCTTTGAAATAATGATAATGATATGGGAATTATATTGTATGTTCAACGTGTTATATGTTATATGATGAGCTTGAGTACTGTCAAACGGAGGTCCCCTGTACACTACTATTAACTCATTTGAGGCCTGTAGTTAGAGGGTTGCGCAACTAGGACTTGTCCCCTCATCCACTATTATAGGTAACGGTGGGATGTTTGGTCTGCCTTGGTGGCCACCTTCATCACCAGTCTGGCCTCGCGGTGCTCTAACTACTATATATTTATGGGCGTCTCCATGGCACGACCCTTGGTTATCTTTATGCACGTGATTGACAGCATGTGCTTATCATTATCTTATCATTTGGGACATTATATCTGATTATTGGGACATAACCGATCTTAGTAGTGGCTCAAGAACAATCTCATCGAATTATGTCATGGTAGTCTTACCATTGACCAAGCGGTATTGATATTATTTATGGTTGGATATTATGGATTGAACATACGGTTTGGGTATTGGACCTTATATGGAATTTCGAAAGTTGTTGAAATTGGCGATATTGAAGTATTGATGACCGAATGGTTTTGGTATGATGAATGATTAATCGATAATATATTTTCCAAGTTGGTTTTGAAATGGATATGTAACGAGGTTACTTAAAAACCTATGCACTCACCAACTACGTTTTCGTAGTTGACACTTTTTCTTCATGCTTTTCAGGAATTAGCATAAGCTTTGAGGAATTATATGCATCATGATTGTTTGCATTGCACTTTGGAGTCAAAGACCAAACCTTGTGACGGGCAATGGAATCCGCCTTGATCATTGTAGTATATCATCTCATGTATTTGTTATTTGTTTCGTGGACTCAATATCCAAGTATGGTAGACGTATTGTACTTGGGAATTGGTTCACATGCTTGTGCATTGTAAAATTATTTTTATCAAATAAAGCTATGGTGAATGTTATTTATAATCCTTTGTTTTGAATACTCGACTTTCTGTACATCTCATCGTTCCGCCTTAGTTGGGGTGTTACAGAAAATGGTATCAGAGCCTAAGGTTATAGAGAACATTGGGGTTCTCCCGGGAATCCCAAAACTATAGCCACTTTTCAAAACGAATTTTTATAGTCGAGTCGAGCATAAGGTTAAGCGGTTTAGTTTGAGCTTTACATGGTAGGACCATAATTAAACGTAAAGTCATGAATCTACGTTTAATTATGAGAGGACCATGTAAAACTCAAACGGCCACTTGGACTTATGTTCAAAAGGATTCCTTTTCAAAAAAAAAAAAAAAAAAAAAAGAGAGAAAAAGATCTTTAATAAATCCATTTTTATGAGCATACATGTTGCATTTAGACATTCACCTAAGCATATATATAACGATTCGAGACTTTCTTTACTTGAGGATTATGCTAGTTTAGTAGGATTCTCCTTTTGCACATTAGAAGTGAAATGAATAAGATTGAAAGATATTCGTTGATACATGCTACTCTATGCTATAACATGTGAATTTGGGCATGATTTGATTGCAATGTGAAAGTTGTAATATGCAATGTGAAAGCTTATAATGTGCAATGTGAAAGTTGTAATATGCAATGTGAAAGTTTGGAATGTGCAATGTGGAAATTATGTGAGGAATGCATGCGTAAAAGCCTTATGATTCATGATGTTGAACTTTAAGTTACATATGCACTTTAAAATAATGAGATTATTATAAGGCACGAAATCATTTTGGGGTATGACTTGGTCAAATTATTGAGTAATGATGTTGACTATTTATGATCGATTTAGAAAGAAAATATAGGCCTGACGAGTTGATATGAAATTTCATGGACGATATGGATATAAGAGCCTTTACTCCCTAAGTTCGAGCTATTTGAAACTAGCGCGTGAATATTGCGATGATTATGTAGTCATGCCCTACTATGGAGATAGTTATTGCGCCCTAAGATTGAGCTAATTGAGGACTAGTGCATGAACGATTTAATGATTATATAGTTGCGCCTTATTATTGAGATAGTTATTATGCTCTAAGATTTGAATATTGAGAACTGGCACCTGCTAGATGTGATTATAATGTGGTTAGTCCGTACTACTGAGATATATATTGCGTGATGAGATTTGACCGCTTGGGAACTAGTGATTGTCCCTGAGAAATGCAAAATGAATTAGAAATTTCCTAAGTATGGAAGTTGTCATTAAGTACCCCTCTAATCCAATATTCGTTCACTCGTACTCTTTTGAAATTATCCCCCATCCTATTTCTTACGACACCACTATTCATTATGGACATATGACAACGCGATATCATTGGTGGAACATCTTCCCACGAACGTTGGACGATATACCCTAAGAATTGTAGCCCCAAGATATGACGCGACTCTATCCCCTCAGATACTACGCCTAACCTTTGTATTCGATCTGAGATGGTGCGAAACATATGGAAACACCGAATGAAGTTGGAGACTTATGAAAGACGAGCGGTATTAAAGCCATATGACGATACAACGACACTAGTAGGACGCTTTCCCATATATATTCTAGACGACACGTCCTGAGAATGGTAACTGTTAGGTCCAGATTTAGTCCAGACTTACTGGACTGGCTCCAGACTGGACTACTGGAACCTTATTTAGGTTTGTTAAGAAAACTTGTTTTGCTGGTCTCGCTCCAGACCCGACTACTGGAGCCTCACTGTAGATCTGACCAGAAAACGTTCTCTACTGGACCTACTCCAGACTTGGAATCTGGAGTCCCTCTGAAGATTTGTCCAGAAATAATTGAAGACTAGTGAGCATTTACTTGTATAGATAATCTGGAGCATTCTCCAGATTAGCTCACTGAAGACTTCACCCCAGTCCAGATCTACTCTACTGAAGACATTCTGACTGAAGTCAAAGACTGAAGTCTGAAGGAAGAAGACTTAACAAATGGCGGAGTCCACTGGAAAGTCTTACCAGATCTGCACACTGGAGGATTGTTAGTGTTCTAGATCCTGCAAGTCTGAACACTAATATCGAGGTTTGACTTATGCCTTTAACACACTTTCCAAAGAACAATCCACTTGTTCTTTAACAAAGTATACGTGTGTTAAGGTGGTTGGATAAAAGGATACACTTGCACTTGATGTGACTTTATCCTTATTCTTATCTAATACATTTAATGTTCTTGTCGGATCATTAAATGTATGCCAACCATATTTGTACGGCACAAATTCACTGGTGAATTTGTTGCCTATAAATACAAAGTCATTTCCTTAAGAAAAATACTTTTAAGCATTCCTTTTGCATTTAAGTGAATTTGTCTAAAATACTCTCGATCTTAAATAGGGATACTTCACAACTTTAAGTATCTCGATCCTAAAGAGCTATTTGATAAATATAGATCATTTGTAATCATAGGTTGTTAGGATACTCACTTAATTGTGTTATCTTGATTCCGCAACAACCTTGTATTTTATTTAAACATCAATAAATGAAATACCCATGAAACAATACATAATGGTCCACTTTAATTGTTTATTGCTTTAAGTCTTGTATTACTTTGTTTATATATCTTGCATATTTATTTACAAGTAATACTAGTCCATTTCTAGTGTTTATTAGACTTGTTGTATTTTACACTTTCTATTGGTTAACCGTCTTGCACTTAAACGGGACTCACAGTAACCCTGAAATTTGGTGCGATATTTCTATTCTAACACGAGTACGCAAACAACAATCTGTATTCTAAGCCGGTGCGACATATATTGACGTCATCGAAAGTTGGAGTCCATTGGGCAACGAAAGACATAGAAGTGATTTCTTTAAACCGCGCAAGGAGTCTGATTCGAGCCTTAATGATTCTTTTGTTTTTATATTTCCTATTTCATTCATTCGAAACCAAACTCTATATTCTTGATTATTCAAAGTAATGATCATCACCGTTTCCCTTCAAAGGTTAGTACCCTAACAACACACCACTCACTTACGTAACACTCCGCAATGGCAAAATCGAGTAACTAGAACCCTGCCCTTGCTGCGACATCAAGGGATACGAAAGACGTAAGACATCGGCCGTCCATAAGTGAAATACTTGGGATAACTACATAGCATAGAAGATGTTATTGAATCATGTACATAAAGTAGGGAGGAGAAGATTTGTGGTGTATAAGTCAAAGTACATGGAAGCACAAGCGAAGAGTATACTAAGCTTTACTTGGAGAAAGAATTGAAGGCCTTCCCTATCTATGTTGATCGACCAAAAGGAAAAAAAAAATGAGCGGCCGACGAAAGGAAGGTTGTGTGACATGAAGGTCACTTTTGGTTAAGTACAAGGACGTCCCTAAAACTTGGAGGAGATCACTAGCAATGCTGGAAAATGAAGGTAATTGGAAGAAGAAAACTAATTAAGGGCAATAAGATAACTAGGATGTGTCGAGTAACCCTAAAGATGGAAGAGTAACAAAAAAAAAGGATTCTGAGCTATCCTTTTCTTTTTCAAAACACCAAAGCAAACGGATATTTGCTACATGAAGGAATCAGGAATTTGGCGAATTGAAGATCGTCAAGGATGGTGAGATAAAGTGAAAAGTAGGAAAATCCCTTACATTTTTCTAGAGGAAAAATGTTAAGGGGGTAATCACAGCAAAAGTAGATACTCGAACAAGGAGTATGAAGCGCAAGATCTTACTTTATCTTTCAAGAAGAGTTATTCACTAGCATCATTGAAGATGATTTGGAGTAGAATATGAAGAGAATAAATGTCATTTGACTCAAACAAATGAAGTGAAGGCATTGACGCCATTTACCAGATGTAGTTCCGGTAGCGTTCATCCTTACGGCACTCCACACGTTATTCTCTGAATATCAACTGGAAAACCTCTATCGAAAGACAAGCTATTAGTAGAACATATCAACTAAGCCAAGAGAAAGCGATATACGCTCAACACCCGAGTTTAGAAGCGCGGGGAGTCGTGAAGAGTATCCCCTCAAGGCCAATGGTCGTAGGGAGGTAAGTTAAAACAAGATGAATCTGAGTGAAAAACAATTTGCAACACATGGTTAATCGTCAAGGACCATCGACCCAAGGAGTAGTGCGCCCAAGAAGAGTGCAGGAGAAAACAACATGGAATTGCTAAAGTTAATAGTGAAAGCAAGTAAGGAATACGACGCTAGAATTCCGCAACAACCTTGTATTTTATTTAAACATCAATAAATGAAATACCCATGAAACAATACATAATGGTCCACTTTAATTGTTTATTGCTTTAAGTCTTGTATTACTTTGTTTATATATCTTGCATATTTATTTACAAGTAATACTAGTCCATTTCTAGTGATTATTAGACTTGTTGTATTTTACACTTTCTATTGGTTAACCGTCTTGCACTTAAACGGGACTCACAGTAACAGCCTGAAATTTGGTGCGATATTTCTATTCTAACACGTGTACGCAAACAACAATCTATATTCTAAGCCGGTGCGACATATATTGACGTCATCGAAAGTTGGAGTCCATTGGGCAACGAAAGACATAGAAGTGATTTCTTTAAACCGCGCAAGGAGTCTGATTCGAGCCTTAATGATTCTTTTGTTTTTATATTTCCTATTTCATTCATTCGAAACCAAACTCTATATTCTTGATTATTCAAAGTAATGATCATCACCGTTTCCCTTCAAAGGTTAGTACCCTAACAACACACCACTCACTTACGTAACACTCCGCAATGGCAAAATCGAGTAACTAGAACCCTGCCCTTGCTGCGACATCAAGGGATACGAAAGACGTAAGACATCGGCCGTCCATAAGTGAAATACTTGGGATAACTACATAGCATAGAAGATGTTATTGAATCATGTACATAAAGTAGGGAGGAGAAGATTTGTGGTGTATAAGTCAAAGTACATGGAAGCACAAGCGAAGAGTATACTAAGCTTTACTTGGAGAAAGAATTGAAGGCCTTCCCTATCTATGTTGATCGACCAAAAGGAAAAAAAAAATGAGCGGCCGACGAAAGGAAGGTTGTGTGACATGAAGGTCACTTTTGGTTAAGTACAAGGACGTCCCTAAAACTTGGAGGAGATCACTAGCAATGCTGGAAAATGAAGGTAATTGGAAGAAGAAAACTAATTAAGGGCAATAAGATAACTAGGATGTGTCGAGTAACCCTAAAGATGGAAGAGTAACAAAAAAAAAGGATTCTGAGCTATCCTTTTCTTTTTCAAAACACCAAAGCAAACGGATATTTGCTACATGAAGGAATCAGGAATTTGGCGAATTGAAGATCGTCAAGGATGGTGAGATAAAGTGAAAAGTAGGAAAATCCCTTACATTTTTCTAGAGGAAAAATGTTAAGGGGGTAATCACAGCAAAAGTAGATACTCGAACAAGGAGTATGAAGCGCAAGATCTTACTTTATCTTTCAAGAAGAGTTATTCACTAGCATCATTGAAGATGATTTGGAGTAGAATATGAAGAGAATAAATGTCATTTGACTCAAACAAATGAAGTGAAGGCATTGACGCCATTTACCAGATGTAGTTCCGGTAGCGTTCATCCTTACGGCACTCCACACGTTATTCTCTGAATATCAACTGGAAAACCTCTATCGAAAGACAAGCTATTAGTAGAACATATCAACTAAGCCAAGAGAAAGCGATATACGCTCAACACCCGAGTTTAGAAGCGCGGGGAGTCGTGAAGAGTATCCCCTCAAGGCCAATGGTCGTAGGGAGGTAAGTTAAAACAAGATGAATCTGAGTGAAAAACAATTTGCAACACATGGTTAATCGTCAAGGACCATCGACCCAAGGAGTAGTGCGCCCAAGAAGAGTGCAGGAGAAAACAACATGGAATTGCTAAAGTTAATAGTGAAAGCAAGTAAGGAATACGACGCTAGAATTCAAGGCACATACTACCGCGACGATCAAGGAAGTTGATCGCTGAACTAAGTTTCAAACAACTAACAAACCCCGTGAAGAGCTAGTTATGGAATGTCTGAACGGAAGGGTGATAAGGATAATTCGCAATTGTGATGAGTTAGGATTAAAGGATCCGTATCACCATGATCTGACAAGTACCCCTGAGATAACTGCAAGGACCAGCGACTGCCTGTGTGCTGTTCAAGATGACGATTACTCTAGTTAGAGATGGATTTGAGTGATGAAACGGTAAGGAGTATGGTGACCCATAAGAAAACGAAAGGAAAATGGAGAAAACCGAATGGTTGAGAAAAGGATACAGTAACCGATGTCTCCCCTAAATTATATTATATCACAATTTCTAAGGACATTAGGTTATTGTATTTGAAAAGAAGCTTAGCGTAGAAAGCTGAAAATGGATATGAGGCTCAGGGGAGCAAAGTAATTGAAAGTTTTGTAGAGGTCAGGAGGACCTAAGAAGGATTATTTTAAAGGAGGAGTTCATACGAATAAGGACATCGAAGTATTTACCTTGAAATGATGGCGTGATATGATTACTTAAGAGCTGTTAAGGGGGTAATCCCTTAACAAGTGATTAATCACAAACGAAGTCAATAGATTCAAGTAGCGGCAAGCGTGTCCAACTTCAAACTGAAGAAAGATAAAGATAGGCGAGAAGCCATTGAGACGTTTCTTTAATTGAGAAAGCAAACGATAAAGGAAAGTACACCAAGTGACCAATGGAAATGAGTAGTCACAAACAATCGATATTCCAACGTTTCTTACCGCCTTTATTGTAACTAACGTTACGAGCCGTTTGTTCATTTTACACCTCCGTATTGCCATTCTTATTATCATCCCATTATTTAGTATTGATCTAGGCAAGATTGACAGCCCGTAACGATTACATGCGATTAATCTCCAGTCGTCTCAAGAAGTGAGCGACATTCGTAACCTTTCTCTTTTTCGAAGTTTCTAATCAAGAGGAATTTTAAGGAACCGAGGAATGGATGCCCCAACCCTAGAGTTAGAAGCTCGCAAGAAACCAAGAATCGTGATGAAACTTTGTTTGACTTTCACACATTTTATGTCTCCGTGTAGACACCCATACTGTTGGTTTATCCATTTTTACTACCGTATGAATGATCGAACTTCGAGGACGAAGTTATTGTTAAGGGGGTAATCCCTTAACAAGTGATTAATCACAAACGAAGTCAATAGATTCAAGTAGCGGCAAGCGTGTCCAACTTCAAACTGAAGAAAGATAAAGATAGGCGAGAAGCCATTGAGACGTTTCTTTAATTGAGAAAGCAAACGATAAAGGAAAGTACACCAAGTGACCAATGGAAATGAGTAGTCACAAACAATCGATATTCCAACGTTTCTTACCGCCTTTATTGTAACTAACGTTACGAGCCGTTTGTTCATTTTACACCTCCGTATTGCCATTCTTATTATCATCCCATTATTTAGTATTGATCTAGGCAAGATTGACAGCCCGTAACGATTACATGCGATTAATCTCCAGTCGTCTCAAGAAGTGAGCGACATTCGTAACCTTTCTCTTTTTCGAAGTTTCTAATCAAGAGGAATTTTAAGGAACCGAGGAATGGATGCCCCAACCCTAGAGTTAGAAGCTCGCAAGAAACCAAGAATCGTGATGAAACTTTGTTTGACTTTCACACATTTTATGTCTCCGTGTAGACACCCATACTGTTGGTTTATCCATTTTTACTACCGTATGAATGATCGAACTTCGAGGACGAAGTTATTGTTAAGGGGGTAATGATGTAACAACCCTCAATTTCCGACTAGGACAACTTACTTATATTTATCTAGGTATCTATCCCTAGAGGTTTATTAAGAGAATTGACCTTCTAGACATTTAGGGCATAGTGATACTTGCCTTCTAGTTCAATGAAATGTCCATAGGTGACTAGTTATCTTAGAAATGCCAAACACAATAATTATAATCAGGAAAGACAAGCTATTAGTAGAACATATCAACTAAGCCAAGAGAAAGCGATATACGCTCAACACCCGAGTTTAGAAGCGCGGGGAGTCGTGAAGAGTATCCCCTCAAGGCCAATGGTCGTAGGGAGGTAAGTTAAAACAAGATGAATCTGAGTGAAAAACAATTTGCAACACATGGTTAATCGTCAAGGACCATCGACCCAAGGAGTAGTGCGCCCAAGAAGAGTGCAGGAGAAAACAACATGGAATTGCTAAAGTTAATAGTGAAAGCAAGTAAGGAATACGACGCTAGAATTCAAGGCACATACTACCGCGACGATCAAGGAAGTTGATCGCTGAACTAAGTTTCAAACAACTAACAAACCCCGTGAAGAGCTAGTTATGGAATGTCTGAACGGAAGGGTGATAAGGATAATTCGCAATTGTGATGAGTTAGGATTAAAGGATCCGTATCACCATGATCTGACAAGTACCCCTGAGATAACTGCAAGGACCAGCGACTGCCTGTGTGCTGTTCAAGATGACGATTACTCTAGTTAGAGATGGATTTGAGTGACGAAACGGTAAGGAGTATGGTGACCCATAAGAAAACGAAAGGAAAATGGAGAAAACCGAATGGTTGAGAAAAGGATACAGTAACCGATGTCTCCCCTAAATTATATTATATCACAATTTCTAAGGACATTAGGTTATTGTATTTGAAAAGAAGCTTAGCGTAGAAAGCTGAAAATGGATATGAGGCTCAGGGGAGCAAAGTAATTGAAAGTTTTGTAGAGGTCAGGAGGACCTAAGAAGGATTATTTTAAAGGAGGAGTTCATACGAATAAGGACATCGAAGTATTTACCTTGAAATGATGGCGTGATATGATTACTTAAGAGCATAAGGATTGTGTAAGTCCTATCATGAGGAATGCGTAGGTATAGCAAAGAAACCGAATAGGCTATATGTGCGATGTTAAAAGAGATTTGTCGGTGATGAATCATAGATAATGGTCCTTCTAGCGTAAAAAGGAAGTAATTAAAGGTACCTTAAAACGATTTGAAAGCCAATATCGGCAAAAGCAAGAGAAATTGGTAACGATATGACTTAGCGAATAATGAAAGAGGTGACTTTGGAAAAATAAGGGCGAAATCGAAGAACAAAAGTATGTATGAGGAACAAGATGGAACTATCATCATACAATTCATGTTTCCCTCGAACGCCATAAAGCAACAAGGACGACATTGGAAAACCCTAAAATGAGATACTACGAAGATGTACCTTCGCAATTTTAGTGCAACTTGGCATAATGGGCTAGTATCACTCTTGTTAAGGGGGTAATCCCTTAACAAGTGATTAATCACAAACGAAGTCAATAGATTCAAGTAGCGGCAAGCGTGTCCAACTTCAAACTGAAGAAAGATAAAGATAGGCGAGAAGCCATTGAGACGTTTCTTTAATTGAGAAAGCAAACGATAAAGGAAAGTACACCAAGTGACCAATGGAAATGAGTAGTCACAAACAATCGATATTCCAACGTTTCTTACCGCCTTTATTGTAACTAACGTTACGAGCCGTTTGTTCATTTTACACCTCCGTATTGCCATTCTTATTATCATCCCATTATTTAGTATTGATCTAGGCAAGATTGACAGCCCGTAACGATTACATGCGATTAATCTCCAGTCGTCTCAAGAAGTGAGCGACATTCGTAACCTTTCTCTTTTTCGAAGTTTCTAATCAAGAGGAATTTTAAGGAACCGAGGAATGGATGCCCCAACCCTAGAGTTAGAAGCTCGCAAGAAACCAAGAATCGTGATGAAACTTTGTTTGACTTTCACACATTTTATGTCTCCGTGTAGACACCCATACTGTTGGTTTATCCATTTTTACTACCGTATGAATGATCGAACTTCGAGGACGAAGTTATTGTTAAGGGGGTAATGATGTAACAACCCTCAATTTCCGACTAGGACAACTCACTTATATTTATCTAGGTATCTATCCCTAGAGGTTTATTAAGAGAATTGACCTTCTAGACATTTAGGGCATAGTGATACTTGCCTTCTAGTTCAATGAAATGTCCATAGGTGACTAGTTATCTTAGAAATGCCAAACACAATAATTATAATCAGGAAAGACAATCTCAAAGTGGACCATATAACAACTTATAAGAATATAATTTAAACAAGGAAATATCCAAGAATCCAAATAACTTAACAACTCAAATAATAACAATGCACATCAATAAAATTTCAAGTCAATTACATATATGTTGATATATTTACATACACGATACACATATATATACAATGTCTTATAATTATAAAAAAAATGAATTACAACTTTAAATATATATATATATATATATATATATACATAAACTCTTGTAAAAATCCACCAATCACCATCCACCTAGCCATTTACTCTCTTGCACTCTCAACACTATTAGAAATTTGCATAACATAACCATCTCTACACAACTAGTACAAAAATAACCCTTAAAATGAACCTAGACTTAAAATTGGACTACACATACACTCACAAACACCTTACACCAATAGCCACCACTCCACCCATGCAAACACCCAATGAACATGCTCCTCACACCTCACTCCACCCTCCTTCAGGTTATTGAGGCCTTGGGAAGGCTCACAACTCTCATTCTTCCCAAGCAAAACACATACACAACTCCAAAAACTCTCTCCAACTCTCTCTAATTTCCTGCACTTTTTCCTTCTCTTTTTCGATTCAAACAAGGCAACAAAGAGCTCAAATCTAACTAATCTAATGTAATAATAAGTCCCATTGATCATCTATCATCTAGAGTCATGTATGATGGAAGCATGGAGTCGATTTGGGGCTTTGAGGGCCACGAAAAATCTGCCATAAATCCATCATCAAAACCAAGTTCAAGAGGGTATAATCTTCATCCTTTTTACTAGATTAAATCTTGTTCTTGTTTATATTCAAAAGGTTTTATCAAAAGTTTATGTTTTCTTCTTGTTTTCTTTGTAATATACACTTGATGAAGGCAAGTTGATAGGATCTTTCTCCTCATGCATATGCATGTCGAAATCTATGAGAAAGATCCAAGGATTCAACAAGTTTAAGACCCAAAAGTGTTGTTATAGATTAGTAGCTTTTAAAGTGATTTTCCTTTTCATAGATCTATATGTTTTTGTATATTTTGAAGAATATATTTCTGAGATTTTTCATTAAAAAGATGTTTTTATGTTGTTGAAAGTTAGATCTATAAAGATTGGTATTGAAAAGTGTTGATTTGGATGAATGCATGTTAGATCTAAGAAAGTTGAATCTTGTTGTTGGATTATGAGATGGATGGACTTGTATTAAGTGAAAAATATGTTAAAAGAAGTATAATAATCTGGAAATTTGATGTTGAGAGATATAAAAATAAAGTATTAATCTTGTAAATTATGAACTCAAGTGTTAATAAAGCAAGAATGGTCATTGGTGAGTTGTTTGGACCCAAATACCTTCTGACAGAATCATTCTTCTGTCTTTGAACGGATAAACTGAGCATGTGAGGGCCGTTTCAAGAAAAACTTTCAAAATAAAAGTTGTAGATAAAAGAGTTACGTTTAACCTCCAACTGGAATCACTCAAAAATACTAAACCAAACAAAAGATATGATTTTTCTACCAAAAGTGGTCAAAACTGGATTTTTGTCTTAATATTGAGTCAACTTCGATGATTTTTAATTTCTTAACTAATAGGTTCCAGAAGTTTAAACTTGGTGTGAACTGAGTTCAAAGTGTCCCTAACTTAAAATAAAATTGGGAGATTTTTCTTAAATGTTCATCATAGAAATCTTTTATAAAATATTCCGGGTCGCATAGCAGCAAGCATTCTGACCAACTTTGGTTTTGTAATTTTTAGAGGTAGTAAACAATGTCTAAAAATTTAGCAAAAATTCACATAAATATAGGACACATATATGTCTCTGTATAAAAATCACCAATGTCCAAATAATTCAACTTAACCAAGAATGACTACTCAACATTTTATGAAAATAAGTGTTAAAACAGAAAATTCCAAGTAAAAGTTCTCCACAACAAAATAAGCTAAAAGTCACTAGATTGCAACTTTAATCAACTCCAACAATCTCGTAACAAAAAGTATCATAAACCTACTGAGAATATGTCAAATAAAAGTTGTAGATAAAAGAGTTACGTTTAACCTCCAACTGGAATCACTCAAAAATACTAAACCAAACAAAAGATATGATTTTTCTACCAAAAGTGGTCAAAACTGGATTTTTGTCTTAATATTGAGTCAACTTCGATGATTTTTAATTTCTTAACTAATAGGTTCCAGAAGTTTAAACTTGGTGTGAACTGAGTTCAAAGTGTCCCTAACTTAAAATAAAATTGGGAGATTTTTCTTAAATGTTCATCATAGAAATCTTTTATAAAATATTCCGGGTCGCATAGCAGCAAGCATTCTGACCAACTTTGGTTTTGTAATTTTTAGAGGTAGTAAACAATGTCTAAAAATTTAGCAAAAATTCACATAAATATAGGACACATATATGTCTCTGTATAAAAATCACCAATGTCCAAATAATTCAACTTAACCAAGAATGACTACTCAACATTTTATGAAAATAAGTGTTAAAACAGAAAATTCCAAGTAAAAGTTCTCCACAACAAAATAAGCTAAAAGTCACTAGATTGCAACTTTAATCAACTCCAACAATCTCGTAACAAAAAGTATCATAAACCTACTGAGAATATGTCAAATAAAAGTTATAAAACAGTTAGTATTAGGAAGCATGGAGTCGATTTGGGGCTTTGAGGGCCACGAAAAATCTGCCATAAATCCATCATCAAAACCAAGTTCAAGAGGGTATAATCTTCATCCTTTTTACTAGATTAAATCTTGTTCTTGTTTATATTCAAAAGGTTTTATCAAAAGTTTATGTTTTCTTCTTGTTTTCTTTGTAATATACACTTGATGAAGGCAAGTTGATAGGATCTTTCTCCTCATGCATATGCATGTCGAAATCTATGAGAAAGATCCAAGGATTCAACAAGTTTAAGACCCAAAAGTGTTGTTATAGATTAGTAGCTTTTAAAGTGATTTTCCTTTTCATAGATCTATATGTTTTTGTATATTTTGAAGAATATATTTCTGAGATTTTTCATTAAAAAGATGTTTTTATGTTGTTGAAAGTTAGATCTATAAAGATTGGTATTGAAAAGTGTTGATTTGGATGAATGCATGTTAGATCTAAGAAAGTTGAATCTTGTTGTTGGATTATGAGATGGATGGACTTGTATTAAGTGAAAAATATGTTAAAAGAAGTATAATAATCTGGAAATTTGATGTTGAGAGATATAAAAATAAAGTATTAATCTTGTAAATTATGAACTCAAGTGTTAATAAAGCAAGAATGGTCATTGGTGAGTTGTTTGGACCCAAATACCTTCTGACAGAATCATTCTTCTGTCTTTGAACGGATAAACTGAGCATGTGAGGGCCGTTTCAAGAAAAACTTTCAAAATAAAAGTTGTAGATAAAAGAGTTACGTTTAACCTCCAACTGGAATCACTCAAAAATACTAAACCAAACAAAAGATATGATTTTTCTACCAAAAGTGGTCAAAACTGGATTTTTGTCTTAATATTGAGTCAACTTCGATGATTTTTAATTTCTTAACTAATAGGTTCCAGAAGTTTAAACTTGGTGTGAACTGAGTTCAAAGTGTCCCTAACTTAAAATAAAATTGGGAGATTTTTCTTAAATGTTCATCATAGAAATCTTTTATAAAATATTCCGGGTCGCATAGCAGCAAGCATTCTGACCAACTTTGGTTTTGTAATTTTTAGAGGTAGTAAACAATGTCTAAAAATTTAGCAAAAATTCACATAAATATAGGACACATATATGTCTCTGTATAAAAATCACCAATGTCCAAATAATTCAACTTAACCAAGAATGACTACTCAACATTTTATGAAAATAAGTGTTAAAACAGAAAATTCCAAGTAAAAGTTCTCCACAACAAAATAAGCTAAAAGTCACTAGATTGCAACTTTAATCAACTCCAACAATCTCGTAACAAAAAGTATCATAAACCTACTGAGAATATGTCAAATAAAAGTTATAAAACTTAACTTGGTTATTAAATGGCAAAGACAAGCCTACAAATCACTAATGCGGTTCATATAAACACTAACCGAAAGCTTTAATTTGCACATATCACACCACCACCACTATCACGACTTAAGACACCAAAGTATAATGAACATTCTGTAAATAATGAAATAAGGATGAAAATCCATTTTGACGCATTTGAATTGCTCGAAAAATAGGCTTAAATCACTATTTCGGTAAACGATTTATAAGCTTAGAATCCTCAAAATGAGCGAGACACAAGAGAGGTTGAATTGATATAATTTTTCCCATGATAAAAGTTACCTAAAAGGCCTGGGATTTTTAGCCAAAAAGTTGTGTGGTGATTTCTAAGAATTTCTATTAATTATTAAATTTAAATGATAATTAAAAAGGTAAATAAATAAATAAATAAATAAATTATATAAATCATGAAATTGGTTAAAAAAATCACAACCAATGATGAAAGTGAAAAAATAAAGCTAATATATCCAATAGAATAATAACTAAATAAATAAATAAATAAATAAATAAATAAATAAATAAATAAATAAATAAATAAATAAATAAATAAATAAATAAATAAATAAATAAATAAATAAATAAATAAATAAATAAATAAATAAATAAATAAATAAATAAATAAATAAATAAATAAATAAATAAATAAATAAATAAATAAATAAATAAATAAATAAATAAATAAATAAATAAATAAATAAATAAATAAATAAATAAATAAATAAATAAATAAATAAATAAATAAATAAATAAATAAATAAATAAATAAATAAATAAATAAATAAATAAATAAATAAATAAATAAATAAATAAATAAATAAATAAATAAATAAATAAATAAATAAATAAATAAATAAATAAATAAATAAATAAATAAATAAATAAATAAATAAATAAATAAATAAATAAATAAATAAATAAATAAATAAATAAATAAATAAATAAATAAATAAATAAATAAATAAATAAATAAATAAATAAATAAATAAATAAATAAATAAATAAATAAATTAATTAAATAATATTAAATTAAATAAATATATAAATCAGAAAGTATTCATAAATATTAATATTATGAAGTTACTAATGTCAAATATTATAATCAAGCAAAGCACACAATGGGAACCATGATAATCAAAGGCAAGTTACCGAAATTCTAACAACTTATAACTACATGTATAATGAAAGTGACCCTTTTACACCAACACTCTCTACAACCAAAAAGATGCAAATATTAACAATATACTTGGATCCCAAAACTTATGACAACATAATGAAAGTGGCATTTCTTAGTGATGGCTTAAGATAGGAACTTACGTATATTAGTCCTATCGTAGGGATAGTCTTGGCTTGGAATGTGATTGAGGAATATGACGGATATATGATCAAGGAAGCGATAGATGGGAAGTACCCATTTTGGATAAGTGAATATAATATGCAGCATATCAAGGTGAGTCATAGCCCCCTTTCAAACTCTTTTATATGTTTTACTTGCGGGGTGAAAAGCATGATTAATTAAAATGACTTTCTCTTATGAAATGATTCTTTGAAATAATGATAATGATATGGGAATTATATTGTATGTTCAACGTGTTATATGTTATATGATGAGCTTGAGTACTGTCAAACGGAGGTCCCCTGTACACTACTATTAACTCATTTGAGGCCTGTAGTTAGAGGGTTGCGCAACTAGGACTTGTCCCCTCATCCACTATTATAGGTAACGGTGGGATGTTTGGTCTGCCTTGGTGGCCACCTTCATCACCAGTCTGGCCTCGCGGTGCTCTAACTACTATATATTTATGGGCGTCTCCATGGCACGACCCTTGGTTATCTTTATGCACGTGATTGACAGCATGTGCTTATCATTATCTTATCATTTGGGACATTATATCTGATTATTGGGACATAACCGGTCTTAGTAGTGGCTCAAGAACAATCTCATCGAATTATGTCATGGTAGTCTTACCATTGACCAAGCGGTATTGATATTATTTATGGTTGGATATTATGAATTGAACATACGGTTTGGGTATTGGACCTTATATGGAATTTCGAAAGTTGTTGAAATTGGCGATATTGAAGTATTGATGACCGAATGGTTTTGGTATGATGAATGATTAATCGATAATATATTTTCCAAGTTGGTTTTGAAATGGATATGTAACGAGGTTACTTAAAAACCTATGCACTCACCAACTACGTTTTCGTAGTTGACACTTTTTCTTCATGCTTTTCAGGAATTAGCATAAGCTTTGAGGAATTATATGCATCATGATTGTTTGCATTGCACTTTGGAGTCAAAGACCAAACCTTGTGACGGGCAATGGAATCCGCCTTGATCATTGTAGTATATCATCTCATGTATTTGTTATTTGTTTCGTGGACTCAATATCCAAGTATGGTAGACGTATTGTACTTGGGAATTGGTTCACATGCTTGTGCATTGTAAAATTATTTTTATCAAATAAAGCTATGGTGAATGTTATTTATAATCCTTTGTTTTGAATACTCGACTTTCTGTACATCTCATCGTTCCGCCTTAGTTGGGGTGTTACATAAATGATGAGTCATAGGTATTACTTGCATGATTATATGATTTCAATTGTTTGGTAAACGATTGCTTAATTCATGGTATGATAAAGTACAAGATAATATTAATAGGAATCAACGTGTTAATAGTTTGGTAAACTAGTAGACAAAATTACTGCTGTATTAATCTATGCAACTGAAACATGTTATGGATCTGAGTCGAGGTAGATGACTTTTAATCTTTCTGTTTAAAACAAAAACTCTTTTCGATTAATTCCTCGGAATTACTAATTTGATTTATTTCTGCTGACTAACTTTCAAAAGCAACGTGACAACACGGTCACAAAACCCCCAACAAATCTTAGAATTTCTTAGTCTTACGTAGTTCTTAAACATAGTCCCTGCGAACGAACCTGGTCTTACCTAATAGCTATATTACAAACGAACGGATCCACTGTCCGTGAGTGTGTGTTTAGTTTGGTATTTCCTTGATTTTAATAAATTTAAAACTTGACCGCTTTTCATTATACACAAACGACACATCAGTTGTCTAATTTTTTCATATTGTTATGGTTTCTATCTGGATATATTGATTTATTCCAAACAAGTATTCTTTTTTATATTTAGGACCTAGACCAAACAATGCTTCTCACTAGACCAAGTGATTGTGGTCTTCCTTTATTTTTACTGTATTTGCTAGTTTAATTAGGAAATAGTGACAACCCTAACCACTAGAATTACACATATTAGATTAAGTATTGCAAGCATCTCTGCGAACGATCTTGTACTAACCACAACACTAGCTACATTCGATCAGGTCCACTACCCGTTAGTGTGTCTTAGTTTTAGGTATTTACTTGTACTACTTTTTATAAATTTAAAACGTTTTTTGCACCCTCATTTGGAACACATCACTACGCCAGTGTAACTTCTCTCTGGCAACTTCTTTGTGTTCATTTGGAGGCAAATTATGGAGCACATAGGTGACCTTAAGCATGTTGTTGTCAACTAGTTCTTTACCCGGGCGTTGCCCCGGAAAACATAACGATACGTAAATTTGCAACGCGAATAAGGTGGTCGATACATATAAACGGTAAACGTATATTACAAAAGCGTTTCATAAATGTAAAAAAATACAACACGAAAAAGAAAAAGTGTGGTACAAAAGCTTATTTAAAAGATATAAATCAATTTTTAAAATAATTACACTACAATTTTTTACATCAATTAATTTTAAATTAATAACCTATATCACTCGTCGTCGCCGTCATCACTACACCACCACCACTACCACTATCGTCGTCGCATAACATTACCCAAAAATTTGTGATAAAAGTTAGAAACACATAAAGTTTACTATAAGGTTAGAAAATAAAAACAAAAATGGATGGCCAAAGTTGGAAAATTTAAGAGTTTGATGGTAAAACTTAAAATTTTAAAAGTTTATATAATGAGTAGAAAATAAAAAAAATAAAAATGAAATAATGGCCAAAGTTGAAAAACCAAAAGATTAGTGATAAAAATTAAAACATTAAAAACATTACTAAACATGTTCTCAAATGTTAAAAGTTTATATAATGAGTAGAAAATTAAAAAAATAAAGCAAATGGTGGCCAAAGTTAAAAAACCAAAAGATTAGTGATAAAAGTTAAAAACCTTAAAATGTGATAAAAGTTAGAAACACCTAAAGTTTACTATATGGTTAGAAAATAAAAACAAAAATGGGTGGCCAAAGTTGGAAAATTTAAGAGTTTGATGGTAAAATTTAGAACTAAATAATGGCCAAAGTTGAAAAACCAAAAGATTAGTGATAAAAATTAAAACATTAAAAACATTACTAAACATGTTCTCAAATGTTAAAAGTTTATATAATGAGTAGAAAATTAAAAAAATAAAGCAAATGGTGGCCAAAGTTAAAAAACCAAAAGATTAGTGATAAAAGTTAAAAACCTTAAAAGTGATAAAAGTTAAAAACCTTAAAATGTGATAAAAGTTAGAAACACCTAAAGTTTACTATATGGTTAGAAAATAAAAACAAAAATGGGTGGCCAAAGTTGAAAAATTTAAGAGTTTGACGGTAAAATTTAGAACTTTAAAAGTTTATATAATGAGTAGAAACCAAAAGATTAGTGATAAAAATTAAAACATTAAAAACATTACTAAACATGTTCTCAAATGTTAAAAGTTTATATAATGAGTAGAAAATTAAAAAAATAAAGCAAATGGTGGCCAAAGTTAAAAAACCAAAAGATTAGTGATAAAAGTTAAAAACCTTAAAAGATTACTATAGCTAAGCATGTTCTCAAATGTTATATATAATAATGATGACAACTCGAACCGTCTTAAGCACTCCTTTTGAAGCACAAATACGTATCTCAAATGATCCTTATCATCAAAAATTCAAATACATGACGGGATCATTGACATTATGCTATTCCAATTGCTAGAGCTGCCATAGGCACCACTAGTATTAATAAATTGACAATACAGATTAGTATACAGTAACAACTAGTTACAAAGTTTTATGAAACTATTATAAATATGGTAAAAAAACTAACCAATCCAAAAGAAAGATGTGCCATTCTTTGACCGAGGTTTTTTGAGTGCGTGAAACTTTCTGTAAACTCATTCTAACTCCTTCTACTATGTTAAGAGATTGCAAATAATAGTTAAAATGATGTAGCCTTTTCTAGTAGGCAAACGTAAGAGAAAACAAGATAACTTGAGGAAATTTTCTAATATTTATTCCAAAAACAAAAGATTTCTTAAATATCAAATGCTACCTATCATGCACTTCATTTTGTTGCCAAGAACAACACCAAATAACTAATCATGTGCAAACAAAAAAGAATTAATGAGTCCATAATTGCAGGCGACAATTGGAGACTCGGTCTTTATTCAATATAACGTGTAGGAATCTTACTCTACCATTCGGGCCTTTGCATAAGCTGGTGGCCTATTTTTGTGGGCTGGACGAGCTAGGCTCAGTATGGCTTGTATCATATAACATATATAAGGAATAAAGTAATACAATAATTATATTAAAAATAACTAAATAAACAAAATATTCATATTCCTAAAAAATAACATGAAAATTTTCAATTTCATACATGTAAAAGTCAATGTGTCTTTCATATGTAGATTGTCAACCACTCATTCACAAGATACAGTTGAACCTTTCACCCTAACTAGTCGGTCTCCCACTTTCTTATGATTTTATCCACTTTTTCATTTAAAAGGCATTTGACCTTTTTATTATTTTTAGTCTAGATGGTTTTCTACTTTTGGTTATATTTATACAATCTTTTTATTGCTAAATAATTTGGAGGAGTAATCGAAAGATAACGTCATTTTTGAGTTAAGACATTTGATCCAGTTAACTGTTTGATGTTTTATATCTTAAAGAAATTCTGTCATAAGTGAATAGATATTTGAAGATAAAACTAGAATAGTAAGATTGACAAAATATTAGACAAATTAATAGAAAGACAAAGGTAAATAATAATACGATAAGTTTAATGACAATATATGCTACATAATATATCGACACCAAAACAAATTTATTTTTCCTAAAATGGTTGTCAATGTAATTTTACAACTTAATGGATCAACTTTATTATTTTAGAATATGTGAAAGACATTTGGAATAATTATAATTTTAAATTAGTATATTTTGTTGAAAATATATTGTTAATGAGTTATACTAAGAATCATATTTTATTACATTTTATATACTAAGAATCATATTTTAAATTAACTAGTATATATTAGTTAGTAAGTATGGCATACACTTATTTTGCTAATTTAGGTTAATAACTCATTAACAATATATTTTCAACAAAATGTACTAATTTAAAATTCTAATTATTCAAACTGTCTTTCACATATTTTAAAATAATATCTACTAAGTTGTAAAATTACATTGACAACCCTTTTAGGAAAAATAAAATTGTTTTGGTGTCGTTAGGTAACATATATTGTCATTAAACTTATCGTATTATTATTTACCTTTGTCTTTCTATTAATTTGTCTAATATTTTGTCAATCTTACTATTCTAGTTTTATCTTCAAATATCTATTCACTTATGACAGAATTTCTTTAAGATATAAAACATCAAACAGTTACCTGGATAAAATGTCTTAACTCAAAGATAACATTATCTTTCGATTACTCCTCCAAATTATTTAGCAATAAAAAGATTGTATAAATATAACCAAAAGTAGAAAACCATCTAGACTAAAAATAATAAAAAGGTCAAATGCCTTTTAAATGAAAAAAACAGCACTAAAGGGGGAGATTGTTAGCTTAAATAAATAGTTAGTGCTTGTTTTGTCATTATGTAATTGTTTTGTCCTTAATTAAGTATGGAAGGGTTAGATTGTAATTAGGGAAGGACTTGTATGTAATTAAGGAGGGGGTTTAGTGTAATATGTTTCCCTATATAAACCTCCTCATCACAACCTTTGTATGGTTAGCCTTCATAATAATATTTTCATTTCCCATATTCTCTCTCACACACATATAACCTTATTTACATAATTTAGCTTTATATCAATTGGTATCAGAGCAAAATCACCTTGGTGAAAGATCCATATCCATATCATGGCTTGATTTTGTTCATTTTTGTGCTAAATTGTGTTTTTTACTTTTACCGAAAGTTCCTTGCTTTACCCTTTAAACATGTTAAAGTTTCATCCTTTCTATCATTAATCCACTCATTACCTTCCTATAATCATCCTTGAAAAGTTTCAAATCCTAATTCCAAACAAAATGGCTTAAAATTGAATTTTTAGGTTTCTGTTCTATTTACCGGTTTTCGTACCGGTTTTCGTTTCTTCGAATTTCAGTTGTAATGCCGGCTTTCATTCAAGACAATTACCGGTTTTCCTACCGGTTTTCACTTTTGTTGAAAATCTTTGTTTCGAAATTATATCCTAAAATATCTGGTTTACACCATAACCGATATTAGTGCTCTTATTCATCCAATTTCAACTCTAAATTCTGCTCGTCTTTCTTCACGAAAACCGGTATTAGTGAAGATTTTATCATAACCGATAATACTTCATATTTTCCTAAATTTATTAAATGACTTTGTGGTTGTGTGATTTGGTTGTGAAAATACCTGGTTTACCCCAAAACCGGTATTAGTTCTTATTTCTTAATTTTCTAAGACAAAACTCTGCCCAAATTTCTTCACCAAAACCGGTATTTCAATACATTTTACCAAAACCGGTATTTGTATTAAATACTTCAAAACCGATAATTGTTGTGTTAAGCTGTGTGGTTGTGTTTGTTTGATCTTAGAATACCTGGTTTACTCCAAAACCGGTATTTGTTCTTATTATCTTCATTTTACGAAAGGAAACTCTGCCAAAATTTCAAGACGAAAACCGATATTAGTTCTTCATTTTCTTTGAAAACCGGCATTTGTTCATATTTCTTGCAAAAACCGATATTTGCTCTTCAATTGTGAAATCCGATAATTGTACTCATTTTCTCAAAACCGATATTTGTGCTTATTTTCTGAAAACCGGCATTAGTTCTTCAAACTTCAAAACCGGTATTTCTACATATTTTCTCAATATGTCGATTAACGATTCATTATATAATTTCTATTTCCCATATTCTCTCTCATTCTCTCTCACACACATATAACCTTATTACATAATTTAGCATTATTTCAATTAGTATCAGAGCAAAATCACCTTGGTGAAAGATCCATATCTATCATGGCTTGATTGGTATTCTAAAAAAAAAACAAAGAAACTAATGCAAATGTCCGAAAGGCTAAGTAAGATTCCTACACGTTATATTGAATAAAGACCGAGTCTCCAATTGTCGCCTGCAATTATGGACTCATTAATTCTTTTTTGTTTGCACATGATTAGTTATTTGGTGTTGTTCTTGGCAACAAAATGAAGTGCATGATAGGTAGCATTTGATATTTAAGAAATCTTTTGTTTTTGGAATAAATATTAGAAAATTTCCTCAAGTTATCTTGTTTTCTCTTACGTTTGCCTACTAGAAAAGGCTACATCATTTTAACTATTATTTGCAATCTCTTAACATAGTAGAAGGAGTTAGAATGAGTTTACAGAAAGTTTCACGCACTCAAAAAACCTCGGTCAAAGAATGGCACATCTTTCTTTTGGATTG
>CM067174.1:43182280-43197798 GCA_034093135.1 Erigeron breviscapus | reverse complement strand
CATTGGGCAGTTCTCTCAGTCCGTTCACCTTCGGCACCCATGCTCTCCCTTTATAGTATCTAACTCCTTCATCATCTTTCTCTAATCGTTCTTCCAACCCATGTAACATCTCCTCCTTCACAAACTCCGGGCTCAACCCTTTCACTTGATCTTCGAAAAAACCTTTGTTTCAATGACACTCGCACCTTCAAACTAGAAACTCTTACCTTGTGGGGCCTCTTCTCTCCTTCTTACTCAGTGCATCTGCCACAAATTCACTGGTGAATTTGTTGCCTATAAATACTAAGTCATTTCCTTAAGAAAAATACTTTTAGCATTCCTTTTGCATTTAAGTGAATTTGTCTAAAATACTCTCGATCTTAAACAGGGATACTTCACAACTTTAAGTATCTCGATCCTAAAGAGCTATTCGACAAATATAGATCATTTGTAATCATAGGTTGTTAGGATACTCACTTAATTGTGTTATCTTGATTCCGCAACAACCTTGTATTTTATTTAAACATCAATAAATGAAATACCCATGAAACAATACATAATGGTCCACTTTAATTGTTTATTGCTTTAAGTCTTGTATTACTTTGTTTATATATCTTGCATATTTATTTACAAGTAATACTAGTCCATTTCTAGTGTTTATTAGACTTGTTGTATTTTACACTTTCTAATTGGTTAACCGTCTCATTTAAAGGGACTCACAGTAACTGAATTTGGTGCGATATTTCTATTCTAACACGTGTACGCAAACAACAATCTATATTCTAAGCCAGTGCGACATATATTGACGTCATCGAAAGTTGGAGTCCATTGGGCAACGAAAGACATAGAAGTGATTTCTTTAAACCGCGCAAGGAGTCTGATTCGAGCCTTAATGATTCTTTTGTTTTTATATTTCCTATTTCATTCATTCGAAACCAAACTCTATATTCTTGATTATTCAAAGTAATGATCATCACCGTTTCTCTTCAAAGGTTAGTACCCTAACAACACACCACTCACTCACTTACGTAACACTCGCAATGGCAAAATCGAGTAACTAGAACCCTGCCCTTGCTGCGACATCAAGGGATACGAAAGACGTGAGACATCGGCCGTCCATAAGTGAAATACTTGGGATAACTACATAGCATAGAAGATGTTATTGAATCATGTACATAAAGTAGGGAGGAGAAGATTTGTGGTGTATAAGTCAAAGTACATGGAAGCACAAGCGAAGAGTATACTAAGCTTTACTTGGAGAAAGAATTGAAGGCCTTCCCTATCTATGTTGATCGACCAAAAGGAAAAAAAAATGAGCGGCCGACGAAAGGAAGGTTGTGTGACATGAAGGTCACTTTTGGTTAAGTACAAGGACGTCCCTAAAACTTGGAGGAGATCACTAGCAATGCTGGAAAATGAAGGTAATTGGAAGAAGAAAACTAATTAAGGGCAATAAGATAACTAGGATGTGTCGAGTAACCCTAAAGATGGAAGAGTAACAAAAAAAAAGGATTCTGAGCTATCCTTTTCTTTTTCAAAACACCAAGGCAAACGGATATTTGCTACATGAAGGAATCAGGAATTTGGCGAATTGAAGATCGTCAAGGATGGTGAGATAAAGTGAAAAGTAGGAAAATCCCTTACATTTTTCTAGAGGAAAAATGTTAAGGGGGTAATCACAGCAAAAGTAGATACTCGAACAAGGAGTATGAAGCGCAAGATCTTACTTTATCTTTCAAGAAGAGTTATTCACTAGCATCATTGAAGATGATTTGGAGTAGAATATGAAGAGAATAAATGTCATTTGACTCAAACAAATGAAGTGAAGGCATTGACGCCATTTACCAGATGTAGTTCCGGTAGCGTTCATCCTTACGGCACTCCACACGTTATTCTCTGAATATCAACTGGAAAACCTCTATCGAAAGACAAGCTATTAGTAGAACATATCAACTAAGCCAAGAGAAAGCGATATACGCTCAACACCCGAGTTTAGAAGCGCGGGGAGTCGTGAAGAGTATCCCCTCAAGGCCAATGGTCGTAGGGAGGTAAGTTAAAACAAGATGAATCTGAGTGAAAAACAATTTGCAACACATGGTTAATCGTCAAGGACCATCGACCCAAGGAGTAGTGCGCCCAAGAAGAGTGCAGGAGAAAACAACATGGAATTGCTAAAGTTAATAGTGAAAGCAAGTAAGGAATACGACGCTAGAATTCAAGGCACATACTACCGCGACGATCAAGGAAGTTGATCGCTGAACTAAGTTTCAAACAACTAACAAACCCCGTGAAGAGCTAGTTATGGAATGTCTGAACGGAAGGGTGATAAGGATAATTCGCAATTGTGATGAGTTAGGATTAAAGGATCCGTATCACCATGATCTGACAAGTACCCCTGAGATAACTGCAAGGACCAGCGACTGCCTGTGTGCTGTTCAAGATGACGATTACTCTAGTTAGAGATGGATTTGAGTGACGAAACGGTAAGGAGTATGGTGACCCATAAGAAAACGAAAGGAAAATGGAGAAAACCGAATGGTTGAGAAAAGGATACAGTAACCGATGTCTCCCCTAAATTATATTATATCACAATTTCTAAGGACATTAGGTTATTGTATTTGAAAAGAAGCTTAGCGTAGAAAGCTGAAAATGGATATGAGGCTCAGGGGAGCAAAGTAATTGAAAGTTTTGTAGAGGTCAGGAGGACCTAAGAAGGATTATTTTAAAGGAGGAGTTCATACGAATAAGGACATCGAAGTATTTACCTTGAAATGATGGCGTGATATGATTACTTAAGAGCATAAGGATTGTGTAAGTCCTATCATGAGGAATGCGTAGGTATAGCAAAGAAACCGAATAGGCTATATGTGCGATGTTAAAAGAGATTTGTCGGTGATGAATCATAGATAATGGTCCTTCTAGCGTAAAAAGGAAGTAATTAAAGGTACCTTAAAACGATTTGAAAGCCAATATCGGCAAAAGCAAGAGAAATTGGTAACGATATGACTTAGCGAATAATGAAAGAGGTGACTTTGGAAAAATAAGGGCGAAATCGAAGAACAAAAGTATGTATGAGGAACAAGATGGAACTATCATCATACAATTCATGTTTCCCTCGAACGCCATAAAGCAACAAGGACGACATTGGAAAACCCTAAAATGAGATACTACGAAGATGTACCTTCGCAATTTTAGTGCAACTTGGCATAATGGGCTAGTATCACTCTTGTTAAGGGGGTAATCCCTTAACAAGTGATTAATCACAAACGAAGTCAATAGATTCAAGTAGCGGCAAGCGTGTCCAACTTCAAACTGAAGAAAGATAAAGATAGGCGAGAAGCCATTGAGACGTTTCTTTAATTGAGAAAGCAAACGATAAAGGAAAGTACACCAAGTGACCAATGGAAATGAGTAGTCACAAACAATCGATATTCCAACGTTTCTTACCGCCTTTATTGTAACTAACGTTATGAGCCGTTTGTTCGTTTTACACCTCCGTATTGCCATTCTTATTATCATCCCATTATTTAGTATTGATCTAGGCAAGATTGACAGCCCGTAACGATTACATGCGATTAATCTCCAGTCGTCTCAAGAAGTGAGCGACATTCGTAACCTTTCTCTTTTTCGAAGTTTCTAATCAAGAGGAATTTTAAGGAACCGAGGAATGGATGCCCCAACCCTAGAGTTAGAAGCTCGCAAGAAACCAAGAATCGTGATGAAACTTTGTTTGACTTTCACACATTTTATGTCTCCGTGTAGACACCCATACTGTTGGTTTATCCATTTTTACTACCGTATGAATGATCGAACTTCGAGGACGAAGTTATTGTTAAGGGGGTAATGATGTAACAACCCTCAATTTCCGACTAGGACAACTCACTTATATTTATCTAGGTATCTATCCCTAGAGGTTTATTAAGAGAATTGACCTTCTAGACATTTAGGGCATAGTGATACTTGCCTTCTAGTTCAATGAAATGTCCATAGGTGACTAGTTATCTTAGAAATGCCAAACACAATAATTATAATCAGGAAAGACAATCTCAAAGTAGACCATAATAACAACTTATAAGAATATAATTTAAACAAGGAAATATCCAAGAATCCAAATAACTTAACAACTCAAATAATAACAATGCACATCAATAAAATTTCAAGTCAATTACATATATGTTGATATATTTACATACACGATACACATATATATACAATGTCTTATAATTATAAAAAAAATGAATTACAACTTTAAATATATATATATATATATATAATACATAAACTCTTGTAAAAATCCACCAATCACCATCCACCTAGCCATTTACTCTCTTGCACTCTCAACACTATTAGAAATTTGCATAACATAACCATCTCTACACAACTAGTACAAAAATAACCCTTAAAATGAACCTAGACTTAAAATTGGACTACACATACACTCACAAACACCTTACACCAATAGCCACCACTCCACCCATGCAAACACCCAATGAACATGCTCCTCACACCTCACTCCACCCTCCTTCAGGTTATTGAGGCCTTGGGAAGGCTCACAACTCTCATTCTTCCCAAGCAAAACACATACACAACTCCAAAAACTCTCTCCAACTCTCTCTAATTTCCTGCACTTTTTCCTTCTCTTTTTCGATTCAAACAAGGCAACAAAGAGCTCAAATCTAACTAATCTAATGTAATAATAAGTCCCATTGATCATCTATCATCTAGAGTCATGTATGATGGAAGCATGGAGTCGATTTGGGGCTTTGAGGGCCACGAAAAATCTGCCATAAATCCATCATCAAAACCAAGTTCAAGAGGGTATAATCTTCATCCTTTTTACTAGATTAAATCTTGTTCTTGTTTATATTCAAAAGGTTTTATCAAAAGTTTATGTTTTCTTCTTGTTTTCTTTGTAATATACACTTGATGAAGGCAAGTTGATAGGATCTTTCTCCTCATGCATATGCATGTCGAAATCTATGAGAAAGATCCAAGGATTCAACAAGTTTAAGACCCAAAAGTGTTGTTATAGATTAGTAGCTTTTAAAGTGATTTTCCTTTTCATAGATCTATATGTTTTTGTATATTTTGAAGAATATATTTCTGAGATTTTTCATTAAAAAGATGTTTTTATGTTGTTGAAAGTTAGATCTATAAAGATTGGTATTGAAAAGTGTTGATTTGGATGAATGCATGTTAGATCTAAGAAAGTTGAATCTTGTTGTTGGATTATGAGATGGATGGACTTGTATTAAGTGAAAAATATGTTAAAAGAAGTATAATAATCTGGAAATTTGATGTTGAGAGATATAAAAATAAAGTATTAATCTTGTAAATTATGAACTCAAGTGTTAATAAAGCAAGAATGGTCATTGGTGAGTTGTTTGGACCCAAATACCTTCTGACAGAATCATTCTTCTGTCTTTGAACGGATAAACTGAGCATGTGAGGGCCGTTTCAAGAAAAACTTTCAAAATAAAAGTTGTAGATAAAAGAGTTACGTTTAACCTCCAACTGGAATCACTCAAAAATACTAAACCAAACCAAAGATATGATTTTTCTACCAAAAGTGGTCAAAACTGGATTTTTGTCTTAATATTGAGTCAACTTCGATGATTTTTAATTTCTTAACTAATAGGTTCCAGAAGTTTAAACTTGGTGTGAACTGAGTTCAAAGTGTCCCTAACTTAAAATAAAATTGGGAGATTTTTCTTAAATGTTCATCATAGAAATCTTTTATAAAATATTCGGGTCGCATAGCAGCAAGCATTCTGACCAACTTTGGTTTTGTAATTTTAGAGGTAGTAAACAATGTCTAAAAATTTAGCAAAAATTCACATAAATATAGGACACATATATGTCTCTGTATAAAAATCACCAATGTCCAAATAATTCAAATTAACCAAGAATGACTAACATAAATAAATAAATAAATAAATAAATAAATAAATAAATAACTGGGAAATAAATAAATAAATAAATAAATAAATAAATAAATAAATAAATAAATAAATAAATAAATAAATAAATAAATAAATAAATAAATAAATAAATAAATAAATAAATAAATAAATAAATAAATAAATAAATAAATAAATAAATAAATAAATAAATAAATAAATAAATAAATAAATAAATAAATAAATAAATAAATAAATAAATAAATAAATAAATAAATAAATAAATAAATAAATAAATAAATAAATAAATAAATAAATAAATAAATAAATAAATAAATAAATAAATAAATAAATAAATAAATAAATAAATAAATAAATAAATAAATAAATAAATAAATAAATAAATAAATAAATAAATAAATAAATAAATAAATAAATAAATAAATAAATAAATAAATAAATAAATAAATAAATAAATAAATAAATAAATAAATAAATAAATAAATAAATAAATAAATAAATAAATAAATAAATAAATAAATAAATAAATAAATAAATAAATAAATAAATAAATAAATAAATAAATAAATAAATAAATAAATAAATAAATAAATAAATAAATAAATAAATAAATAAATAAATAAATAAATAAATAAATAAATAAATAAATAAATAAATAAATAAATAAATAAATAAATAAATAAATAAATAAATAAATAAATAAATAAATAAATAAATAAATAAATAAATAAATAAATAAATAAATAAATAAATAAATAAATAAATAAATAAATAAATAAATAAATAAATAAATAAATAAATAAATAAATAAATAAATAAATAAATAAATAAATAAATAAATAAATAAATAAATAAATAAATAAATAAATAAATAAATAAATAAATAAATAAATAAATAAATAAATAAATAAATAAATAAATAAATAAATAAATAAATAAATAAATAAATAAATAAATAAATAAATAAATAAATAAATAAATAAATAAATAAATAAATAAATAAATAAATAAATAAATAAATAAATAAATAAATAAATAAATAAATAAATAAATAAATAAATAAATAAATAAATAAATAAATAAATAAATAAATAAATAAATAAATAAATAAATAAATAAATAAATAAATAAATAAATAAATAAATAAATAAATAAATAAATAAATAAATAAATAAATAAATAAATAAATAAATAAATAAATAAATAAATAAATAAATAAATAAATAAATAAATAAATAAATAAATAAATAAATAAATAAATAAATAAATAAATAAATAAATAAATAAATAAATAAATAAATAAATAAATAAATAAATAAATAAATAAATAAATAAATAAATAAATAAATAAATAAATAAATAAATAAATAAATAAATAAATAAATAAATAAATAAATAAATAAATAAATAAATAAATAAATAAATAAATAAATAAATAAATAAATAAATAAATAAATAAATAAATAAATAAATAAATAAATAAATAAATAAATAAATAAATAAATAAATAAATAAATAAATAAATAAATAAATAAATAAATAAATAAATAAATAAATAAACCCTGTCGGTAATCCTTAAATAAATAAATAAATAAATAAATAAATAAATAAATATATTAAATTTAAATGATAATTAAAAAGGTAAATAAATAAATAAATAAATAAATAAATAAAGTATATAAATCATGAAATTGGTTAAATAATCACAACCAATGATGAAAGTGACTAAAACCTACTGGAATAAAATCATTTTAAGTCAAAGAACAAATGTCATATAAATTAGAAATAATTAAGTAAGTGAAAATCACTAATTAATAACTATTTTTAAATTAATAGAAAAATTACATAAATAAATATATATATCACAATATTCTAAGTTAAAAGGCATAATAATCAGAATATAACCCAAATATAATTAGCCACGAATTATAAAGGCAAGTGAGGTACTTAAAAGTATTTTTAAAGAATTATTTGGTTAATAAATCAAGAAAATGAATAAATAATTAATTAAATAATATTAAATTAAATAAATAGTTATAAATCAGAAAGTATTCATAAATATTAATATTATGAAGTTACTAATGTCAAATATTATAATCAAGAAAAGCACACAATGGAACCATGATAATCAAAGGCAAGTTACCGAAATTCTAACAACTTATAACTACATGTATAATGAAAGTGACCCTTTTACACCAACACTCTCTACAACCAAAAAGATGCAAATATTAACAATATACTTGGATCCCAAAACTTATGACAACATAATGAAAGTGGCATTTCTTAGTGATGGCTTAAGATAGGAACTTACGTATATTAGTCCTATCGTAGGGATAGTCTTGGCTTGGAATGTGATTGAGGAATATGACGGATATATGATCAAGGAAGCGATAGATGGGAAGTACCCATTTTGGATAAGTGAATATAATATGCAGCATATCAAGGTGAGTCATAGCCCCCTTTCAAACTCTTTTATATGTTTTACTTGCGGGGTGAAAAGCATGATTAATTAAAATGACTTTCTCTTATGAAATGATTCTTTGAAATAATGATAATGATATGGGAATTATATTGTATGTTCAACGTGTTATATGTTATATGATGAGCTTGAGTACTGTCAAACGGAGGTCCCCTGTACACTACTATTAACTCATTTGAGGCCTGTAGTTAGAGGGTTGCGCAACTAGGACTTGTCCCCTCATCCACTATTATAGGTAACGGTGGGATGTTTGGTCTGCCTTGGTGGCCACCTTCATCACCAGTCTGGCCTCGCGGTGCTCTAACTACTATATATTTATGGGCGTCTCCATGGCACGACCCTTGGTTATCTTTATGCACGTGATTGACAGCATGTGCTTATCATTATCTTATCATTTGGGACATTATATCTGATTATTGGGACATAACCGGTCTTAGTAGTGGCTCAAGAACAATCTCATCGAATTATGTCATGGTAGTCTTACCATTGACCAAGCGGTATTGATATTATTTATGGTTGGATATTATGAATTGAACATACGGTTTGGGTATTGGACCTTATATGGAATTTCGAAAGTTGTTGAAATTGGCGATATTGAAGTATTGATGACCGAATGGTTTTGGTATGATGAATGATTAATCGATAATATATTTTCCAAGTTGGTTTTGAAATGGATATGTAACGAGGTTACTTAAAAACCTATGCACTCACCAACTACGTTTTCGTAGTTGACACTTTTTCTTCATGCTTTTCAGGAATTAGCATAAGCTTTGAGGAATTATATGCATCATGATTGTTTGCATTGCACTTTGGAGTCAAAGACCAAACCTTGTGACGGGCAATGGAATCCGCCTTGATCATTGTAGTATATCATCTCATGTATTTGTTATTTGTTTCGTGGACTCAATATCCAAGTATGGTAGACGTATTGTACTTGGGAATTGGTTCACATGCTTGTGCATTGTAAAATTATTTTTATCAAATAAAGCTATGGTGAATGTTATTTATAATCCTTTGTTTTGAATACTCGACTTTCTGTACATCTCATCGTTCCGCCTTAGTTGGGGTGTTACATAAATGGTTCAGAAATGGTATTACTTGCATGATTATATGATTTCAATTGTTTGGTAAACGATTGCTTAATTCATGGTATGATAAAGTACAAGATAATATTAATAGGAATCAACGTGTTAATAGTTTGGTAAACTAGTAGACAAAATTACTGCTGTATTAATCTATGCAACTGAAACATGTTATGGATCTGAGTCGAGGTAGATGACTTTTAATCTTTCTGTTTAAAACAAAAACTCTTTTCGATTAATTCCTCGGAATTACTAATTTGATTTATTTCTGCTGACTAACTTTCAAAAGCAACGTGACAACACGGTCACAAAACCCCCAACAAATCTTAGAATTTCTTAGTCTTACGTAGTTCTTAAACATAGTCCCTGCGAACGAACCTGGTCTTACCTAATAGCTATATTACAAACGAACGGATCCACTGTCCGTGAGTGTGTGTTTAGTTTGGTATTTCCTTGATTTAATAAATTTAAAACTTGACCGCTTTTCATTATACACAAACGACACATCAGTATCCTTCAATTTTTTCATTTGAAGGTCATATCTGGTATATTGATATTCCAAACAAGTATTCTTTTTTATATTTAGGACTAGCCTAAACAAGGCTTCTCACTAGACCAAGTGATTGTGGTCTTCCTTTATTTTTACTGTATTTGCTAGTTTAATTAGGAAATAGTGACAACCCTAACCACTAGAATTACACATATTAGATTAAGTATTGCAAGCATCTCTGCGAACGATCTTGTACTAACCACAACACTAGCTACATTCGATCAGGTCCACTACCCGTTAGTGTGTCTTAGTTTTGAGAATTTTACTTGTACTACTTTTTATAAATTTAAAACGTTTTTTGCAACCTCATTTGGAACACATCACTACGCCAGTGTAACTTCTCTCTGGCAACTTCTTTGTGTTCATTTGGAGGCAAATTATGGAGCACATAGGTGACCTTAAGCATGTTGTTGTCAACTAGTTCTTTACCCGGGCGTTGCCCCGGAAAACATAACGATACGTAAATTTGCAACGCGAATAAGGTGGTCGATACATATAAACGGTAAACGTATATTACAAAAGCGTTTCATAAATGTAAAAAAATACAACACGAAAAAGAAAAAGTGTGGTACAAAAGCTTATTTAAAAGATATAAATCAATTTTTAAAATAATTACACTACAATTTTTTACATCAATTAATTTTAAATTAATAACCTATATCACTCGTCGTCGCCGTCATCACTACACCACCACCACTACCACTATCGTCGTCGCATAACATTACTCAAAAATTTGTGATAAAAGTTAGAAACACCTAAAGTTTACTATAAGGTTAGAAAATAAAAACAAAAATGGATGGCCAAAGTTGGAAAATTTAAGAGTTTGATGGTAAAACTTAAAATTTTAAAAGTTTATATAATGAGTAGAAAATAAAAAAAATAAAAATGAAATAATGGCCAAAGTTGAAAAACCAAAAGATTAGTGATAAAAATTAAAACATTAAAAACATTACTAAACATGTTCTCAAATGTTAAAAGTTTATATAATGAGTAGAAAATTAAAAAAATAAAGCAAATGGTGGCCAAAGTTAAAAAACCAAAAGATTAGTGATAAAAGTTAAAAACCTTAAAATGTGATAAAAGTTAGAAACACCTAAAGTTTACTATATGGTTAGAAAATAAAAACAAAAATGGGTGGCCAAAGTTGGAAAATTTAAGAGTTTGATGGTAAAATTTAGAACTAAATAATGGCCAAAGTTGAAAAACCAAAAGATTAGTGATAAAAATTAAAACATTAAAAACATTACTAAACATGTTCTCAAATGTTAAAAGTTTATATAATGAGTAGAAAATTAAAATAATAAAGCAAATGGTGGCCAAAGTTAAAAAACCAAAAGATTAGTGATAAAAGTTAAAAACCTTAAAATGTGATAAAAGTTAGAAACACCTAAAGTTTACTATATGGTTAGAAAATAAAAACAAAAATGGGTGGCCAAAGTTGAAAAATTTAAGAGTTTGACGGTAAAATTTAGAACTTTAAAAGTTTATATAATGAGTAGAAACCAAAAGATTAGTGATAAAAATTAAAACATTAAAAGATTACTAAGCATGTTCTCAAATGTTAAAAGTTTATATAATGAGTAGAAAATTAAGAAAAGAAAGCAAATGGTGGCCAAAGTTAAAAAACCAAAAGATTAGTGATAAAAGTTAAAAACCTTAAAAGATTACTATAGCTAAGCATGTTCTCAAATGTTATATATAATAATGATGACAACTCGAACCGTCTTAAGCACTCCTTTTGAAGCACAAATACGTATCTCAAATGATCCTTATCATCAAAAATTCAAATACATGACGGGATCATTGACATTATGCTATTCCAATTGCTAGAGCTGCCATAGGCACCACTAGTATTAATAAATTGACAATACAGATTAGTATACAGTAACAACTAGTTACAAAGTTTTATGAAACTATTATAAATATGGTAAAAAAACTAACCAATCCAAAAGAAAGATGTGCCATTCTTTGACCGAGGTTTTTTGAGTGCGTGAAACTTTCTGTAAACTCATTCTAACTCCTTCTACTATGTTAAGAGATTGCAAATAATAGTTAAAATGATGTAGCCTTTTCTAGTAGGCAAACGTAAGAGAAAACAAGATAACTTGAGGAAATTTTCTAATATTTATTCCAAAAACAAAAGATTTCTTAAATATCAAATGCTACCTATCATGCACTTCATTTTGTTGCCAAGAACAACACCAAATAACTAATCATGTGCAAACAAAAAAGAATTAATGAGTCCATAATTGCAGGCGACAATTGGAGACTCGGTCTTTATTCAATATAACGTGTAGGAATCTTACTCTACCATTCGGGCCTTTGCATAAGCTGGTGGCCTATTTTTGTGGGCTGGACGAGCTAGGCTCAGTATGGCTTGTATCATATAACATATATAAGGAATAAAGTAATACAATAATTATATTAAAAATAACTAAATAAACAAAATATTCATATTCCTAAAAAATAACATGAAAATTTTCAATTTCATACATGTAAAAGTCAATGTGTCTTTCATATGTAGATTGTCAACCACTCATTCACAAGATACAGTTGAACCTTTCACCCTAACTAGTCGGTCTCCCACTTTCTTATGATTTTATCCACTTTTTCATTTAAAAGGCATTTGACCTTTTTATTATTTTTAGTCTAGATGGTTTTCTACTTTTGGTTATATTTATACAATCTTTTTATTGCTAAATAATTTGGAGGAGTAATCGAAAGATAACGTCATTTTTGAGTTAAGACATTTGATCCAGTTAACTGTTTGATGTTTTATATCTTAAAGAAATTCTGTCATAAGTGAATAGATATTTGAAGATAAAACTAGAATAGTAAGATTGACAAAATATTAGACAAATTAATAGAAAGACAAAGGTAAATAATAATACGATAAGTTTAATGACAATATATGCTACATAATATATCGACACCAAAACAAATTTATTTTTCCTAAAATGGTTGTCAATGTAATTTTACAACTTAATGGATCAACTTTATTATTTTAGAATATGTGAAAGACATTTGAATAATTAGAATTTTAAATTAGTACATTTTGTTGAAAATATATTGTTAATGAGTTATTAACCTAAATTAGCAAAATAAGTGTTTATTACATTTTATATACTAAGAATCATATTTTAAATTAACTAGTATATATTAGTTAGTAAGTATGGCATACACTTATTTTGCTAATTTAGGTTAATAACTCATTAACAATATATTTTCAACAAAATGTACTAATTTAAAATTCTAATTATTCAAACTGTCTTTCACATATTTTAAAATAATATCTACTAAGTTGTAAAATTACATTGACAACCCTTTTAGGAAAAATAAAATTGTTTTGGTGTCGTTAGGTAACATATATTGTCATTAAACTTATCGTATTATTATTTACCTTTGTCTTTCTATTAATTTGTCTAATATTTTGTCAATCTTACTATTCTAGTTTTATCTTCAAATATCTATTCACTTATGACAGAATTTCTTTAAGATATAAAACATCAAACAGTTACCTGGATAAAATGTCTTAACTCAAAGATAACATTATCTTTCGATTACTCCTCCAAATTATTTAGCAATAAAAAGATTGTATAAATATAACCAAAAGTAGAAAACCATCTAGACTAAAAATAATAAAAAGGTCAAATGTCTTTTAAATGAAAAAGAGATAAGATCATAAGAAAATGTTAGCTTAAATAAATAGTTAGTGCTTGTTTTGTCATTATGTAATTGTTTTGTCCTTAATTAAGTATGGAAGGGTTAGATTGTAATTAGGGAAGGACTTGTATGTAATTAAGGAGGGGGTTTAGTGTAATATGTTTCCCTATATAAACTCCTCCATCACAACCTTTGTATGGTTAGCCTTCATAATATAATTTTCATTTCCCATATTCTCTCTCACACACATATAACCTTTTACATAATTTAGCTTTATATCAATTGGTATCAGAGCAAAATCACCTTGGTGAAAGATCCATATCCATATCATGGCTTGATTTTGTTCATTTTTGTGCTAAATTGTGTTTTTACCGTTTTACCGAAAGTTCCTTACTTTACCCACTAAACATGTTAAAGTTTCATCCTTTCTATCATTAATCCACTCATTACCTTCCTATAATCATCCTTGAAAAGTTTCAAATCCTAATTCCAAACAAAATGGCTTAAAATTGAATTTTTAGGTTTCTGTTCTATTTACCGGTTTTCGTACCGGTTTTCGTGTTCTTCGAATTTCAGTTGTAATGCCGGCTTTCATTCAAGACAATTACCGGTTTTCCTACCGGTTTTCACTAAAATTGGAAATTTTTGTTTCGAAATTATATCCTAAAATATCTGGTTTACACCAAAACCGGTATTAGTTCTCTTATTCATCCAAATTCAACTCGAAATTCTGCTCGTCTTTCTTCACGAAAACCGGTATTAGTGAAGATTTTACCAAAACCGATAATTCTTCATATTTTCCTAAATTTTATTAATGGCTTTGTGGTTGTGTGATTTGGTTGTGAAAATACCTGGTTTACTCCAAAACCGGTATTAGTTCTTATTTCTTCATTTTCTAAGACAAAACTCTGCCCAAATTTCTTCACCAAAACCGGTATTTCAATACATTTTACCAATACCGGTATTTGTATTAAATACTTCAAAACCGATAATTGTTGTGTTAAGCTGTGTGGTTGTGTTTGTTTGCTTTAGAATACCTGGTTTACTCCAAAACCGGTATTTGTTCTTATTATCTTCATTTTACGAAAGGAAACTCTGCCAAAATTTCTAGACGAAAACCGATATTAGTTCATTTTCTTTGAAAACCGGCATTTGTTCATATTTCTTGCAAAAACCGATATTTGCACTTCAATTGTGAAATCCGATAATTGTACTCATTTTCTCAAAACCGATATTTGTGCTTATTTTCTGAAAACCGGCATTAGTTCTTCAAACTTCAAAACCGGTATTTCTACATATTTTCTCAATATGTCGTTAAACGATTCATTATTTTTCCATTTCCCATATTCTCTCTCATTCTCTCTCACACACATATACCTTATTACATAATTTAGCATTATATCAGAGCAAAATCACCTTGGTGAAGGAATAGGAACTTAAGTCCCTGTATGAGGTTGGTATTCTAAAAAAAAAACAAAGAAACTAATGCAAATGTCCGAAAGGCTAAGTAAGATTCCTGCACGTTATATTGAATAGAGACCGAGTCTCCGAGCGACACCTGTAATTATGGACTTATTATTTCTTTTTGTTTGCATATGATTAGTTATGTAGTGGTGATAGTTTATTGACAACAAAATAAAATACATGATAAGTAGTACTGCATATTTTAAAAAAATTTGTTTTTGGAATGAATATCAAGTTATCTTAAATTTGTCTACTAGAAAAGGTTAAACATAATAACCACTACTGTATTTGCAATCTGTTAACACAATAGAAGGAAAGTTAGAATAAGTATACAAAATGTTTCACGCTCAAAAAACCTCGGTCAAAGAATGGCACATCTT
>CM067174.1:43107280-43179780 GCA_034093135.1 Erigeron breviscapus | reverse complement strand
TAATTGATAGAGTAAGCACCGTAAAGATCAATTAGTAAGGTTTTGCGCCGATACAAAAATAACTGCTTACTTATGTCATGATGTGAGACAAATGTTAGGAATCCACTTGTGTAATAGAGTCGATCCACTAAGATATTGAGCAGCGGTGTAGGATCAGATCCCAAAGATAGTAAGTCTTTCCTTTCGAAAGTCTTTTTCAAAAATTCTATATAAATTTCTATATGATATGAAACTGAGATAGTTACCTTTCAGAAAATTCTAATTCTAATGATAGGCAAAATGTCTATGTTTTATTTTTCTGAAGGTGGGAGAAAAGATAAAACTAAAATAAACCGGATTTTTAATCCAAACTTAAGATTTAAGTTTGAAACTCATTTTATTAACTTCTTTTGATTAACCAACCCGAAAAATGGGATAGATCTACGAGAAATCTTATTCAGTTAGATTAGATATGGTAGATTCAAATGGAATAAAAAAAGAGTTGACTGCCGAGCCGTATGAGCTAGGAAACTCTCAAGTACGGTTCTAAGGGAAGGAATTAACCCACCTATTCCGACCGGGGAGAACAGGCCATTCAACAGGGGGATTCTGAAATTGCGGAGGCTTGGTTCGACCAAGCCGCTGAGTATTGGAAACAGGCTATAGCACTTACTCCTGGTAATTATATTGAAGCGCATAATTGGTTGAAGATCACTAGACGTTTCGAATAAAAAGGAGAACTTTTCTTTATTAAAAATGAAAAATTTTCTTTTTTTTTTTTTAGTTATTAATATATATATTAATAATAAAATTTAGATTAGATTTTTTTAGATATTTTTGGTTTTATTATAATTAATTGTTTGTTGGGGCCATCGGTCAAATAAAGGAGATCATTCCTTTGGGAAGAACCAATCAAAGAATTTCTTTATATCCCTTCTACGTTCTTTTTTGTATGGTATTTTGTAGGACAAAAGGATACATGTTTAGGATACAGCTTCTATATTTTTTCTTGGCTTTCTTTTTTTCTAAAAAAAAAGACTATTTAAAACTAATAAAAAGGACTTCGAATCATTGAATATATCAAAATTTCTTAGTAATAGCTAATGGCCGCTGGCGTGATTTGGAATAGAGTATATAGTACTCTATCTAAAAAACATGAAGCCGCTCGATCTGAAAACTTTAAATTGAGTTGAGATATGAAATATATTAGGTTGCGCAAAAAGTAGTTTTTGTATCAATCTAAAGTCAGAAAGGGTTTTATAAGATCCAAAAGGTCCGTTGAGCGCCTCATGGCTATGTCATAATAGATCCGAACACTTGCCCCGGATCGACTTCCAGATCATAATTGCTCTAGTGAATAACTAAAGAAAATAGATAGATGGGAGATAGAAAACTAGAAGAGAAAGAAACTAATTAGATAATAGAAATATCTCTCCGCGATTCACTAATTATTTGACTGTTGGCGGGTCTCTTTGTATGTGTTGTCCGGAAAGAGGAGGACTCAATGATTATTCGTTCGCCGGAACCAGAAGTAAAAATTTTGGTAGATAGGGATCACATAAAAACTTCATTCGAGGAATGGGCTAGACCGGGTCATTTCTCAAGAACAATTGCTAAAGGCCCTGAAACTACCACTTGGATCTGGAACCTACATGCTGATGCTCACGATTTCGATAGCCATACCAGTGATTTGGAGGAGATCTCTCGAAAAGTATTTAGTGCGCATTTCGGTCAACTCTCCATCATCTTCCTTTGGCTGAGTGGCATGTATTTCCACGGTGCTCGTTTTTCCAATTATGAAGCATGGCTAAGCGACCCTACTCACATTGGGCCTAGTGCTCAAGGAGTGGCAAGCCAATCCAAGAGTAATCCGTATGTGGAGGTTGGTCAAACCTCTCGTATTACTCGCCCTGCGTTATAAAGACTGTTGAGTCCCAATGTTTGTTGTAAGTTTAATGATGACAAATCTGACCTATAAACACTTAGTAATCTTTTGGTTCTTGTAATCTGATCTGGGTCAGACTAAGCTGACACAGCTTGCGATATGTAACTGACCCAGATCACGCTTCATGTTCGTAATTGTAATACTATATGGAAGCAAGTGTTATTCAAGCTGCATCAACAACATTAAAGCATTCAATCCAAGTCGAAGAGGAGGATTGAAGATAGAGGACCAAACTGTTAGTGGAAGACAGATTGGAACTAGCAGTCAGCTTGGAAACACTTAGGCAGATTGGTGCCGTGACAAACCGCCCAATCTGTGTCAACAATCAAAGTGAAGATAACAACCTGGATTGAAGATAAGGACTATGACGTGACTAGGAATATTCCTAGTATCCAGGTTGGTGGTTGTTTACATATGCGTGTCCACACTCTTATTGGACGATGAAGAATGTGCAGCTGTACGTAGGGGACCACAAGTACGATGAAGGCACGATTGTTTATTCTTCTGATCGTCCAATACAAGAAGACTACGTGGTTGATTTGGACACCAAGTGACGAGGAGCTTTCGCCTATAAAAGCAACACTCCTTGTATGCATATGTGTGGCAATTCCTGAGAATCATTCTTCACACAAAGTTTCTCTGCTCTTACACACAGCTTAGTCTGTATGAGATCAGCTTGGGCTGATTCTCTTGAGCTGAAACTTATTGATTGTTGTTTGTCATTTCATAGGGTTGTTTAGATATTTGTAGGCTATCTTAATTCCGCAACAACCCTGTAATTCTTTGTATAGATTATTTCTTAATAAAGAGTTACATTTGAAAACCGCAATCTGTGTTCAAGAATGCTTTTATTCTCTACTGCTTTACTGTTTTAATGATTCTTGTTCTTTACATGCATTAAGTATTTTGAGTCTTAAAACGTTGCTTAAAAGTTTGTAAAGTTCGAGAAAAGTTGTATTCACCCCCCTCTACAACTATCCTGTGTACAATATACTTTGGTATATTGATACACCGTGGGACGTATCAATTGGTATCAGAGCGGTGGTTGAGAATTAACTTGACTTGATCCTTGCATATTTTCATTATAGTAAAGCATTATGTCATCTTTTATTGATAATGGTTCTTCAACCAGACCACCCATGTTTGGCAAAGATGATTTCAGTGGGTGGAAAGGTCGAATGTCTTTGTTCCTTGAATCCATCGATAACAATATGCCTGACATCCTTCAGGATGGTCCTTATATTCCTACACAGACTGTAGTGGTTGAAGTTGTGGTTAGGGAAGGTCATCCAACCATTCCTGCCACAGTTAAATCCATAGTAAAGGATAGGGCAGATTGGGGGGATGAGGATAGGAGAATGGCTAACTTGGACGTGAAGGCTAGAAATTTCATTGTCCAGGCTGTACCCAAAGACATTTATCATTCAATAAAAATGTGTTCTACAGCAAAGAAAATGTGGGGTACATTGACTGTCATGTTTGAGGGTTGCTCTACTTCCATGGAATCCACCATAACTACCTTAACAAGGAAGTATGAGAGATTCTTCTCTTTGAGAAATGAATCCTTAACTGACACTCATACCCGCTTTAACGCTTTGGTTAATGATTTAGCTGCTGTTGGAATTAATAAGAGTAATAGTGTTTTAAAGAGCAAATTTCTTGATTCTTTACCTCCTAAATGGAACAATTATATTTCATCCGTTAAATTAAGTGCTGTTTACCATGATCTTGATCTCCCTGGACTCTTTGGTTTGCTTCATAACCAAGAGTGTTCAGAGGCAGAAAAATTAATAGCTATGGGTGATTCTTATAGTCAGCCTGCAGCTGCATTTGTTGCTTCCATGACTGAACACCCTAATTCTATTAGCAATGAGATCATTCCATATGTAAATGATGATATTCCTGTGATGTCTAACCATAACTCTGTTTGTGCTGAATCTGAATGTGAGGAATCTGATGGTAATGAACTAGCTAATGAGGTAGCTATGTTGGCTGAAAGGATCAGAAGGAGATCCTTTAACAAGTTTAAAGGAAAGGGAAGAAGTGGCCAAGCTGATAGAGCCAAGAAGCCTTTTGATATGTCCAAAGTCACTTGTTACAAGTGTGGCAAAACTGGACATATGGCTGGTGATTGTAGATCCAAAGAAACTGCTCAAGCTGTGCCAGCCAAAGGTGGAAGAGGTGAAAAATACTCAAAGCTCAAGACTAAGTACAAAGCCTTGAAAGCACAAATAGCTGAGCTGACTGAGAAGGTGAACAAAAATGAGAAAAGTCTGGTAGCCAAAGACTGGGCTGAAAGTGCTACTTCATCTGATGATGAGTTGTACAAAGATGCCAAATGTTTCATGGCTAAAGAAGCTACTCAATGATTTGCTGAAGATCTGGCCAGTATGCAACAGCAGTCAGAGTCAGCTCACCAGGCATCCACCAGTCAGACTGCTCCACCTGAGGTAACTTCTTTCTCTAATCTGTCTGATTATGATAAACTGTCCAGACTGAACAAACTTGGAGATGAGGTCCTTTTGCAAAAACACTTTAATCAAGAACTTAAGAAAGAAATTCATATATTGAAACTTGATGTCAGTGCCAAAAATCACACCATTGAAAAACTTAAGTCTGAAGTCAAAGCACAAAAGCAATTGAACTCTATTTTAGTAAAAGAAGCTAAGACTGCAGAAGAAAAGTTTTTGAAAGTTAAACAAATTACTGAATCATGGTGTATTGGTTCAAAAAGAGTTGCAAAGTGTGTTAATGTCCAAATACCTCATCAGATCCAAGCTATTTTTGATGGTGATTATGACAGGGCCATAACCATAGCTGAAGTATGTGCTATGGAGCCTTGTTATCAGCCTCCTTCACCACCCAAAGTCCAAACCAAAGGTACGAACTCTAAACCAATTAAGTTGGTTCAGAAATCTGGTATTGGGTTTAGTGATCCTGAAATTGTTGGCCAAACCATTGCTGAAGCTGTGTCTGAGACTGATAAGGTTGTTGAGTTAAAACCTGAAGAAAGTCTTGACTTGTCCAAACTGACCATTACCCAGTCTGTGTCAGATTCCAATATTAAAACAAACAAGAACTCTAGGAGAATGAAAAGGAAAGTTAGAGACCACAGTGTTCCAAAACAAAAGGTTAAGTTGTTAAAGAATGAGAAGTCTGGTTCTCAAGGAAGTGTGTCACAAACCAAATATGAGTCTATTTCAAATAACACTAAATCTGACTCTGACAAAATGATTTCCAAATATGTTGAGTCCAGAACTAGTGAGGTTTCAATTGATGCAAATTTTCTTAAAGATGTTTCTGATCCCAAAAATGTTAATCAAAGAAAATTAAGAACTGAATGTCAGAAATCTGGAATAGGCAAAGGTTTTGTTCAAAAGGAAACCTTAGTTGTTGCTAAAAAGAATTTCAAATCTGGTAAGGGACAGATCAAGCAACAATGGGTATCCAAATGTGATAAGAGTCAAAGTTCTACGACCCAATCTGAGTCAGACCCCTTGGTCAGCTCTGGTGAACCCATCTCCAGATGGGTTCCCAGAATGAACTAATCTCTTATTGCAAATGCAGGGCAGTCATGATGATAACACCTGGCACTTGGACAGTGGTTGTTCCAAGCATATGACCGGATGTAAGTCCCTGCTATGTAACTTTAGGATTCGCGCTGGTCCTAATGTTACTTTTGGAGATGATTCTCAAGGAAAGACAGAAGGTGTTGGTGTTCTTTCGAATGGTCCTCTTACTTTCAGAAGAGTCTCTTATGTTAATGGTTTGAAGCACAATCTGATTAGTGTGAGTCAGTTGTGTGATGCTGGTTATGAGGTGAGATTCAGGTCTGATAAGGGGATTGTTCTTGATTTAGAAGGCAATGTGGTTCTGATTGCAAAGAGGGATGAGTCCTTGTATTCTTTTGACATGAGAAATCCAACTGTCACAAGAGAAGTATGCTTCATGTCAAAGTCTCAAGATGAGCTGAATTGGTTGTGGCATAAAAGGTTGTCTCATATGAATTTCAAAGACATCAACAAGCTGTGTAAGAAAGAGTTGGTGTCTGGTCTTCCAGTGATCAAGTATGAGAAGGACAAGCTGTGTGGTGCTTGTGAGAAAGGCAAGCAACATAAAGCTACCTTTAAGTCTAAAACCTGCTCAACCATTGATAATTGTTTGGATCTGCTTCATATGGACTTGTTTGGACCAATTAGTACTCCATCATTCACTGGAATGAGGTACTCCTTGGTCATTGTTGATGAATATTCAAGATACACCTGGGTTTTCTTTCTTAAACACAAGAGTGATGCTGCTGAAACAATCATTGATTTCATCAAGCAAGCTGAAATTCTTTACAAAAGGCCTGTTAGGCAGTTAAGGAGTGATAATGGAACTGAATTCAAGAATATCACTCTTAACTCTTTTTGCAGAGAAAAGGGAATTTCACAAGTCTACTCAGCTGCTAGAACTCCTCAACAAAATGGTGTTGCAGAAAGAAGAAACAGAACTCTTATTGAAGCTGCCAGATCCATGATGGCTCAAAACAATGTGAAGTCTCATTTCTGGGCTGAAGCAATTTACACAGCTTGCTTTACCCAGAACAGATCCCTCATTGTGAAAAGACACCAGAAAACTGCATATGAACTTCTTAGGGGGAGAAAACCTGAGATCGGTTTCCTAAGAATGTTTGGAAGTCCTTGCTATATTCTAAACCAGACAGACCACCTTGGTAAGTTCGATGAGAAGTCAGATGAAGGTATCCTTCTTGGATATGCAACAATGATGAAAGCCTACAGAGTGTTCAACAAGAGAACTAAAACAATTGAGAACTCTGCAAATGTAAGCATTGATGAAGGTTGTTCTAAGCATATGACCGGATGTAAGTCCCTGCTATGTAACTTAGGATTCGCGCTGGTCCTAATGTTACTTTTGGAGATGATTCTCAAGGAAAGACAGAAGGTGTTGGTGTTCTTTCGAATGGTCCTCTTACTTTCAGAAGAGTCTCTTATGTTAATGGTTTGAAGCACAATCTGATTAGTGTGAGTCAGTTGTGTGATGCTGGTTATGAGGTGAGATTCAGGTCTGATAAGGGGATTGTTCTTGATTTAGAAGGCAATGTGGTTCTGATTGCAAAGAGGGATGAGTCCTTGTATTCTTTTGACATGAGAAATCCAACTGTCACAAGAGAAGTATGCTTCATGTCAAAGTCTCAAGATGAGCTGAATTGGTTGTGGCATAAAAGGTTGTCTCATATGAATTTCAAAGACATCAACAAGCTGTGTAAGAAAGAGTTGGTGTCTGGTCTTCCAGTGATCAAGTATGAGAAGGACAAGCTGTGTGGTGCTTGTGAGAAAGGCAAGCAACATAAAGCTACCTTTAAGTCTAAAACCTGCTCAACCATTGATAATTGTTTGGATCTACTTCATATGGACTTGTTTGGACCAATTAGTACTCCATCATTCACTGGAATGAGGTACTCCTTGGTCATTGTTGATGAATATTCAAGATACACCTGGGTTTTCTTTCTTAAACACAAGAGTGATGCTGCTGAAACAATCATTGATTTCATCAAGCAAGCTGAAATTCTTTACAAAAGGCCTGTTAGGCAGTTAAGGAGTGATAATGGAACTGAATTCAAGAATATCACTCTTAACTCTTTTTGCAGAGAAAAGGGAATTTCACAAGTCTACTCAGCTGCTAGAACTCCTCAACAAAATGGTGTTGCAGAAAGAAGAAACAGAACTCTTATTGAAGCTGCCAGATCCATGATGGCTCAAAACAATGTGAAGTCTCATTTCTGGGCTGAAGCAATTCACACAGCTTGCTTTACCCAGAACAGATCCCTCATTGTGAAAAGACACCAGAAAACTGCATATGAACTTCTTAGGGGGAGAAAACCTGAGATCGGTTTCCTAAGAATGTTTGGAAGTCCTTGCTATATTCTAAACCAGAAAGACCACCTTGGTAAGTTCGATGAGAAGTCAGATGAAGGTATCCTTCTTGGATATGCAACAATGATGAAAGCCTACAGAGTGTTCAACAAGAGAACTAAAACAATTGAGAACTCTGCAAATGTAAGCATTGATGAAGGTTGTTCTAAGCCAGTTTGCTCTCCTCCTGAAGATGAAGACTTCAACTTTGAAGAACTGGCTGCACCTGAGAATGAGCCTCCAACAAATCCTCCAGTTGGAGCTAATAATGCTCAAACTCAGGGGGAGCAACTTTTAGAAGAAGAAGAAGAAGTTCCAATCTTTGAAGATGCTCAAACTGATCATGCTGGACCATCAAATCTGAATAAGTCCATTGTCCCTGTTACTAGATGGACAAAGAGTCATCCAATTGACCAAATCATTGGTGATCCACTCTCTGGTGTGAAAACAAGAAGAAAGGCAACAGGCAACTTCTGCATGTTTGTCAACTTTGTAAGCAAAGTGGAACCAACTGAGGTTGATGAAGCTCTGGAAGATCCCTCTTGGGTTAATGCAATGCAAGATGAGCTAACACAGTTTGAAAGAAACAAGGTTTGGGAACTTGTTCCAAGACCTCATCACAAGACTGTGATTGGAACCAAGTGGGTCTACAGAAACAAAATGGATGAAAGGGGAGTTGTGACCAGAAACAAAGCAAGATTGGTAGCTCTTGGTTACAGACAAGAGGATGGAATTGATTATGATGAGACTTTTGCACCTGTGGCAAGATTAGAGGCAATCAGAATGTTTTTGGCCTTCTCTGCTCACAAGGGTTTCAAGGTCTATCAAATGGATGTGAAGAGTGCTTTTCTTAATGGAAAGTTGGAAGAAGAAGTCTATGTTGAACAGCCTCCAGGTTTTGAAAATTCAAAGTTTCCTGACCATGTATTCAAGCTTGACAAGGCTCTCTATGGGTTAAAGCAAGCTCCAAGGGCATGGTATGATACTTTGTCTAAATTCTTATTGGCTAACAAATTCAAAAGAGGTAATGTTGACAAGACTTTGTTTGTGAGAAAGTATAATGGTGATATTCTGCTGGTACAAATATATGTAGATGATATAATATTTGGTTCTAGCAGTGAAAGACTTTGCAAAAAGTTTTCAGAATTAATGTCTAAAAAGTATGAAATGAGCATGATGGGAGAACTAAACTATTTTCTGGGTTTACAAGTTAAACAGACTAAAAATGGAATTTTTATAAACCAAGGAAAGTATGTTAAAGATCTCTTAAACAAATTTGGTTTTAGTGATTGCTCACCTATGAAAACTCCTATGGGAACTGGTGAAAAGCTGGATGAAGATAAAAATGGAAAATCTGTTGACATCACAGCTTATAGGGGTATGATAGGATCATTGCTTTATTTAACTGCTAGTAGACCAGATATTATGTTTGCTACATGTCTTTGTGCAAGATATCAGGCTAGTCCTAAGGAATCTCATCTTAAGGCTGTAAAGAGAATCTTTAGATACCTTAAAGGTAGTCCCAATCTGGGTCTTTGGTATCCCAAAGACTCAGGGTTTGATCTAATTGGCTATTCAGATTCTGACTTTGCAGGCTGTAAGATTGATAGAAAAAGTACTTTAGGAGCTTGTCAAATGCTAGGTAATAGACTTGTAAGCTGGTCCAGTAAGAAGCAGCATTCAGTTTCCATTTCAACTGCAGAAGCTGAGTATGTTGCTGCTGGAAGCTGTTGCTCTCAAATCCTTTGGATGCAATATCAGCTTCAAGACTATGGTGTCACTGCAACAAAAACTCCAATCTTTTGTGACAGTACCAGTGCCATAGCAATCTCAAATAATCCTGTACTTCATTCAAGGACCAAGCACATTGATATAAGATATCATTTCATTAGGGATCATGTGATGAAAGAAGATGTTGAACTCCATTTCATTCCAACAGACAATCAGCTTGCTGACTTGTTCACAAAGCCATTGGATGAATCAAGGTTCAACTACCTTATAAGTAAGCTAGGTATGCTTAATTTGTAAAATGTAGTGAGCTAAGTAATAGCAAATCTGACCCCTTGAGTTTTACTAAAATTTTGAGGGCAAGCTGTGTCTGACACAGACTACTCTTTTATACTTAATGTTTATCAAGTAAAAGTGAGTAAGCTGAGTCTGACCCAGCTTCGTGGTTATTTTTGTTATTAAATATCTCAGTGCGTTTAATTTGTTTCATTATTTTATTTAGCTTACGTATTGATCCTATTGGGATGTGACACGTGTAGTGGACCATACCGGTTACTGAAAAAGTACCACCACTACTTGTTGTTCATCCAATCAAAATCTTTCTCTCTCCACTAATTCCAAATCAGATATTTTGGGTTTGAATAAAACAATCAATCTAACCTAAATTTCAAATCACTTATTCATATCTTCATAAAATCAATTCTTTTTCTCTCTAATCTGATTACTGTTTTATTAAATTTACTTTCTTCTAAATTTGTTTTCAAAATGGCATCATCATCAAATAATTCTCAATCTTCTTCTGAATCTGAAAATCTTTTTCCAACTCCAATCAGTGCAAATAAGTTATCTCCTTATGTGGTTGGAGATAAGGTAGTTGTTGTTCCCTCCGATCTTGATACTGGTAAAATCAAGATTGGAAGTCTGGTTTATGCTAATCTTCATCCTCCCTCATGGGCAAAAGGATATGATGAGATTGTTACTTTCATATGGTATCATCCGTTTGGGAAAGTAATGATTGAGAAACCAGATTGGGTGTTTCAAGATCTCCTGTGTGAATTTTGGGCAAGCTGTGTTGTGAAACAAAACAAGAAGGGAGATGCTGCAATCTATGGCTCAGTCCTAAACGGTAAGAAAAAGGTATATATTTCTTACGAAAGGCTTAAGTCTGCATTTGGGTCTGACACTCAATCTGCCAATCAGGGGGACCCAGGTACACATGCTTCTGAACCCTCAAACTCTTCTGGATCTATGCATTCTTCTCCTTCAAAAGAGGGTGAAGGGTTGGCCACATCATCAGCCACCCTAGCCGCACCCTCACTCCAATTCATATCAGCTTCAAAACAACCCAGTGTTGAGGACTTAGTGCCTCGCATTGTGAAAAAGAAAAGATCCACAAGGAAATCTGTGTCAGCTTTGGTGGGTAAAATTTCAACTCCAAAACCATTAGAAGTCCCACCTGGTTCAGTGGAAGCTGAGGAACGTTCCGAAGCTGTCCCTTCTTCAACGCGATCTGGGTCTGACACTCAATCTGCCAATCAGGGGGACCCAGGTACACATGCTTCTGAACCCTCAAACTCTTCTGGATCTATGCATTCTTCTCCTTCAAAAGAGGGTGAAGGGTTGGCCACATCATCAGCCACCCTAGCCGCACCCTCACTCCAATTCATATCAGCTTCAAAACAACCCAGTGTTGAGGACTTAGTGCCTCGCATTGTGAAAAAGAAAAGATCCACAAGGAAATCTGTGTCAGCTTTGGTGGGTAAAATTTCAACTCCAAAACCATTAGAAGTCCCACCTGGTTCAGTGGAAGCTGAGGAACGTTCCGAAGCTGTCCCTTCTTCGACGCGATCTGGGTCTGACACTCAATCTGCCAATCAGGGGGACCCAGGTACACATGCTTCTGAACCCTCAAACTCTTCTGGATCTATGCATTCTTCTCCTTCAAAAGAGGGTGAAGGGTTGGCCACATCATCAGCCACCCTAGCCGCACCCTCACTCCAATTCATATCAGCTTCAAAACAACCCAGTGTTGAGGACTTAGTGCCTCGCATTGTGAAAAAGAAAAGATCCACAAGGAAATCTGTGTCAGCTTTGGTGGGTAAAATTTCAACTCCAAAACCATTAGAAGTCCCACCTGGTTCAGTGGAAGCTGAGGAACGTTCCGAAGCTGTCCCTTCTTCGACGCGATCTGGGTCTGACACTCAATCTGCCAATCAGGGGGACCCAGGTACACATGCTTCTGAACCCTCAAACTCTTCTGGATCTATGCATTCTTCTCCTTCAAAAGAGGGTGAAGGGTTGGCCACATCATCAGCCACCCTAGCCGCACCCTCACTCCAATTCATATCAGCTTCAAAACAACCCAGTGTTGAGGACTTAGTGCCTCGCATTGTGAAAAAGAAAAGATCCACAAGGAAATCTGTGTCAGCTTTGGTGGGTAAAATTTCAACTCCAAAACCATTAGAAGTCCCACCTGGTTCAGTGGAAGCTGAGGAACGTTCCGAAGCTGTCCCTTCTTCGACGCGATCTGGGTCTGACACTCAATCTGCCAATCAGGGGGACCCAGGTACACATGCTTCTGAACCCTCAAACTCTTCTGGATCTATGCATTCTTCTCCTTCAAAAGAGGGTGAAGGGTTGGCCACATCATCAGCCACCCTAGCCGCACCCTCACTCCAATTCATATCAGCTTCAAAACAACCCAGTGTTGAGGACTTAGTGCCTCGCATTGTGAAAAAGAAAAGATCCACAAGGAAATCTGTGTCAGCTTTGGTGGGTAAAATTTCAACTCCAAAACCATTAGAAGTCCCACCTGGTTCAGTGGAAGCTGAGGAACGTTCCGAAGCTGTCCCTTCTTCGACGCGATCTGGGTCTGACACTCAATCTGCCAATCAGGGGGACCCAGGTACACATGCTTCTGAACCCTCAAACTCTTCTGGATCTATGCATTCTTCTCCTTCAAAAGAGGGTGAAGGGTTGGCCACATCATCAGCCACCCTAGCCGCACCCTCACTCCAATTCATATCAGCTTCAAAACAACCCAGTGTTGAGGACTTAGTGCCTCGCATTGTGAAAAAGAAAAGATCCACAAGGAAATCTGTGTCAGCTTTGGTGGGTAAAATTTCAACTCCAAAACCATTAGAAGTCCCACCTGGTTCAGTGGAAGCTGAGGAACGTTCCGAAGCTGTCCCTTCTTCGACGCGATCTGGGTCTGACACTCAATCTGCCAATCAGGGGGACCCAGGTACACATGCTTCTGAACCCTCAAACTCTTCTGGATCTATGCATTCTTCTCCTTCAAAAGAGGGTGAAGGGTTGGCCACATCATCAGCCACCCTAGCCGCACCCTCACTCCAATTCATATCAGCTTCAAAACAACCCAGTGTTGAGGACTTAGTGCCTCGCATTGTGAAAAAGAAAAGATCCACAAGGAAATCTGTGTCAGCTTTGGTGGGTAAAATTTCAACTCCAAAACCATTAGAAGTCCCACCTGGTTCAGTGGAAGCTGAGGAACGTTCCGAAGCTGTCCCTTCTTCGACGCGATCTGGGTCTGACACTCAATCTGCCAATCAGGGGGACCCAGGTACACATGCTTCTGAACCCTCAAACTCTTCTGGATCTATGCATTCTTCTCCTTCAAAAGAGGGTGAAGGGTTGGCCACATCATCAGCCACCCTAGCCGCACCCTCACTCCAATTCATATCAGCTTCAAAACAACCCAGTGTTGAGGACTTAGTGCCTCGCATTGTGAAAAAGAAAAGATCCACAAGGAAATCTGTGTCAGCTTTGGTGGGTAAAATTTCAACTCCAAAACCATTAGAAGTCCCACCTGGTTCAGTGGAAGCTGAGGAACGTTCCGAAGCTGTCCCTGATACCCAAGCTGACATACCGAATTCACCTCGCCCATCTACACTCTCCCAAAAGGGTGTAGACGAGATTAAAGGGACAACTGCATCTACCCAACCCTCCAAACAGGGTGAAGGTATTGAAACAAAGACCTCATCCCAAGGTCATACTGAGTCTGTGCCGAAATCGCCATCATCAGCCTCCCAAAAGGTTGATGATATCATTAAAGGGATAACAATGGATCTAGCCCAGATCCAAGAGTCAGAGTCTGTGCACGTACAATCTGAGGATGGTCAGACAAAGGAGAGTAGTATCGAACGCCAAGGTGACACTGCTGCTCTTCCCAAAGCTGATCAGACTCCCTTAATACACTCTGAGTCTGCACTGGCTGCCAATGCCTCTTCTATGTCACAAGAAGAGGTACAGGCCACAATTCTCCCTCATGATACTTTGGTGCAACAACACACCATTGTTGAAGGGCAATCTTCTACCCTTAACATTACACCTGCAGGGTCTGTGTCTGCATCTGTCCTTGGACAGAGGGACTCTGTAGGTTACTTGGCTGTCTTTAAGGCAGTCATGTCAGCCCCTTGTGCAGCAAAGGGAACCATTGATGGTCCTCACGATGTCAATGAGAACATAGTCACTATCTCCGGAAGTGACTCTTCATTCGATGATGAGTTTGCCCATCCATCCTCAAGGGATGATCTGATGGAAGTTGCTAGTGGAGGGGTTGATCATCATCAAGATCAACCAATTCCCATTAGCCATCAGCCTGAATCAAACGTCAATCTTTCTCAGGCTGATCAACTCATTATCAATTCTGACAGATCCACTCATGAGACTCACTCTCATGAGCAAATGTTCCAAGACTCCTTACACCTCCACCCCCTTCTATATTCCCCAATTGACCAAATTAAGGATTGCAGGCTGCTCTTTCCAGAGTCAGTGGCTTTTAAGCCAACTGCAAGTCCTTCCCAAGCTGCCACATTCTCATTTTCAGATGTGGTGGGTCAGCTCACTGAGGTCATATCAACTCACAAGGTTGAGAACTCAAAGCTGACTAAATGCTTGGAAAAGATCCAAAAGGATCAAGAATTGACGGATAAGAAGGTGGATAAAATGTCTAAGGAACAGACTGCACTTAAAGAGAGTGTTGTGAAAGCAGTTGACCTTATGCAAAAGAACCAAGAGAAGCTGACAGAGTCCCTTGAAAGTCTAACTAAGAAAATCAATGAAGAAATGGAAAGGAACAAAGGGACTCTGGGTCAGATCGAAAATGCTGCAACCAGATTCACAAGGAAAGTAACTGTTGAGCTTCAAGATGCTAATAAGTCACAAGCAGATTTCAAGAAGGATTTGATTGAAGCCTCAACTAGTTTCAAGAACAAGGTTGCACTCCTCCAAGATGATTTTGCTGAATTGAGAAGAGCCTGCTGTCTTACAAATGTAAAGATTGGAAGTCTGGTTTATGCTAATCTTCATCCTCCCTCATGGGCAAAAGGATATGATGAGATTGTTACTTTCATGTGGTATCATCCGTTTGGGAAAGTAATGATTGAGAAACCAGATTGGGTGTTTCAAGATCTCCTGTGTGAATTTTGGGCAAGCTGTGTTGTGAAACAAAACAAGAAGGGAGATGCTGCAATCTATGGCTCAGTCCTAAACGGTAAGAAAAAGGTATATATTTCTTACGAAAGGCTTAAGTCTGCATTTGAGCTGTCATACATGCCTGATGATGAATATGATCCTGTTGTGTCTCATACTGAAGCCAAAAATGTTTTACAAGAAGTTGGATATACTGGTCCACTGGCTTCAGTTGTTAAAATGAAATATTTAACTGGTATTTGGAATTACTTATTGAGCACAATTTCAAAAACTTTACAAGTAAAGGCAGGCAGCTTTGATCAGCCTAATGTCCTAGAGTTGCAGATTTTTCATGCAATGGTCACTATGACCAGAATAGATTTTGCTGCTTTAATCTTTAAGGACCTTGTTGAGCGTGTAAATAAAAAGAGTCTTACCATACCCTATGGTAGGATTCTTGCACTCATTATTGAAGCTATCCTTGATAATGATTACAGCCTGGCAACTGGTCAGACTGTAGAGTGCAAGTCCATTAATTCTAACATTTTCAACAGTCCTAAGGTATCTGTGCAGGGTCTAACCCCAGCAATGCAGAATTACCTTGATTTTTGCAGGAGAAGAGAGGAGGAACAAGAAGCATTAAGGGAAGCTGTCCCTTCTTCGACGCGATCTGGGTCTGACACTCAATCTGCCAATCAGGGGGACCCAGGTACACATGCTTCTGAACCCTCAAACTCTTCTGGATCTATGCATTCTTCTCCTTCAAAAGAGGGTGAAGGGTTGGCCACATCATCAGCCACCCTAGCCGCACCCTCACTCCAATTCATATCAGCTTCAAAACAACCCAGTGTTGAGGACTTAGTGCCTCGCATTGTGAAAAAGAAAAGATCCACAAGGAAATCTGTGTCAGCTTTGGTGGGTAAAATTTCAACTCCAAAACCATTAGAAGTCCCACCTGGTTCAGTGGAAGCTGAGGAACGTTCCGAAGCTGTCCCTTCTTCGACGCGATCTGGGTCTGACACTCAATCTGCCAATCAGGGGGACCCAGGTACACATGCTTCTGAACCCTCAAACTCTTCTGGATCTATGCATTCTTCTCCTTCAAAAGAGGGTGAAGGGTTGGCCACATCATCAGCCACCCTAGCCGCACCCTCACTCCAATTCATATCAGCTTCAAAACAACCCAGTGTTGAGGACTTAGTGCCTCGCATTGTGAAAAAGAAAAGATCCACAAGGAAATCTGTGTCAGCTTTGGTGGGTAAAATTTCAACTCCAAAACCATTAGAAGTCCCACCTGGTTCAGTGGAAGCTGAGGAACGTTCCGAAGCTGTCCCTTCTTCGACGCGATCTGGGTCTGACACTCAATCTGCCAATCAGGGGGACCCAGGTACACATGCTTCTGAACCCTCAAACTCTTCTGGATCTATGCATTCTTCTCCTTCAAAAGAGGGTGAAGGGTTGGCCACATCATCAGCCACCCTAGCCGCACCCTCACTCCAATTCATATCAGCTTCAAAACAACCCAGTGTTGAGGACTTAGTGCCTCGCATTGTGAAAAAGAAAAGATCCACAAGGAAATCTGTGTCAGCTTTGGTGGGTAAAATTTCAACTCCAAAACCATTAGAAGTCCCACCTGGTTCAGTGGAAGCTGAGGAACGTTCTGAAGCTGTCCCTTCTTCGACGCGATCTGGGTCTGACACTCAATCTGCCAATCAGGGGGACCCAGGTACACATGCTTCTGAACCCTCAAACTCTTCTGGATCTATGCATTCTTCTCCTTCAAAAGAGGGTGAAGGGTTGGCCACATCATCAGCCACCCTAGCCGCACCCTCACTCCAATTCATATCAGCTTCAAAACAACCCAGTGTTGAGGACTTAGTGCCTCGCATTGTGAAAAAGAAAAGATCCACAAGGAAATCTGTGTCAGCTTTGGTGGGTAAAATTTCAACTCCAAAACCATTAGAAGTCCCACCTGGTTCAGTGGAAGCTGAGGAACGTTCCGAAGCTGTCCCTGATACCCAAGCTGACATACCGAATTCACCTCGCCCATCTACACTCTCCCAAAAGGGTGTAGACGAGATTAAAGGGACAACTGCATCTACCCAACCCTCCAAACAGGGTGAAGGTATTGAAACAAAGACCTCATCCCAAGGTCATACTGAGTCTGTGCCGAAATCGCCATCATCAGCCTCCCAAAAGGTTGATGATATCATTAAAGGGATAACAATGGATCTAGCCCAGATCCAAGAGTCAGAGTCTGTGCACGTACAATCTGAGGATGGTCAGACAAAGGAGAGTAGTATCGAACGCCAAGGTGACACTGCTGCTCTTCCCAAAGCTGATCAGACTCCCTTAATACACTCTGAGTCTGCACTGGCTGCCAATGCCTCTTCTATGTCACAAGAAGAGGTACAGGCCACAATTCTCCCTCATGATACTTTGGTGCAACAACACACCATTGTTGAAGGGCAATCTTCTACCCTTAACATTACACCTGCAGGGTCTGTGTCTGCATCTGTCCTTGGACAGAGGGACTCTGTAGGTTACTTGGCTGTCTTTAAGGCAGTCATGTCAGCCCCTTGTGCAGCAAAGGGAACCATTGATGGTCCTCACGATGTCAATGAGAACATAGTCACTATCTCCGGAAGTGACTCTTCATTCGATGATGAGTTTGCCCATCCATCCTCAAGGGATGATCTGATGGAAGTTGCTAGTGGAGGGGTTGATCATCATCAAGATCAACCAATTCCCATTAGCCATCAGCCTGAATCAAACGTCAATCTTTCTCAGGCTGATCAACTCATTATCAATTCTGACAGATCCACTCATGAGACTCACTCTCATGAGCAAATGTTCCAAGACTCCTTACACCTCCACCCCCTTCTATATTCCCCAATTGACCAAATTAAGGATTGCAGGCTGCTCTTTCCAGAGTCAGTGGCTTTTAAGCCAACTGCAAGTCCTTCCCAAGCTGCCACATTCTCATTTTCAGATGTGGTGGGTCAGCTCACTGAGGTCATATCAACTCACAAGGTTGAGAACTCAAAGCTGACTAAATGCTTGGAAAAGATCCAAAAGGATCAAGAATTGACGGATAAGAAGGTGGATAAAATGTCTAAGGAACAGACTGCACTTAAAGAGAGTGTTGTGAAAGCAGTTGACCTTATGCAAAAGAACCAAGAGAAGCTGACAGAGTCCCTTGAAAGTCTAACTAAGAAAATCAATGAAGAAATGGAAAGGAACAAAGGGACTCTGGGTCAGATCGAAAATGCTGCAACCAGATTCACAAGGAAAGTAACTGTTGAGCTTCAAGATGCTAATAAGTCACAAGCAGATTTCAAGAAGGATTTGATTGAAGCCTCAACTAGTTTCAAGAACAAGGTTGCACTCCTCCAAGATGATTTTGCTGAATTGAGAAGAGCCTGCTGTCTTACAAATTAAGGATTGCAGGCTGCTCTTTCCAGAGTCAGTGGCTTTTAAGCCAACTGCAAGTCCTTCCCAAGCTGCCACATTCTCATTTTCAGATGTGGTGGGTCAGCTCACTGAGGTCATATCAACTCACAAGGTTGAGAACTCAAAGCTGACTAAATGCTTGGAAAAGATCCAAAAGGATCAAGAATTGACGGATAAGAAGGTGGATAAAATGTCTAAGGAACAGACTGCACTTAAAGAGAGTGTTGTGAAAGCAGTTGACCTTATGCAAAAGAACCAAGAGAAGCTGACAGAGTCCCTTGAAAGTCTAACTAAGAAAATCAATGAAGAAATGGAAAGGAACAAAGGGACTCTGGGTCAGATCGAAAATGCTGCAACCAGATTCACAAGGAAAGTAACTGTTGAGCTTCAAGATGCTAATAAGTCACAAGCAGATTTCAAGAAGGATTTGATTGAAGCTTCAACTAGTTTCAAGAACAATTGAATAAAGAAGATGAAGAAGATCTTGCAGCCATTGGTACTAAAAAGAAAGTTGTGAGCAAAGGGAAAGAAAAGAGGAAAATGGTGGTTCACTCAAAACCATCACAGAAAGTTAGAGAAGTGGGGCAGAGTGTGAAAGCCCATAGATGGTTTGATGCCTTGGAGAAAAGACAAGTAACTGAAAATATCCATTATAGAAGGCATCCAGAACCAATCCATCAGGTTATCTTGAAAAGGCGAAAAGGAAAAAGCATTCCAAGCATAAGGCTTTCAAGGAAAGGTTTTGAATCAAACTGGGAAACCTATGATCTTGACAAGCTGCTTGATCTAGGTTATACAGAATGGGTTGAGTTGCATGACCTCATCACTGGTATGCCTGGAATCCACAAAGAGGCTGTCTTGGAAGCCATTGAGAAGAAGTTGGCTGCCATTGTGAAATACAAAATTGATATCACTGGCCTTCCAAGACCAAGAGCATATGATTTGGATGATGAAGATGAGTCAGAAGAGCCACTCAAGAAGAAGAGGAAAAGAAATGTTAGGCTCGAAGATCCTGAAGGTGATCACACAGACTTCCTCAGAAATTTGAACCCTTCAGAGTTTCTTGGGTTACTATCTACTGATGCTATAGACAAACTTCTAAGTCATCTTAATCTGTCTCTACCTGCTGGTGTGGAAAATGCAAGAGTTGGAATGCATATTACTGAACCTGAACATGGAATGTATTTTGTGGATACAAAAGGGAAACTTGTATTCCAAAGGACTGCTGAGCTAAAAGAGGTACCAACTATGCACCTTTTTACCTTGTACAGATTTTGTGTTGCTTTCAGTGAACAAGGTAATGGGTATGAGCAGTTCCTTATTGATGAAGGACTAGATAGGAAGGTAGATGTGACGATTGCTCCATCTTTTGAAGTTAAACAAGAAACTGTAGAGTTAATTGGGGAATAGAGTCTTATTGTAACACTTTGTATTTCTCTAATATACAAGTAGTTGTACAAATTCAGTTGTCTTGTTATAATTTTGTATCAGATTGAAAAGAACCCAAAAGATTCAAAGGGTCACAAACTGTTAGTCATATTTTTCTTTGATTCTTTGTAAGCTGTATGTTAAAAGTGTAGTTAGGTTTTGTCATCATCAAATAGGGGGAGATTGTTGAGTCCTAATGTTTGTTGTAAATTTAATGATGACAAATCTGACCTATAAACACTTAGTAATCTTTTGGTTCTTGTAATCTGATCTGGGTCAGACTAAGCTGACACAGCTTGCGATATGTAACTGACCCAGATCACGCTTCATGTTCGTAATTGTAATACTATATGGAAGCAAGTGTTATTCAAGTTGCATCAACAACATTAAAGCATTCAATCCAAGTCGAAGAGGAGGATTGAAGATAGAGGACCAAACTGTTAGTGGAAGACAGATTGGAACTAGCAGTCAGCTTGGAAACACTTAGGCAGATTGGTGCCGTGACAAACCGCCCAATCTGTGTCAACAATTAAAGTGAAGATAACAACCTGGATTGAAGATAAGGACTATGACGTGACTAGGAATATTCCTAGTATCCAGGTTGGTGGTTGTTTACATATGCGTGTCCACACTCTTATTGGACGATGAAGAATGTGCAGCTGTACGTGGGGGACCACAAGTACGATGAAGGCACGATTGTCTATTCTTCTGATCGTCCAATACAAGAAGACTACGTGGTTGATTTGGACACCAAGTGACGAGGAGCTTTCGCCTATAAAAGCATCACTCCTTGTATGCATATGTGTGGCAATTCCTGAGAATCATTCTTCACACAAAGTTTCTCTGCTCTTACACACAGCTAGTTCTTACGAAGATAGTTTGTTCTTACGAAGATAGTTTGTTCTTACAAAGATAGTTTGTTCTTACGAAGATAGTTTGTTCTTACGAAGATAGTTTGTTCTTACGAAGATAGTTTGTTCTTACGAAGATAGTTTGTTCTTACGAAGATAGTTTGTTCTTACAAAGATAGTTTGTTCTTACGAAGATAGTTTGTTCTTACGAAGATAGTTTGTTCTTACGAAGATAGTTTGTTCTTACGAAGATAGTTTGTTCTTACGAAGATAGTTTGTTCTTACAAAGATAGTTTGTTCTTACGAAGATAGTTTGTTCTTATGAAGATAGTTTGTTCTTACGAAGATAGTTTGTTCTTACGAAGATAGTTTGTTCTTACGAAGATAGTTTGTTCTTACAAAGATAGTTTGTTCTTACGAAGATAGTTTGTTCTTATGAAGATAGTTTGTTCTTACGAAGATAGTTTGTTCTTACGAAGATAGTTTGTTCTTACGAAGATAGTTTGTTCTTACAAAGATAGTTTGTTCTTACGAAGATAGTTTGTTCTTACGAAGATAGTTTGTTCTTACAAAGATAGTTTGTTCTTACGAAGATAGTTTGTTCTTACGAAGATAGTTTGTTCTTACAAAGATAGTTTGTTCTTACGAAGATAGTTTGTTCTTACGAAGATAGTTTGTTCTTACAAAGATAGTTTGTTCTTACGAAGATAGTTTGTTCTTATGAAGATAGTTTGTTCTTACGAAGATAGTTTTCTTACGAAGATAGTTTGTTCTTACGAAGATAGTTTGTTCTTACAAAGATAGTTTGTTCTTACGAAGATAGTTTGTTCTTACGAAGATAGTTTGTTCTTACGAAGATAGTTTGTTCTTACAAAGATAGTTTGTTCTTACGAAGATAGTTTGTTCTTACGAAGATAGTTTGTTCTTACGAAGATAGTTTGTTCTTACAAAGATAGTTTGTTCTTACGAAGATAGTTTGTTCTTACGAAGATAGTTTGTTCTTACGAAGATAGTTTGTTCTTACGAAGATAGTTTGTTCTTACAAAGATAGTTTGTTCTTACGAAGATAGTTTGTTCTTACGAAGATAGTTTGTTCTTACGAAGATAGTTTGTTCTTACAAAGATAGTTTGTTCTTACGAAGATAGTTTGTTCTTACGAAGATAGTTTGTTCTTACGAAGATAGTTTGTTCTTACGAAGATAGTTTGTTCTTACGAAGATAGTTTGTTCTTACAAAGATAGTTTGTTCTTACGAAGATAGTTTGTTCTTATGAAGATAGTTTGTTCTTACGAAGATAGTTTGTTCTTACGAAGATAGTTTGTTCTTACAAAGATAGTTTGTTCTTACGAAGATAGTTTGTTCTTACGAAGATAGTTTGTTCTTACGAAGATAGTTTGTTCTTACGAAGATAGTTTGTTCTTACGAAGATAGTTTGTTCTTACAAAGATAGTTTGTTCTTACGAAGATAGTTTGTTCTTACGAAGATAGTTTGTTCTTACGAAGATAGTTTGTTCTTACGAAGATAGTTTGTTCTTACAAAGATAGTTTGTTCTTACGAAGATAGTTTGTTCTTACGAAGATAGTTTGTTCTTACGAAGATAGTTTGTTCTTACAAAGATAGTTTGTTCTTACGAAGATAGTTTGTTCTTACGAAGATAGTTTGTTCTTACGAAGATAGTTTGTTCTTACGAAGATAGTTTGTTCTTACAAAGATAGTTTGTTCTTACGAAGATAGTTTGTTCTTACGAAGATAGTTTGTTCTTACGAAGATAGTTTGTTCTTACGAAGATAGTTTGTTCTTACAAAGATAGTTTGTTCTTACGAAGATAGTTTGTTCTTACGAAGATAGTTTGTTCTTACGAAGATAGTTTGTTCTTACGAAGATAGTTTGTTCTTACGAAGATAGTTTGTTCTTACAAAGATAGTTTGTTCTTACGAAGATAGTTTGTTCTTATGAAGATAGTTTGTTCTTACGAAGATAGTTTGTTCTTACGAAGATAGTTTGTTCTTACGAAGATAGTTTGTTCTTACAAAGATAGTTTGTTCTTACGAAGATAGTTTGTTCTTACGAAGATAGTTTGTTCTTACGAAGATAGTTTGTTCTTACGAAGATAGTTTGTTCTTACAAAGATAGTTTGTTCTTACGAAGATAGTTTGTTCTTATGAAGATAGTTTGTTCTTACGAAGATAGTTTGTTCTTATGAAGATAGTTTGTTCTTACGAAGATAGTTTGTTCTTACAAAGATAGTTTGTTCTTACGAAGATAGTTTGTTCTTACGAAGATAGTTTGTTCTTACAAAGATAGTTTGTTCTTACGAAGATAGTTTGTTCTTACGAAGATAGTTTGTTCTTACGAAGATAGTTTGTTCTTACGAAGATAGTTTGTTCTTACGAAGATAGTTTGTTCTTACGAAGATAGTTTGTTCTTACGAAGATAGTTTGTTCTTACGAAGATAGTTTGTTCTTACAAAGATAGTTTGTTCTTACAAAGATAGTTTGTTCTTACGAAGATAGTTTGTTCTTACGAAGATAGTTTGTTCTTACTGAAGATAGTTTGTTCTTACGAAGATAGTTTGTTCTTACAAAGATAGTTTGTTCTTACGAAGATAGTTTGTTCTTACGAAGATAGTTTGTTCTTACGAAGATAGTTTGTTCTTACGAAGATAGTTTGTTCTTACGAAGATAGTTTGTTCTTACAAAGATAGTTTGTTCTTACGAAGATAGTTTGTTCTTACGAAGATAGTTTGTTCTTACGAAGATAGTTTGTTCTTACGAAGATAGTTTGTTCTTACAAAGATAGTTTGTTCTTACGAAGATAGTTTGTTCTTACAAAGATAGTTTGTTCTTACGAAGATAGTTTGTTCTTACGAAGATAGTTTGTTCTTACGAAGATAGTTTGTTCTTACGAAGATAGTTTGTTCTTACGAAGATAGTTTGTTCTTACAAAGATAGTTTGTTCTTACGAAGATAGTTTGTTCTTACGAAGATAGTTTGTTCTTACGAAGATAGTTTGTTCTTACAAAGATAGTTTGTTCTTACGAAGATAGTTTGTTCTTACGAAGATAGTTTGTTCTTACAAAGATAGTTTGTTCTTACGAAGATAGTTTGTTCTTACGAAGATAGTTTGTTCTTACGAAGATAGTTTGTTCTTACAAAGATAGTTTGTTCTTACGAAGATAGTTTGTTCTTACGAAGATAGTTTGTTCTTACAAAGATAGTTTGTTCTTACGAAGATAGTTTGTTCTTACGAAGATAGTTTGTTCTTACAAAGATAGTTTGTTCTTACGAAGATAGTTTGTTCTTATGAAGATAGTTTGTTCTTACGAAGATAGTTTGTTCTTACGAAGATAGTTTGTTCTTACAAAGATAGTTTGTTCTTACGAAGATAGTTTGTTCTTATGAAGATAGTTTGTTCTTACGAAGATAGTTTGTTCTTACGAAGATAGTTTGTTCTTACGAAGATAGTTTGTTCTTACAAAGATAGTTTGTTCTTACGAAGATAGTTTGTTCTTACGAAGATAGTTTGTTCTTACGAAGATAGTTTGTTCTTACAAAGATAGTTTGTTCTTACGAAGATAGTTTGTTCTTACGAAGATAGTTTGTTCTTACAAAGATAGTTTGTTCTTACGAAGATAGTTTGTTCTTACGAAGATAGTTTGTTCTTACGAAGATAGTTTGTTCTTACGAAGATAGTTTGTTCTTACGAAGATAGTTTGTTCTTACAAAGATAGTTTGTTCTTACGAAGATAGTTTGTTCTTACAAAGATAGTTTGTTCTTACGAAGATAGTTTGTTCTTACGAAGATAGTTTGTTCTTACGAAGATAGTTTGTTCTTACGAAGATAGTTTGTTCTTACGAAGATAGTTTGTTCTTACGAAGATAGTTTGTTCTTACGAAGATAGTTTGTTCTTACGAAGATAGTTTGTTCTTACAAAGATAGTTTGTTCTTACGAAGATAGTTTGTTCTTACGAAGATAGTTTGTTCTTACGAAGATAGTTTGTTCTTACGAAGATAGTTTGTTCTTACGAAGATAGTTTGTTCTTACGAAGATAGTTTGTTCTTACGAAGATAGTTTGTTCTTACGAAGATAGTTTGTTCTTACGAAGATAGTTTGTTCTTACAAAGATAGTTTGTTCTTACGAAGATAGTTTGTTCTTACGAAGATAGTTTGTTCTTACGAAGATAGTTTGTTCTTACAAAGATAGTTTGTTCTTACGAAGATAGTTTGTTCTTACGAAGATAGTTTGTTCTTACGAAGATAGTTTGTTCTTATGAAGATAGTTTGTTCTTACGAAGATAGTTTGTTCTTACGAAGATAGTTTGTTCTTACAAAGATAGTTTGTTCTTACGAAGATAGTGACTGCGTACGAAAATAGAAGCCTTACGAAGGTTATCTTCGTTCGAAGTGCAGAAACGTGTTTTTCGACCTTTTTCCATAAAATGACCCCAAAACTCTTTAAGTACCGATCGAATTGACACAAAAACATTAATCTTTGATCATCAAAACATCTCTTATCAATCCAAATCGTTAAAACATCGTTTACAATCGTTTTAGGCCAAATACTTGATTAAAACACATAAATTAACCAAGAACACAATGAAACCCTAATTCCTTTACAAACCCCTTTTCAATCAGATTTGATTCAACACACACGACTCATGATCTGAAAATACGATCAATGAATTGATTATTACCTGCAAATGACAAATAGAATGCAAATACTCTTGACAATGACCACCAATTCACACACAAAACGACTTTTCGGCTTGAGATTTGATGAGAGAAGACTATGGAATGACTTAGGATCAGTTAGGGCTTGTTTAGAAGAAGTGAGATCTGCAAATAACCTCCTAATGACAGCCTCTAAGCTACTAATCCCGTTTTTGACTTTCCACACATGTCAAAACTAGTCCCTAGGCTTCCTAATCCTTCATTATTGGTCACAAACTTCTTTATTGCCCATATACAACATTAACCCTTCATTAAATGTCACTACATAGACATAATTTCTTCATATTTCACACATTTATACTACATTAACATTTAGGTTTTCAAACCTCACATATAACACACATTAACTACGTATATGCATATATTCACACTAGACTTAACGACACACATGAGGTTGACTTAACAGCGTTAGTCAAATCTTAAAGAAAAGTTTGGGATGTTATAATTACCTCCCCCTTAAGAGGATTCCGTCCCCAGAATCTCATCATTAAGGAACAACTCGGGATAATTCTCCTTCATTACTGCTTCAGTTTTCCAAGTCAAGCTTTCTCCATGATTATGCTTCCACTTTATCAAGACAAGATCTATCACTTTCCTGCGTAACTTCTTTCGCTTCCTTCCAAGTATTGCCACCGGTTCTTCAACCATTTTCTTCATTGGGTCAATGCTCACATCTTGAATTGGAATCACACTTGACTCCTCGGCTAGACACTTCCTTAGGTAGGATACATGAAAGGTGTTGTGAATTCCATCCAATTCTGGAGGTAATTCCAACTGATATGCTACATCCTTAATGCGTTTCAAGATTTTAAAAGGTCCAATAAATCTTGGACTCAACTTGCCCTTCTTTCCAAATCGGATTACTTCTTTCCATGGTGACACTTTCAGCATCACTAAGTCACCTACATTAAACTCCATTGGTCTCCTTTTCTTATCTGCATAAGTTTTCTGCCTTTCTCTGGCCACACGTAAAGCTTCTTTAGCTACATTAACTTTCTCAGCGGAGATTTCAATAATTTCGGGACCGGTTAACTGCTTTTCACCGGGCTCCATCCAACAACTTGGAGTCCTACATCTCCTTCCATATAACATTTCAAATGGTGGCATTCCAATACTAGCATGGTGACTATTATTATAAGCAAATTCAATCAACTTCAAGTGTTCATCCCATGCTCCACCATAGTCTAGTACACACGTTCTCAACATATCCTCTAAGGTTTGGATGGTTCTCTCACTTTGCCCATCGGTTTGAGGATGATAGGCGGTACTCAAGTTCACTCTAGTACCCAATTCTCGTTGAAGACCCTTCCATAATTTCAATGCAAACACAACCGTCGCTAGCTCAAGATCATGGGTAGGGTAATTCTTCTCATGAGGCTTCAACTGACGTGAAGCATAGGCAATCACTTTGTCTCTCTGCATTAAGACACAACCCAAACCCGTAATAGAAGCATCGCTATATACCACTAAATCATCAGTACCTTCAGGCAAGGCAAGGATAGGAGCTTCACCCAACTTCTTTTTCAACGTTTGGAATGCATTTTCCTGCTTTTCAGTCCACTCGTACTTCACACCCTTCTTTGTTAATTCCGTCATAGGCTTGGCTATTCGGGAAAAATCCTGAATAAACCTTCTATAATACCCAGCCAAACCAAGAAAACTCTTAATCTCGGTAGGAGTCTTTGGCTGCTCCCACTTTGAAACAACTTCAATCTTTGAAGGATCTACTTTAATACCTTCTGATGAAATAACATGACCAAGAAACTGCACTTCTCGGAGCCAAAACTCACATTTAGAAAACTTTGCGTACAACTTCTTCTCCCTCAACACCTCCAAAACTGCTTTTCACCGGGCTCCATCCAACAACTTGGAGTCCTACATCTCCTTCCATATAACATTTCAAATGGTGGCATTCCAATACTAGCATGGTGACTATTATTATAAGCAAATTCAATCAACTTCAAGTGTTCATCCCATGCTCCACCATAGTCTAGTACACACGTTCTCAACATATCCTCTAAGGTTTGGATGGTTCTCTCACTTTGCCCATCGGTTTGAGGATGATAGGCGGTACTCAAGTTCACTCTAGTACCCAATTCTCGTTGAAGACCCTTCCAAAATTTAGACACAAATCTAGTGTCCCTATCCGAGACAATAGACAATGGAACTCCATGTTTCAAGACAACTTCATCTATATACATCTTTGCCATTTCTTTAAAGGCACATCTTGTCGGGTAGCTAGAAAATGAGCACTCTTCGTCAATCTATCTACAATCACCCAAATCATATCATTCCCTTTCGGCGTTTTCGGTAGCTTCGTTACAAAGTCCATCGTGATATGATCCCATTTCCACTCGGGAACGTCTAATTGATGCAACAAACCATACGGCTTTTTATGGTCCGTTTTCACACGTGCACATGTCAAACACTTTGCTACAAAATGAGCTACTTCACCTTTAATATCCGGCCACCAATAAATCGGCTTCAAATCTGCATACATTTTGGTGACACCGGGATGCATCGAATACCTACTTCTATGGACCTCTTCAAGGATCAACTCCCGGTTACCACCAAGCAGTGGCACCCAAATACGACCCTTGTATGTTTTAAACCCACGGCTATTAGTCTCCATCACAAGTCGTTTCTTCTTCCCAATACTCTCTTTATCAATATTATCCTTCATTAATGCCATCTCTTGTGCTTCTTTAATTCGATCTAATAGACCCGACTTGGCTTGAACTTGCATGCTCATCAACTTACAAGAAGAGCTTTGCACTTTCCTACTTAGTGCATCCGCCACTACATTGGCTTTACCCGGATGGTATTTGATTTCACAATCATAGTCTTTAAGTAATTCCATCCACCTTCTTTGTCTCACATTCATCTCCTTTTGAGTAAACATATATTGTAAACTCTTATGGTCGGTGAAAAGTGTGCATTTAGTACCATATAAGTAATGTCTCCATAATTTCAATGCAAACACAACCGTCGCTAGCTCAAGATCATGGGTAGGGTAATTCTTCTCATGAGGCTTCAACTGACGTGAAGCATAGGCAATCACTTTGTCTCTCTGCATTAAGACACAACCCAAACCCGTAATAGAAGCATCGCTATATACCACTAAATCATCAGTACCTTCAGGCAAGGCAAGGATAGGAGCTTCACCCAACTTCTTTTTCAACGTTTGGAATGCATTTTCCTGCTTTTCAGTCCACTCGTACTTCACACCCTTCTTTGTTAATTCCGTCATAGGCTTGGCTATTCGGGAAAAATCCTGAATAAACCTTCTATAATACCCAGCCAAACCAAGAAAACTCTTAATCTCGGTAGGAGTCTTTGGCTGCTCCCACTTTGAAACAACTTCATCTATATACATCTTTGCCATCTTCTTTAAAGGCACATCTTGTCGGGTAGCTAGAAAATGAGCACTCTTCGTCAATCTATCTACAATCACCCAAATCATATCATTCCCTTTCGGCGTTTTCGGTAGCTTCGTTACAAAGTCCATCGTGATATGATCCCATTTCCACTCGGGAACGTCTAATTGATGCAACAAACCATACGGCTTTTTATGGTCCGTTTTCACACGTGCACATGTCAAACACTTTGCTACAAAATGAGCTACTTCACCTTTAATATCCGGCCACCAATAAATCGGCTTCAAATCTGCATACATTTTGGTGACACCGGGATGCATCGAATACCTACTTCTATGGACCTCTTCAAGGATCAACTCCCGGTTACCACCAAGCAGTGGCACCCAAATACGACCCTTGTATGTTTTAAACCCACGGCTATTAGTCTCCATCACAAGTCGTTTCTTCTTCCCAATACTCTCTTTATCAATATTATCCTTCATTAATGCCATCTCTTGTGCTTCTTTAATTCGATCTAATAGACCCGACTTGGCTTGAACTTGCATGCTCATCAACTTACAAGAAGAGCTTTGCACTTTCCTACTTAGTGCATCCGCCACTACATTGGCTTTACCCGGATGGTATTTGATTTCACAATCATAGTCTTTAAGTAATTCCATCCACCTTCTTTGTCTCACATTCATCTCCTTTTGAGTAAACATATATTGTAAACTCTTATGGTCGGTGAAAAGTGTGCATTTAGTACCATATAAGTAATGTCTCCATAATTTCAATGCAAACACAACCGTCGCTAGCTCAAGATCATGGGTAGGGTAATTCTTCTCATGAGGCTTCAACTGACGTGAAGCATAGGCAATCACTTTGTCTCTCTGCATTAAGACACAACCCAAACCCGTAATAGAAGCATCGCTATATACCACTAAATCATCAGTACCTTCAGGCAAGGCAAGGATAGGAGCTTCACCCAACTTCTTTTTCAACGTTTGGAATGCATTTTCCTGCTTTTCAGTCCACTCGTACTTCACACCCTTCTTTGTTAATTCCGTCATAGGCTTGGCTATTCGGGAAAAATCCTGAATAAACCTTCTATAATACCCAGCCAAACCAAGAAAACTCTTAATCTCGGTAGGAGTCTTTGGCTGCTCCCACTTTGAAACAACTTCAATCTTTGAAGGATCTACTTTAATACCTTCTGATGAAATAACATGACCAAGAAACTGCACTTCTCGGAGCCAAAACTCACATTTAGAAAACTTTGCGTACAACTTCTTCTCCCTCAACACCTCCAAAACTGCTTTCAAATGCTCACGGTGTTCATCCTCTGACTTAGAATAGATCAAAATATCGTCAATAAACACAATAACAAAATGATCTAGAAAGGGGCGGCATACCCGATTCATTAAGTCCATAAACGCGGCTGGAGCATTGGTCAACCCAAATGGCATGACCAAGAACTCATAATGACCATATCTAGTCCGGAAAGCTGTCTTTGCTACATCTTCCTTCTTTACCTTCAACTGATGATAACCGGACCGCAAATCAATCTTTGAAAAATACGAAGCACCATGTAGTTGATCAAAAAGATCATCAATTCTCGGGAGAGGATACTTGTTCTTGACCGTTCGTTTGTTCAACTCACGATAGTCAATACACATGCGCATCGATCCATCCTTCTTCTTAACAAAGAGAACCGGAGCTCCCCAAGGCGAGGAACTAGGTTGTATGAACCCCTTGTCAAGTAACTCCTGAAGTTGCGTCATTAATTCCTTCATTTCTGTAGGAGCTAATCGGTAAGGTGCTTTAGCAACGGGTGTAGCACCGGGAATAAGATTTATCTGAAAAGTAACTTCACGATCGGGAGGAATACCGGGTAGATCATCGGGAAACACATCGGGGAAATTGGATACTACATCAACACTAGCGATTGGAGACTTCTCTTTTCTTGCATCAATGACATAAGCCAAGAAATGGCTCTTGTTTTTCCTTATACATTTAATAGCTTTCATCATACTAATAATCTTTATTCCTCCTCTCTTCTTGTCTCCATACACCGTCATCACTTTACCCTCGGATATAGGCAATCGAATTATCTTTTGGGAACATAAAATACTAGCTTCATTTCTAGCCAACCAATCCATACCAATCACTACATCAAAACCACCTAAGGTAGTAGGCAATAGTTGGACTGGAAAAGAACGACCTTCAATCTCAATGTCACAATCGTCATAACCCACACGTATATTATTAACCGTACCATTAGCAATTTCTACCTCTAATGAACAATCTAAGGGAGTAGTGACTCTTTCTAGCTTAGGAGCAAATAATGTGGACACAAACGACCTATTTGCACCTGAATCAAATAAAACAGAGGCAGGCTTTGAGTTAACAAGGAAAGTACCACATACCACTTCATCGTTGTTCCTTGCGTCATCAACCGTCATTTGAAGAGCTCTCACTTTTGTTGCTGTCGTGGCGGTCTTCTTTCCAACATCTTCATCTGTGGACAATCGGCAATGAGATGACCCGTTTCTTGGCACTTGTAGCAACGAGTCTTGTCCCTACATTCAGTGGCAAGATGTCCCGACTTCCCACACTTATGGCACCTTCTTGTCTTGTCGGTACAATGCCCTTCATGAATTGTCTTGCAAAATGTACACCATGAACCATTCTTCTTTTTATCCTTGTCACCACTCGAACTACCACTTCCACGGAACTTCTTATTATTATTGTTATTGGAAGACCAATTTGACCTTCTTTTAAACCCCGACTTCTTATCATCACTCTTCTCAACCTTCTTGTCTTGTCGGTACAATGCCCTTCATGAATTGTCTTGCAAAATGTACACCATGAACCATTCTTCTTTTTATCCTTGTCACCACTCGAACTACCACTTCCACGGAACTTCTTATTATTATTGTTATTGGAAGACCAATTTGACCTTCTTTTAAACCCCGACTTCTTATCATCACTCTTCTCAACCTTCTTGTCCGAAGCGAAATCATCGTCAAGCTTCTTAGACTCCTTGATAGCTTCAGTCAGAGTCTTGTGCTGCCTGCAGATACCTCGATAACTCGGAGGCAAACCATCAACATAGCAAGCAACCTGATCTGCATCAGTACGGAATAAATGACCCACGAACTTCATCTTCTCCATGAAGGAACGAGCATACTCGTTGACCTTTCCGACTTCAGCCGTCAAGGCACGAAACTCCTTTTCCATCTTACGCTGCTCATGAACCCCAATATATTCCTCAATGAATTTCTGCTTAAAGTTAGCCCACGAGATAGCAGATACCATAGCTAGAGTCATCGAAATAGTAATGCTCTTCCACCAATCCCGAGCACCTTCTTTCAACATTCGACTAGCGCACAACACCTTCTTATCCTCGGGACAGTCACAGGCTTCAAAGACCATCTCCGTATCATCGAGCCATTCCATGCAACCCACTGCATTAAGGGTTCCATCAAACTTCTGACCTCCACACTTCTGGAAACTTTCAAACTTAAACCGAGGGGCTTGAACGACATTAGGAGGAACCACAACAGCATTTGCAGGGGGAATAACAACATCATCGACCGGTGGCTCAGAGTGGTGAGAAGGCACTGAATAGTTGCCATCAGTTCCTTCAGCATTTTCAGCAAGAGCGTTGTTCAATTGCTCCTGTGTCTGGGCCAATTGGGTCTGGAGAGTCCGTACGAGATTGTACAACTCAGCCGTGTTAGGGAGTTGTTCCACCACTTCCTCGTTAACCCTAGGTGGATTGCCGGGAGGTGGAGGCATAGGACCCAATGAGCCTTGCTGATTGACCTGGCGGGGATTTCCTCGATTTCTATTTGCATTGGCTGCAACAGCAGCAGCAGCATTTGCAGCGCCTGCACCTGGATGGACAGGTGGGGTAATGCTAGCAGTAGCTCCATCACGTCGGAAGTTGCGGTTGCGAGTGTTAACCATTTTCCTTTAATAAAAAGGTAGAGTCGATAAGCGCAAATTAAAGCAAAATGCTTGTTAAGATAAGGCTAAAACATATCATCGTAACGTAAACATCTCATAAGCCCTATCACACTCGCACTCGTCCCAACCCATCCTATATCATCTTTCATTAAAACTAAGGCATCCTACAAATACCTAGCATGCATATCTTAAGTTTAAGTCCAAATCCTATGGTTAATAGGCCTTGGTTCACTTAAACCACTTCTCTGATACCAACTTGTAACACCCGTCGTTTAAAAATATGGGTTTTCAAAACTTTTCACCTAACGGTGTTAAATTGCGGAAGTAAAGACTGTAAAAGTTAAAACCGATAAAAACATTTCGGTTTCTGCATTTATTTGGTGTTACATGCCATATCAAACAATAGTTCAAATGAAAACCCAACGGTTGCCCAACATAAAACAACCGTTCACATGTCACAACATAAATTCGACATTAAGTACGAAATGTAAATAAATGTCTAAGCAAAGAATCGTCTATGGATAACTAAGGCTCCTTCAATGAATCTACCCAAGCTCACACATCCTTCATCTAATTCCATCAAGCTAAACCTGAGGGAACAACCACATTAAAGAAGCAAGTGTTAGCTATAAGAATAGCTAAGTAAGATAACACTTAATTAAAATCATTTGTCCAATTAAAACAATCTTCATTATTAGACAAGTTTTATTAGGCACAACACACATCACACGTTCACACATATACTACATTTCGACTTCATATTAATTAGGATAATCATCCTAAATGTGCCTATCCTGCATTAGTTCACACATTGTCACACGTATCTTTGTTAACTGCATATAAGTGTGCCCTGCATCACACCCGACTGGATGATCAGTCAAAAGACTACTCATCTTACGTCGTTAAGGAGTGGCAAGTCAATCCAAGAGTAATCCGTATGTGGAGGTTGGTCAAACCTCTCGTATTACTCGCCCTGCGTTATAAAGACCATGTTGCAAGGAGCCACCCAAGCAACAACTGCATCAACGCACTCATCCGGCTGAGACAAGTACGGGTTAAGCTTAACACTTTCCCTGCATTAGTTTTATGAGCTCAATTTCACACATATAGATTGGGTCCCTGCATTCCCAAACATTCACACACATATAGTCTAGGTAACACACATTCCTGGACATTCACACACTTTAACTTCATTACGTTTGGATCCTTAAACGTGCAAGTGACATAGTAACCTAGCAAGTCTAGTGAACTAGGCGTACAAGTCAGCATGCATATCTTAAGTTTAAGTCCAAATCCTATGGTTAATAGGCCTTGGTTCACTTAAACCACTTCTCTGATACCAACTTGTAACACCCGTCGTTTAAAAATATGGGTTTTCAAAACTTTTCACCTAACGGTGTTAAATTGCGGAAGTAAAGACTGTAAAAGTTAAAACCGATAAAAACATTTCGGTTTCTGCATTTATTTGGTGTTACATGCCATATCAAACAATAGTTCAAATGAAAACCCAACGGTTGCCCAACATAAAACAACCGTTCACATGTCACAACATAAATTCGACATTAAGTACGAAATGTAAATAAATGTCTAAGCAAAGAATCGTCTATGGATAACTAAGGCTCCTTCAATGAATCTACCCAAGCTCACACATCCTTCATCTAATTCCATCAAGCTAAACCTGAGGGAACAACCACATTAAAGAAGCAAGTGTTAGCTATAAGAATAGCTAAGTAAGATAACACTTAATTAAAATCATTTGTCCAATTAAAACAATCTTCATTATTAGACAAGTTTTATTAGGCACAACACACATCACACGTTCACACATATACTACATTTCGACTTCATATTAATTAGGATAATCATCCTAAATGTGCCTATCCTGCATTAGTTTTATGAGCTCAATTTCACACATATAGATTGGGTCCCTGCATTCCCAAACATTCACACACATATAGTCTAGGTAACACACATTCCTGGACATTCACACACTTTAACTTCATTACGTTTGGATCCTTAAACGTGCAAGTGACATAGTAACCTAGCAAGTCTAGTGAACTAGGCGTACAAGTCAGCATGCATATCTTAAGTTTAAGTCCAAATCCTATGGTTAATAGGCCTTGGTTCACTTAAACCACTTCTCTGATACCAACTTGTAACACCCGTCGTTTAAAAATATGGGTTTTCAAAACTTTTCACCTAACGGTGTTAAATTGCGGAAGTAAAGACTGTAAAAGTTAAAACCGATAAAAACATTTCGGTTTCTGCATTTATTTGGTGTTACATGCCATATCAAACAATAGTTCAAATGAAAACCCAACGGTTGCCCAACATAAAACAACCGTTCACATGTCACAACATAAATTCGACATTAAGTACGAAATGTAAATAAATGTCTAAGCAAAGAATCGTCTATGGATAACTAAGGCTCCTTCAATGAATCTACCCAAGCTCACACATCCTTCATCTAATTCCATCAAGCTAAACCTGAGGGAACAACCACATTAAAGAAGCAAGTGTTAGCTATAAGAATAGCTAAGTAAGATAACACTTAATTAAAATCATTTGTCCAATTAAAACAATCTTCATTATTAGACAAGTTTTATTAGGCACAACACACATCACACGTTCACACATATACTACATTTCGACTTCATATTAATTAGGATAATCATCCTAAATGTGCCTATCCTGCATTAGTTTTATGAGCTCAATTTCACACATATAGATTGGGTCCCTGCATTCCCAAACATTCACACACATATAGTCTAGGTAACACACATTCCTGGACATTCACACACTTTAACTTCATTACGTTTGGATCCTTAAACGTGCAAGTGACATAGTAACCTAGCAAGTCTAGTGAACTAGGCGTACAAGTCAAGCATGCATATCACACATCAACTTCATTTCTATATATCATGCATATCAAGATACTTTATTAAACTACATCAACTGCATAGCTACATACTACATTAAGCAATACTACATTACACTACAATAGGGACTGCATCTCAGGTCTCATGGTCAACTGCATAACCCATAATACCTCCCAAGTAACCCATATGCCCACATGCAATATAAAGATACCGAATGGAAGTGTTTACGATTTGAAACCAGCTTTTAGTTGATCCCCCAGCGTGTCAAAGTAGTGTATCTTACCTGGTAGTAGTGTACGCGCGCAAACAAATAGCTAATAGTGCTTATCATAAGCCCTATCACACTCGCACTCGTCCCAACCCATCCTATATCATCTTTCATTAAAACTAAGGCATCCTACAAATACCTAGCATGCATATCTTAAGTTTAAGTCCAAATCCTATGGTTAATAGGCCTTGGTTCACTTAAACCACTTCTCTGATACCAACTTGTAACACCCGTCGTTTAAAAATATGGGTTTTCAAAACTTTTCACCTAACGGTGTTAAATTGCGGAAGTAAAGACTGTAAAAGTTAAAACCGATAAAAACATTTCGGTTTCTGCATTTATTTGGTGTTACATGCCATATCAAACAATAGTTCAAATGAAAACCCAACGGTTGCCCAACATAAAACAACCGTTCACATGTCACAACATAAATTCGACATTAAGTACGAAATGTAAATAAATGTCTAAGCAAAGAATCGTCTATGGATAACTAAGGCTCCTTCAATGAATCTACCCAAGCTCACACATCCTTCATCTAATTCCATCAAGCTAAACCTGAGGGAACAACCACATTAAAGAAGCAAGTGTTAGCTATAAGAATAGCTAAGTAAGATAACACTTAATTAAAATCATTTGTCCAATTAAAACAATCTTCATTATTAGACAAGTTTTATTAGGCACAACACACATCACACGTTCACACATATACTACATTTCGACTTCATATTAATTAGGATAATCATCCTAAATGTGCCTATCCTGCATTAGTTTCTCATATTTCACACATTTATACTACATTAACATTTAGGTTTTTAAACCTCACACATAACACACATTAACTACGTATATGCATATATTCACACTAGACTTAACGACACACATGAGGTTGACTTAACAGCGTTAGTCAAATCTTAAAGAAAAGTTTGGGATGTTATACGAAGATAGTTTGTTCTTACGAAGATAGTTTGTTCTTACGAAGATAGTTTGTTCTTACGAAGATAGTTTGTTCTTACGAAGATAGTTTGTTCTTACGAAGATAGTTTGTTCTTACGAAGATAGTTTGTTCTTACGAAGATAGTTTGTTCTTACGAAGATAGTTTGTTCTTACGAAGATAGTTTGTTCTTACGAAGATAGTTTGTTCTTACGAAGATAGTTTGTTCTTACGAAGATAGTTTGTTCTTACGAAGATAGTTTGTTCTTACGAAGATAGTTTGTTCTTACGAAGATAGTTTGTTCTTACGAAGATAGTTTGTTCTTACGAAGATAGTTTGTTCTTACGAAGATAGTTTGTTCTTACGAAGATAGTTTGTTCTTACGAAGATAGTTTGTTCTTACGAAGATAGTTTGTTCTTACGAAGATAGTTTGTTCTTACGAAGATAGTTTGTTCTTACGAAGATAGTTTGTTCTTACGAAGATAGTTTGTTCTTACGAAGATAGTTTGTTCTTACGAAGATAGTTTGTTCTTACGAAGATAGTTTGTTCTTACGAAGATAGTTTGTTCTTACGAAGATAGTTTGTTCTTACGAAGATAGTTTGTTCTTACGAAGATAGTTTGTTCTTACGAAGATAGTTTGTTCTTACGAAGATAGTTTGTTCTTACGAAGATAGTTTGTTCTTACGAAGATAGTTTGTTCTTACGAAGATAGTTTGTTCTTACGAAGATAGTTTGTTCTTACGAAGATAGTTTGTTCTTACGAAGATAGTTTGTTCTTACGAAGATAGTTTGTTCTTACGAAGATAGTTTGTTCTTACGAAGATAGTGACTGCGTACGAAAATAGAAGCCTTACGAAGGTTATCTTCGTTCGAAGTGCAGAAACGTGTTTTTCGACCTTTTTCCATAAAATGACCCCAAAACTCTTTAAGTACCGATCGAATTGACACAAAAACATTAACCCTTCATTAAATGTCACTACATAGACATAATTTCTTCATATTTCACACATTTATACTACATTAACATTTAGGTTTTTAAACCTCACACATAACACACATTAACTACGTATATGCATATATTCACACTAGACTTAACGACACACATGAGGTTGACTTAACAGCGTTAGTCAAATCTTAAAGAAAAGTTTGGGATGTTATAACTAAAGAAAATAGATAGATGGGAGATAGAAAACTAGAAGAGAAAGAAACTAATTAGATAATAGAAATATCTCTCCGCGATTCACTAATTATTTGACTGTTGGCGGGTCTCTTTGTATGTGTTGTCCGGAAAGAGGAGGACTCAATGATTATTCGTTCGCCGGAACCAGAAGTAAAAATTTTGGTAGATAGGGATCACATAAAAACTTCATTCGAGGAATGGGCTAGACCGGGTCATTTCTCAAGAACAATTGCTAAAGGCCCTGAAACTACCACTTGGATCTGGAACCTACATGCTGATGCTCACGATTTCGATAGCCATACCAGTGATTTGGAGGAGATCTCTCGAAAAGTATTTAGTGCGCATTTCGGTCAACTCTCCATCATCTTCCTTTGGCTGAGTGGCATGTATTTCCACGGTGCTCGTTTTTCCAATTATATTAATATTTATTATTATTATATATATTATTTTTTTATATATTATTATTCATCTTTTTTAATTTAGTTTGTTGTCCATTATAGGTTCATTATGGCTTCTTCTTCAACTACAAAAAATAAGACCACGTTAGTTCATCTTGAAAATCTTAACCCAACACATGTTAACCATCATCTACGACTCCGTGTTGTGCATGTATGGACTGTTTCAGATTGGAACAACCCGAAGAAAATCAAAACATTCGAGATGGTCTTTGTTGATGAATTGATATGTATTTTTATAATTTTTTAAAAGTTTCTACTATATCTGCATATTTGTTTTTGGGCTTTTTTCTAAACATGCTGCATATTTGTTTTTGGGCTTCTTTTCTTTTTTTGGACACACATATAAATATATAACCTAAGAAAAATGGGTAACTAATTAATCTAGTTTTCTCCTTTTTTCTAGATTTTTTTTTCTTTTTTACTTATTAAATAGATAATTATATTTAAAATCTATCATAAATTTTTTCCTATCAAAACAAATCTTTTTAAATTTTAAAGATATATATTATCCTTAAAACTCTCACAAGAAGTTATTATATATACAACCTAAATAAATTTTTATTAATCATTTTTCATCATTCCTCTCCTTTCTATCTTTAAAAAAAATGGTCATATAACTTTTCAACAAAACAAACATATTTTTTTTATATCACTTTAATTTAATTTTTGGTATTTTGTTCATGTTTGTTCATTATTTGATATTGAATTGTTATGTTATTGTTATTTTTCAACTTTTTAATTTATTTTGTTGTCAATTGTAGGTTGATCATGGATTATTCTTCTACAAAATGTTTTATTCTTTTAAATTTATTTTGCTTATTAATTTATTTTGCTCACTATTTACATTTTTTTTTTAAATCTAGAATATTACATGTATTTTGTTATTTTTCGTTAGATGAAAAGAAAACAACATTAGTTCATGTTGAAGATTTGAACCAAACACATGTTAATTATATCGAATTTGATATATATATTTGGAGACTACCCGTCCATGGGACGAGACGAAGACTAGTAATAATCATACAATACAAATGCCCCACAATAACTCATCGTCTCTAGTACATAATCATCAATATGTATATAAAACAATTAGTTTATTTTTGAAATTCCCAATTCTTCTTATCCACAACAAAAAAATTGAACCCGATGTGCTAGTATTATTATACGCACATTTACACAAGAAAATGGACACTAATAACAACACTATATTAAAGAAACAACACTATATAAAAGATAAGGTGTAACCATTTACCTAAGTTGATTGAAGAATGCGGCTGCTTCAGGCTACTAAACTTCCAACAAGTTGTTCTCCGATGTCAGAGATGAAAGATTAAAGACGGTGGAGATTTTTGAGTAGAAATCTGATAGAAAAACAAAAAGAAACTTCAGATCTACGTGAAAGGTACTTTTATGTAGCATAGAGGTATGTTGTGATTGGTAGATAGACTTCACACGGATCTTAAGTTTGAGCCGTTGGATGTAATTTGAGTGAAGATTGGATTGCTTGGTGTTTCTTTGGATAAAATGAATGTAAAGGAGATAAGGTTTTTCAGATTTTTTCTACAATGTGTGTAATAAGTTTTATAGGAGGATAAAGTTCATGTTTAATACTTTTGACTTGTTGACCATCATCTTAATATCTGCCTCCCACGAAACAACCTGCCAAGCGGTTTAAAACTGCTAATAAGAAAGTTAAATGTTATAATTTGTTTTGTTTTATTCAAAAGATTGTAACCATTTTATGTCATGGCGTATCGTCAAAATATTTATGTTTGTTTATACCTGTGCCATACTATTTATCGTGTTCATTCAAAATATTTATGTTTGTTTGTTCCTGTGCCATACTATTTATCGTGTTCATTCAAAATATTTATGTTTGTTTATACCTGTGCCATACTATTTATCGTGTTATTCAAAATATTTATGTTTGTTTATACCTGTGCCATACTATTTATCGTGTTCATTCAAAATATTTATGTTTGTTTATACCTGTGCCATACTATTTATCGTGTTCATTCAAAATATTTATGTTTGTTTATACCTGTGCCATACTATTTATCGTGTTCATTCAAAATATTTATGTTTGTTTATACCTGTGCCATACTATTTATCGTGTTCATTCAAAATATTTATGTTTGTTTATACCTGTGCCATACTATTTATCGTGTTATTCAAAATATTTATGTTTGTTTATACTTGTGCCATACTATTTATCGTGTTCATTCAAAATATTTATGTTTGTTTGTTTCTTTCTTTATTCAAATGTATTAAAAGATACATCAAGTAGCAATTAATTACATATAATAAGCCACGAGTACATGAAACGGGTATAAGTTATACTTCTGATTGACCGTTTGTACGCACAGGAGCGAATAGGAACATGCCTTTAAAATATAGTCATATAGATACCCGAATAACCCAATACAATGCTCCCACGGCCTCTTTTGATCTTAGAACCTTAAGACCCAATGGTGGGAAATCCAGCTTAAATCTGATTCGGGCTACTTTCATGTATGGAAACTATGATGGAGAAAACAAACTACCTGAGTTTGATCTTTACCTCGGTGTAAACCTTTGGCAATCTGTCAAATTTGTAAACGCTTCTGATGTTGTTATCACGGAAATCATTGGAGTTGCGTTAGAAGATACTTTTAGTGTTTGTCTTGTGAATGTAGGACAAGGTGTTCCGTTCATATCAGCATTGGAGTTAAGGCCACTTCATGGGTCAATTTACAACATTGAACCTGGGGTTTCCGGGTCATTAGTTTTGTTCCAAAGATTGGACATTGGCTACACTAATGGGACGGGTCGATATGCAGATGATATATATGACCGAATTTGGTCTCCTTATAATTCTCCATTATGGGATTCTTTGCACACGTCTGTAGATATAGATATAAGTGGAAATGGTTATAGAGCACCGAATGAAGTCATGCAAACGGGCTCCACACCCAAAAATGGAACCGAGTCTTTAGAGTTTAGCTGGAATGTTTCTGACCCAAAATCAAAGTTTTACATCTATATGTACTTTGCTGACTTAGTAGTGCCAGGGAGGAATCTGACACGTCAGTTTAATGTTTCTTGGAACGAAATTCAACTCTTTGGAAACGTGAGTCCTCGTGCTTACTATGCATCTACATTTTACAATTCTAGAGCGTTGGTGGGAAATGAGCACAAGATTTCCATTCGAAGAAGTGGTAGTGGAAAAGTGTTGCCCATTCTTAATGCTATCGAGATTTATAGGCTTCAGGAGTTCACAGAACTGGCAACAATTGGTAGAGATGGTATGCTTTCTCATTTTGTTCCTTTCCTCCTTGTGTTAGACTGTTAGATAAGTATAGGTTGGCTCAGCAAAAATGTATAGACGGGCTTAGAGTCCAGTAGCGTTTAAGTTAGCTAATGTAGCATTGTATTTTGATATGATCAATTATATAGTTATTCATATGGTTCACTGACTAAATAACTTGTTGAATGTATTATGTGGTTTATATAGTTATTCATATGGTTCACTGACTAAATAACTTGTTGAATGTATTATGTGGTTTAGGTTATATAAGTATTGATTGTGGATCGCAAGAAAATTTCAACTATGTGGATCTTGATACGGGTATAAGTTATACTTCTGATGGATTGTTTGTAAGCACAGGAGTGAATAGAAACATTTCTTTAGAATATGCATACCCAAACAACCCAATGCTCCCACAACCTCTTTCAGATCTTAGAACCTTTCCTCAAGGGAACAAAAACTGTTACACCTTAAGACCCAATGGTGGGAAAACCAGCTTAAATATGATTCGGGCTACTTTCATGTATGGAAACTATGATGGAGAAAATAAACGCTTCTGATGTTGTTACCACGGAAATCATTGGAGTTGCGTTAGAAGATACTTTTAGTGTTTGTCTTGTGAATGTAGGACAAGGTGTTCCGTTCATATCAGCATTGGAGTTAAGGCCACTTCATGGGTCAATTTACAACATTGAACCTGGGGTTTCCGGGTCATTAGTTTTGTTCCAAAGATTGGACATTGGCTACACTAATGGGACGGGTCGATATGCAGATGATATATATGACCGAATTTGGTCTCCTTATAATTCTCCATTATGGGATTCTTTGCACACGTCTGTAGATATAGATATAAGTGGAAATGGTTATAGAGCACCGAATGAAGTCATGCAAACGGGCTCCACACCCAAAAATGGAACCGAGTCTTTAGAGTTTAGCTGGAATGTTTCTGACCCAAAATCAAAGTTTTACATCTATATGTACTTTGCTGACTTAGTAGTGCCAGGGAGGAATCTGACACGTCAGTTTAATGTTTCTTGGAACGAAATTCAACTCTTTGGAAACGTGAGTCCTCGTGCTTACTATGCATCTACATTTTACAATTCTAGAGCGTTGGTGGGAAATGAGCACAAGATTTCCATTCGAAGAAGTGGTAGTGGAAAAGTGTTGCCCATTCTTAATGCTATCGAGATTTATAGGCTTCAGGAGTTCACAGAACTGGCAACAATTGGTAGAGATGGTATGCTTTCTCATTTTGTTTGCCTAAAAATTTTGTTCTGGCAATCACAATTCTATAGTCCTTGTAAAATCAAGATATAAAAATTAACCTTTACGCTTCTGCCAACGATGTGCTAATGTCACTTTTGGTTGTTGCTATCTAAACAGTTGATGCAATACAAAATGTTAGAACAACTTACAAAGTGAACAAAAATTGGGTAGGAGATCCTTGTGGCCCTAAAAACTACTCATGGGAAGGTGTACTGTGCAGCTATACTAATTCGAGTCCCCCTCAAATCATATCCATGTAAGCTAGTTATTTTATACTTAATATAAGTTCTTCACCATTTTATAAAAAAAAACTTATATAAAGCATTTACTAGCCTTTGCAATATGATATCGAAATCTTTCTACAAGTGATTTAATCCTGGCCAAATAGCTACTTCCTTGAATCTTGATCCTGTCTGATTTGTAGTGATATTTTGCATGTTGTGTTATCAGAGATCTATCGAACAACAGTTTGACTGGGCCAATACCTGACTTCCTGGAAAAGCTTTCATTTTTGAAGTTTTTGTAAGTTCTTTAACGTGATGATTGTTCAAATATATGCATTCATAATAAAGAAGATGTCATTTGGTTCATTCAAATTATGTAATTTTTGTAATGGGTAATTTAGTGTGCATTTGAAACTTGCTGGGATGGGTTGACCTCAAACACCTTCAGTGTGACATAACCTGAATATATCAATCTATTCATAGTTAAACGGACCAAATCCCACATTTAGTTTCATGAGCCTTCTTACTATGGTGTGATACACTTTCAGTACTTGACCGGGCTCAATAATTTTGCAGAGAATATAGATGGGATTCGCAGAAAGACGTTATACAAGTATTAACCTGAAGTTACATTAAAATATTGTTTTTTTTTACTTTCAGGGACTTACGGGGAAATCAACTATCAGGCTATGTATCACGGTCTCTTTTAGAGAGATCAAGAGCTGGATTACTCATATTAAGGTTCGGTCCATTCTAGATCTAGTTATAATTGGAATCGAGCATTATGTTAACCAAACTTAACTTAGTACAGTGTGGATAGCCAAAACCTTTGTGACTCGGGCTCTTGCCAAAGTAAGAAGAAAAAGGTTGCAGTTCCTATTATTCATCATCTGGAGATACAGAAGCAAAAGAAAAACCAGTAATTTGTTCTCCTTTCTAATTGCAGTAATTTATTCATCATCTAACAGGAATTGCAATTTTTTATTTTCTTTTCTTGTTGCCAAATTGCAGTAAAATTTGTAAAATTTAATAAACCAGTACTAAAACTACTTCATTTGTAAAATTTGATTACTTTAGGTATATTTGAATGAGAAACCTTGTTAAATGCTGGCTGAATGCCTTTTATAGCCTTTTTGATTAATTTGAAGATTAAATGGTTTTTGAAAAACCACAAAAGTCCAGTAACCAAATTAGAAATGAGATGAAAAAGATTTTGTATACTTTTTCATACATAGTTTCCGAGTACAATTTACCTTGTTATAGCTGTTAGTATATATTAGTAAATCTTGTTTCTGGATATAGTAAAAGGAAACACAAATGAAGAAGGTAGAGCTTTGGAATCCAATAACAGGCAATTTACGTATGCTGAGGTGGCTAACATGACTAATAACTTTCAAACGGCTATTGGAAAGGGAGGATTTGGAACTGTTTATCTTGGTCGCTTGAAAAATGGCAGTCAGGTTGCAGTGAAGTTACTCTCTGCATCATCGTCTCAAGGATACAAAGAATTTCAAAATGAGGTATTCTAAATGGCTCAAACGCTATACCATTAAAACAAATTTGATACAGTTTGGGGATATATACACTTTGATGAATACTGTACGGTTTGATGAATGAAGATTAACTCCTGAATCTACTCCGTATCATTATTCTACATGTATGTTTTAAAATCTATGTTACAAATGCAGGCTGAGCTCTTGATGAGGGTTCATCACAGGAATTTAGCCTCTTTTGTGGGGTATTCTCACGATGATAACAAGATGGCGCTTGTCTATGAGTACATGGCTAATGGAAACCTCAAAAGTTATATCTCAGGTATTGTATATAAAGTAAATTTTGATATTTTTATGGTTTTGAATTGTTGATTTCATGCTATAATAGCGTTGATATGTTTTATCGCAGATAGAAATGATCATCCTTTGAGCTGGGAAATGAGACTCAAGATAGCAATAGATGCTGCACAAGGTTCATAGTTATTCAACTTAACTCTAAACTATTGAAAACCCATGGACTTTTTTTCTTTCTTTTATGGTGTAACGATTCTATTTCTTTTATGGTTGAATCTGGATAAATTTTTATTCCATTCAAACTAGTCCTTTAATATAAATATAAATTTGCAAATGGTGTAAACGTTGAGTGCAGGACTGGAATATTTACACCATGGTTGCAGACCGGCTATAATTCATAGGGATGTGAAGTCAGCCAACATCCTTCTTAGCGAAAATTTGGATGCTAAAATAGCAGATTTCGGTCTTTCCAAGGGTCTTCCCGATGATCAAACTACTCACATCTTAACAGACGTTACAGGCACCACCGGCTATCTTGATCCAGAGTAAGTTTGTTTTATCTGCCATAAATTCCTAAATTTTTTGAACTTTATGCTAACCACACATATTAGAGGGATACCTTCTGTGAATAGATCATTTTGGAGGTTAACACTTTATGCTATATTAGAGGGATACCTTCTGTGAATAGATCATTTTGGGTTAGGTTATATCCTAACAACTGAAATGGATTAAATTTTTATAGCTAAATGGTCGAGGGACAAAGCCCAAAATGGGTGGTCGCCCTGAGATTATCTCGTTTGTAGACCTACGTTAAAAAAAACGGCATCATCCACTTTGCGAGTAGCCTAGAGTGTGAACCTTGTGGTCACAAAGGGCTATATTTATCTGATGCTCGGAATAGAACTTAGGAGTTAGGAGTTCCATGTATTTTCACCTTTACAAAGCAAGCCTTTACCACTAAGTCACCAACCTTGTGGTTAAAAAAAAAGGTATGTAAGGGTGTATCGAAAAGTCCCTAAGTTTTTATTGCAATCTTCTATAGTGTTATCCAAAAGTCCATAAGTTTTCGTTGTAAGCCTAATAATATTCTCCTTTGTTTGGTCTCTTGGGGTGAAAATACATAGAGGTCCCAAGTTCAAATTCTAAGAGCAAAAAGTATACCCTTTTATGACCATGGGGGTTCATATGACCCTTGGCTACTTGCAAAATGGGTTTTTATGACCACGGGGGTTCATATGACTCTGGGCTACTTGCAAAATGGGTGGTCGCCCTGAGATTATCTCGTTTGTAGACCTACGTTAAAAAAAACGGCATCTTTATATCATGTGATCTTCTATAGTGTATCCAAGAGTCTTTTTGTTTTAATCTTAATAAAATAGTCATTGCAATCATATATACTCTTAACTATTTATATGAAAAAAAGTAGTAAGTGATTGGATAAAAAAAAGGTATAAGTGAGTCGAGGTTAGATCCTCGTATGTAGCCGCGTTCTCACCCTGACCCAATGGTTCCAACCAGTAAAAATTTACCTCTTTTGACACTATTAATTATGCCACATCTAGTGGTTGTTTTATAGCTGAGCTTATCATTTTCTGGTACTAACTTTTGATCTGTCGTATCCATATAGCCATATAGGTATCGAAAATCTCACAATCTCAATGAAAAGAGCGATGTATCACAGGCCAACCTGCAATAATAAAGACCACGTATCATACACACATCTTGCAATATGTTAGCCCGTACCTTGAGCATGGCGATATCACAGGTATCATAGATGAACAAATGGAAGGTGATTTCAGTTTAGATTATGTATGGAAAGCTATTGAATTATTGGTTGCATGCACACGAGCCAAGTCAACGCAAAGGGTGACAATGAGTGAAGTTTTGACTGGGCTAAAGTCATGTTTGGAGATGGAGTTGGTTCGCGGTCCAAAAATTCGGGTGAACTATGGGAGCCAGAAGATGGTTGGGTTAAGAATGGACCATTCGCCCGAGGTCTGTTCAATGGATTTTGAGCTAATGACTGCTCCGTCCGAAAGATAGGGAACAAAAAACAAATAAAGTGAAAAGACAATTGTGGTTTAAAAAGAATTAAATATTTTTGCACTTTTGTTCTTTTATTACTTCTCTTTTTTATGTTTTTGTTGTTTTCTGAACTTTATGGATAACCCACTTATCATTGGTCCTACAACCATTTGAGATAAGTTAAATTACATGACAGTGTAGTTAAAGTGACATGAGTAGAAATTTAAACTCATGACCTCTTTTTTATGTTGCATGCCATCGGTTTTAGGGGCTACCACGCTGGAATTCTTTAATAAGCCACAATCATCTTCATTTATACGATTTCAAGTCATATTATAATATAAAGATTCATCCATAAATTAAAGTTTGTATCACCATATTCTTAATTGTGATTGATTAAGGGATCTAACAATTATGATAATTGATAATCCCAAGTTTGCATTTGAGAATAAAATCTATACGAATGTCACTTTGAATATTCAAAGTATTTATTTTTTAACTTTGACCTTAAATATATTTTGTTGTTATATAAAATACTTGATGAAAGTTATATCAATGAAAAATCTAAACTCAATCAATTCATATAATTTTCATCAAAGTATTATATAACACAAACAAAATATTTAAGGTCAAAGTTTAAAAAATAAAGACTTTGAAATTTCAAAACTGACATTTTTAATGGGACGGAGGGAGTAACAATAATCCCAACTTTGCATTTGAGAATGAAATTATAAAATTTTGATCAACCATTTTTAGACCAAATTCATACACGGTTTATTAAAATCAAGTTCAAAATTGAAAAGTAACGGTAATCGTATTAAACTCGAAATTAGTATTATCACCGCTAATTCATGATTCTATAAGTCCCAACTCAATAAATGGTACTACCTGAAGACACCTCTATGTCGATGGTGGAGTTACTTTGCAATATAAGCGCTGAACTGGAGACGACCAGTTACAGTGAGTATATACCAAGTTCTAGATAGATTAACTTATTTAAGTGACAATAAGTAAAGAACAATGCAATAATATAAAATACTTGTAAAGTAAATTGGTGAGACAATATGTAATTTTCAAGTGTAATTAATTTATTAACTTTAAATAAATTACAAGGTTGTTGCGGAACCAAGATAATACAAAGTATGTAAATATCCTAACAACCTATGAACTACAATTGATCTACACTTGGAATTTCTCTAAACAATCGAAACACTTAAAGTTGTGAAATGTTCCATTTTACGATTGAGAGAATATTGCACAAGTTCACCAAGAATATTGCAGGTTTGCAAAGTGTGTGTTAGTGTGTTATTCTTGTTGTGCAATGACTTGTATTTATAGGCAAAGTTGACATTGGGATGTCAACTTTGGCCGTACAAATATGGTTGAGAACATTTAAGGAATAACATTTAATTCCTTAAAATGCTGTGTAAAGTTACTGTTGAGTCCCAATGTTAATTGTAAATTTAATGATGACAAATCTGACCTATAAACACTTAGTAATCTTTTGGTTCTTGTAATCTGATCTGGGTCAGACTAAGCTGACACAGCTTACGATCTGTCTCTGACCCAGATCATGCTTCATATTTGTAATTGTAATATCTTATGGAAGCAAGTGTTATTCAAGCTGCATCAAATTGTATTAGCATTCAGTCCAAGTCGAAGAGGAGGATTGAAGATAGAAGACCAAGATGTTAGTGGAAGACAGCTTGGGATTAGCAGTCAGCTTGGAAACACTTAGGCAGATTGGTGCTTTGACAAACGGCCCAATCTGTGTCTGACAATTAGTGAAGATAACAACCTGGATTGAAGATAAGGACAAATGACGTGACTAGGAAGAATCCTAGGATCCAGGTTGGTGGTTGTTTACATATGCGTGTCCATACTCCTATTGGTAGATGAAGAATGTGCGTCAGTACGTGGGGGACCACAAGTACCATGAAAGGCACGATTGATTATTCCTTCATCAACCACTGAACGAATTACACGTAGTTGCAACGGACACCTAATGAATGAGCGCTTGTGCCTATAAAAGCCTCATTCATGGATTGCATATGTGTGGCATTTCCTGAGAATCATTCTTCACACAAGTTTCTCTGCTCTTACACACAGCTTAGTCTGTACGAGATCAGCTTGGGCTGATTCTCTTGAGCTGAAACTAATTGATTGTTGTTTGTCACTTCATAGGTTGTTTAGATATCTATAGGCTATCTTTATTCCGCAACAACCCTGTAATTCTTTGTATAGATTATTTCTTAATAAAGGATTACATTTGAAAATAACAATCTGTGTTCAAGAATGTTTTAATTTCTTTACTGCTTTACTGTTTTAATGATTCCTGCACTTTACTAACTTGCTTGATATTCATTATCTAAATCTTAAAACGTTTTGTGTTAAAAGTTTGTAAAGATTGTGAAAAGTTGTATTCACCCCCTCTACAACTGTTCTGTGTTCAATATACTTTGGTATATTGATACACCGTGGGACGTATCAATTGGTATCAAGGCAGATTGGGGGGATGAGGATAGGAGGTTGGCAAACTTGGATGTGAAGGCTAGAAATTTCATTGTCCAAGCTGTGCCCAAAGACCTTTACCATTCAATTAAAATGTGTTCAACAACAAAGAAAATGTGGGGTACTTTGACTGTTATGTTTGAGGGTTGCTCTACCTCCATGGAATCCACAATTACTACATTGACCAGGAGGTATGAGAGATTTTTCTCTTTGAGAAATGAATCCTTGACTGACACTCATACCCGCTTTAATGCTTTGGTAAATGATTTAGCTGCTGTTGGAATTAATAAGAAAAATGAGGTTTTAAAGAGCAAATTTCTTGATTCATTACCACCCAAATGGAACAACTATATTTCATTTGTTAAATTAAGTTCTGTTTATCATGATCTTGATCTCCCTGGACTTTTTGGTTTGCTTCATAACCAAGAATGTTCAGAGGCTGAAAAACTAATTGCTATGGGTGATTCTTATAGTCAGCCTGCTGCTGCACTTGTTGCTTCTATGACTGAACACCCTAGTTCAATTAGTAATGAGATCATTCTTTATGTTAATGATGATATTCCTGTGATGTCAAATCCTAACTCTGTTTGTGCTGAATCTGAATGTGATGAATCTGATGGTGATGAACTAGCTAATGAAGTAGCTATGTTGGCTGAAAGGATCAGAAGGAGATCCTTTAACAAGTTTAAAGTAAAAGGAAGAGGTGGCCAAGCTGATAAAGCTAAGAAGCCATTTGATATGTCCAAGGTTACTTGTTACAAGTGTGGCAAGACTGGACATATGGCTGGTGATTGTAGATCCAAAGAAACTGCTCAAGCTGTGCCAGCCAAAGGTGGAAGAGGTGAAAAATACTCTAAGCTCAAGACAAAGTACAAAGCCTTGAAAGCACAAGTAGCTAAGCTGACTGAGAAGGTGAACAGAAATGAGAAGAGTCTGGTAGCCAAAGACTGGGCTAAAAGTGCCACATCATCTGATGATGAGTTGTACAAAGATGCCAAGTGTTTCATGGCTAAAAAAGCTACTCAAAGATTTGCTGAAGATCTGGTAAAAATACAACAGCAATCTGAGTCAGCTCACCAGGCATCCACCAGTCAGACTGCTCCACCTGAGGGCGGTCATAACGATAATACCTGGCACTTGGACAGTGGATGTTCCAAGCATATGACCGGATGTAAGTCCCTGCTATGTAGCTTTAGGATTCGCGCTGGTCCTAATGTTACTTTTGAAGATGATTCTCAAGGAAAGACTGAAGGTTTTGGTGTTCTTTCGAATGGTCCTCTTACTTTCAGAAGAGTCTCATATGTAAATGGTTTGAAGCACAATCTGATCAGTGTGAGTCAGTTGTGTGATGCTGGTTATGAAGTGAGATTCAGGTCTGATAAGGGAATTGTTCTTGATTGGAAGGCAATGTGGTTCTTATTGCAAAGAGGGATGAGTCTTTGTATTCTTTTGACATGAGAAATCCAACTGTCACAAGAGAAGTCTGTTTCATGTCAAAGTCTCAAGATGAGCTGAATTGGTTGTGGCATAAAAAGGCTGTCTCATATGAATTTCAAAGACATCAACAAGCTGTGTAAGAAAGAGTTGGTGTCTGGTCTTCCAGTGATTAACTATGAGAAGGACAAGCTGTGTGGTACTTGTGAGAAAGGCAAGCAACATAAAGCTACTTTTAAGTCTAAGACATGCTCAACCATTGAAAATTGTTTGGATCTGCTTCATATGACTTATTTGGACCAATCAGTACTCCATCATTCACTGGAATGAGGTACTCCTTGGTAATTGTTGATGAGTATCCAAGATACACCTGGGTTTTCTTTCTAAGACACAAGAGTGAAGCTGCTGACAGCATTATTCATTTCATCAAGCAAGCTGAAATTCTCTACAAAGGCCTGTTAGGCAATTAAGAAGTGATAATGGCACTGAATTCAAGAACATCACTCTTAATTCATTCTGCAGTGAAAAGGGAATTTCACAAGTCTACTCAGCTGCCAGAACTCCTCAACAGAATGGTGTTGCAGAAAGAAGAAACAGAACTCTTATTGAAGCTGCCAGATCCATGATGGCTCAAAACAATGTTCAAGTCTCATTTCTGGGCTGAAGCAGTACACACAGCTTGCTTTACCCAGAACAGATCCCTCATTGTAAAAAGACACCAGAAGACTGCATATGAACTTCTTAGGGGGAGAAAACCTGAAATTGGTTTCCTAAGAATGTTTGGAAGTCCTTGCTATATTCTGAATCAGAAAGACCATCTTGGAAAGTTTGATGAGAAATCAGATGAAGGTATCCTACTTGGATATGCAACAATGATGAAGGCCTACAGAGTGTACAACAAGAGAACCAAAACAATTGAGAACTCTGTAAATGTAAGCATTGATGAAGGTTGTTCCAAGCCAGACTGCTCTCCTCCTGAAGATGAAGACTTCAATTTTGAAGAACTGGCTGTACCTGAGAATGAGCCTCCAACAAATCCTCCAGTTGGAACTAATAATGCTCAAACTCAGGGGGAGCAACTCATTAAAGAAGAAGAAGAAGTTCCAATCTTTGAAGATGCACAAGTTGATCCTACTCCTACTGAAGTTATTATTCAGAATCCATTAAATGACTCTCCAACTGGTTCAGACTCCTCCATTCCTGTCCAAGCTGATCAGCCTCTTCCTCAAACTGATCATGTTGAACCATCTAATCTGAATCAGTCCATTGTCCCAGTTACTAGATGGACAAAGAGTCATCCAATCAACTAAATCATTGGTGATCCACTCTCTGGTGTGAAAACAAGAAGAAAGGCAACAGGCAACTTCTGCATGTTTGTCAATTTTGTAAGCAAGATGGAACCAACTGAGGTTGATGAAGCTCTGGAAGATCCCTCTTGGGTTAATGCAATGCAAGATGAGCTAACACATTTTGAAAGAAACAAGGTTTGGGAACTTGTTCCAAGACCTCATCACAAGACTGTGATTGGAACCAAGTGGGTCTACAGAAACAAAATGGATGAAAGGGGAGTTGTGACCAGAAACAAAGCAAGATTGGTAGCTCTTGGTTACAGACAAGAGGATGGAATTGATTATGATGAGACTTTTGCACCAGTGGCAAGATTAGAGGCAATCAGAATGTTCTTGGCCTTCTCTGCTCACAATGGTTTCAAGGTCTATCAAATGGATGTGAAGAGTGCATTTCTTAATGGAAAATTGGAAGAAGAAGTCTATGTTGAACAGCCTCCTGGTTTTGAAAATTCAAAGTTTCCTGACCATGTGTTCAAGCTTGACAAGGCTCTCTATGGGTTGAAGCAAGCTCCAAGGGCATGGTATGATACTTTGTCTAAATTCTTATTGGCTAATAACTTCAAAAGAGGTAATGTTGACAAGACTTTGTTTGTGAGAAAGTATAATGGTGATATTCTGCTTGTACAAATCTATGTAGATGATATAATATTTGGGTCTAGCAGTGAAAGACTTTGCAAAAGTTTTCTGAATTAATGTCTAAAAAGTATGAAATGAGCATGATGGGAGAACTAAACTATTTTCTAGGTTTACAAGTTAAACAGACTAAAAATGGAATTTTCATAAACCAAGGAAAGTATGTTAAAGATCTCTTAAACAAATTTGGTTTTACTGATTGCTCACCTATGAAAACTCCTATGGGAACTGGTGATAAGCTGGATGAAGATAAAAATGGTAAGTCTGTTGACATCACAGCTTATAGGGGTATGATAGGATCATTACTTTACTTAACTGCTAGTAGACCATATATTATGTTTGCTACATGCCTTTGTGCAAGATATCAAGCTAGTCCTAAGGAATCTCATCTTAAAGCTGTGAAGAGAATCTTTAGATACCTTAAAGGTAGTCCCAATCTGGTCTTTGGTATCCCAAAGACTCAGGATTTGATCTAATTGGCTATTCAGATTCTGACTTTGCAGGCTGTAAGATTGACAGAAAAAGTACTTCAGGAGCTTGTCAATTGCTTGGCAATAGACTTGTAAGCTGGTCCAGCAAGAAGCAGCATTCAGTTTCTATCTCTACTGCAGAAGCTGAATATGTTGCTGCAGGAAGCTGTTGCTCCCAAATTCTTTGGATGCAATATCAGCTTCAAGACTATGGTGTTCACTGCAACAAAAACTCCAATCTTTTGTGACAGTACCAGTGCCATAGCAATTTCAAACAATCCTGTGCTTCATTCAAGGACCAAGCACATTGATATAAGATATCATTTCATCAGGGATCATGTGATGAAAGAAGATGTTGAGCTCCACTTCATTCCAACAGACAATCAGCTTGCTGACTTGTTCACAAAGCCATTGGATGAATCAAGGTTCAACTATCTCATAAGTAAGCTAGGTATGCTTAATTTGTAGAATGTAGTGAGCTAAGTAATAGCAAATCTGACCCCTTAGAGTTATTCTAAACTTTTGAGGGTAAGCTGTGTCAGACCCAGACTACCCTTAGCACTTGGTGCATTTCGAGTGAAAGAGGGTAAGCTGAGTCTGACCCAGCTTCGTGGTTATTTTTGTTATTAAATATCTCAGTGCGTTTTATTACTTTCATTATTTTATTAAGTGTACTTGGTTGATTCTATTGGAGTGTGACACGTGTAGTGGTCCTACCGGTTACTGAAAAAGTACCACCACTACTTGTTGATCAACCAATCAAAATATTTCTCTCTCCAACTTTTTCAAATAAGATATTTTGGGTTTTGTATATAACATTTATTTAACCTAAAATCCCAAATCACTTGTTCACATTTTTCTTAAATCAATTTTTCTCTCAAATCTGATTACTGTTTTATTAAATTTAATTTCTTCTAAAATTTGTTTTCAAAATGGCATCATCTTCTGTTTCTATTCATACCAATGATTCTCCATCTAGTTCCGAATCTGAAAGTCAGTTTCCAGCTCCGATAAGCGCAAACAAGCTGTCTCCTTATGTGGTGGGAGATAAGGTAGTAGTGGTTCCTGCTGATCTTGATACTGGTAAAATCAAGATTGGTAGTCTGGTGTACGCCAATATTCATCCTCCTTCATGGGCTAAAGGATACGATGAAATAGTGGCTTTCTTGTGGTATCATCCATTTGGCAAAGTGATGCTTGAGAAGCCAGACTGGGTGTTTCAAGATCTCTTGTGTGAATTTTGGGCGAGCTGTGTCGTGAAACAGAATAAGAAAGGAGATGCTGCAATCTATGGCTCAATCCTCAACGGTAAGAAAAAGGTATACATTTCTTACGAAAGGCTTAAGTCTGCTTTTGAGCTGTCATATATGCCTGATGATGAATATGATGTTGTTGTGTCTCATACTGAAGCCAAAAATGTTTTACAAGAAGTTGGATATACTGGTCCATTGGCTTCAGTAGTTAAAATGAAACATTTAACTGGTATTTGGAACTACTTATTGAGCACAATTTTGAAAACCTTACAAGTAAAGGCAGGCAGCTTTGATCAGCCTAATGTCCTAGAATTGCAAATTTTTCATGCAATGGTCACCATGACCAGAATAGATTTCGCTGCTTTAATCTTTAAGGACCTTGTTGATCGCGTTCATAAGAAGAGTCTTACCATACCTTATGGTAGGATTCTTGCTCTTATCATTGAAGCCATTCTTGACAATGATTTCAGTCTGGCAACTGGTCAGACTGTTGAATGCAAATCTATCAATAACAACATCTTCAATAGTCCAAAGGTATCTGTGCAGGGTCTGACCCGAGCAATGCAGATCTACCTTGATTTTTGCAGGAAAAGAGAGGAGGAGCAAGAAGCACTAAGGGAAGTTGTCCCTACTTCGACGCGATCTGGGTCTGACACTCAATCTGCTAATCAGGGGGACCCAGGTACACATGCTTCTGAACCCTCAAACTCTTCTGAATCTATTCAAATTCTACTCCTACAAAAGAGGGTGAAGGGTTGGCCAAAACATCAGCCTCCCTAGCCACACCTTCGTCCACTCGCTCAAAATCCGACTCTAAAAGACCCTTGTTGAGGACTTAGTACCTCTCAAGGCCAAAAAGAAAAGATCAAATAAGAAATCTGTGTCAGCTTCTGGGGTTGATATTGCTTCATCCAATCTTGAGATCCCCCAAGGTGCAGGGAAAGCTAAGGAACGTTCCGAAGCTGTCCCTGCCACCCAAGCTGACAAGCCGAATACAACACCACGCCCATCTGCACTCTCCCAAAAGAGTGTAGACGAGTTAAAGGGAACACCCATTGCTACCCAACCCTCCAAACAGGGTAAAGGTATTGAAAGAAAGACCTCCTCCCAAGGTCATACTGTGTCAAAACCGAATTCACCATCATCAGCCTCCCAAAAGGTTGATGATATCATTAAAGGGGTAACAGAGGATCTAGCCCAGATCCAAAGTGAGTCAGAGTCAATGCATATCATTTCTGAGGATGGTCAGCCTAAGGAGAGAAGTATCGAACGCATTGGTGACACTGCTTCTCCTCCCCAAGCTGATCAGACTCCTTCTATCTTACACACTCTGAGTCTGCACAGGCTGCCAATGCCCCTTCTATGTCACAAGGAGGGGTACAGGCCTCAATTCTCCCTAAGGATACTTTGGTGCAACAACACACCTCTGTTGAAGGGCAATCAACTACACAAAACATTACACCTGCAGAGTCTGTGTCTGCATCTGTCCTTGGACAGAGGGATTCTGCAGGTTACTTGGCTGTCTTTAAGGCAGTCATGTCAACCCCTTGTGCAGCAAAGGGAACCATTGATGGTCCTCTCGATGTCAATGAGAATATGATCACTATCTCCGGAAGTGATTCTTCATTCGATGATGAGTTTGCCCATCCATCTTCAAGGGATGCTCTGATGGAAGATGCCAGTGGAGGAGTTGATCAAAATCAAGATCAACACATTCCCACTGGCCCTCAGCCTGAATTAAACGTTAATCTTTCTCAGGCTGACCAACTCATCATCAATTCTGACTGATCCACTCATGAGACTCACTCTCATGAGCAAATGTTCCAAGACTCCTTAAACCTCCACCCCTTCTAAATATGCCCAATGACCCTGAAATTAAGGATTGCAGGCTGCTCTTTCCAGAGTCAGTGGCTTTTAAGCCAACTGCAAGTTCTTCCCAAGCTGCCACTATCTCATTTTCAGATGTGGTGGGTCAGCTCACTGAGTTCATTTCAACCTAAGGTTGAGAGCTCAAAGCTGACCGAATGCTTGGAAAAGATCCAAAAGGATCAGGATTTGACGGATAAGAAGGTGGACAAGCTGAGTCATGATCAGACTGCATTGGAAGCATATGTTAAGAAAGCAGTTGATGTGATACAGCAGAACCAGAGCAAGCTGACAGAGTCTCTTGATAGTCTTACTAAGGCAGTCAATGAAGAAAATGAAAGAAACAAGAGTACTCTGGGTCAGATTGAGAATGCTGCAACCAAATTCAAAAGAGAAGTCACCATAGAACTTCGATCTTCAAATAAGTCACAAGCTGACTTCAAGAATGATCTGATTGAAGCTTCTAAGGGTGTTAAATCACAGATCAAACTCCTCCATGAGGATTATGTTGAGCTAAGAAGAGCCTGCTGTCTTACAAATATCAAAGTCGACTTGATCAACCAACAACTCAAAGGCCTCTTTGCAACCCAGTAAGCTAGTGTCTCCACTCGGGCATGCCCCTAAGACAGCTAATCCTAATACGGCTTGAATCCGCCCTTAGAACCCTGTAAAGTTAAAGATATAAAGCCCTCACACGAGATCTCACCTGAATCGCCCCATCTATCCTCCTGAGGAGAAGTTTGGTTTCAAACCCCGGTTCGAACAGGAGGAGTACGCCATGCTAATGTGCCTTGGATGATCCACATCTCAGGGTCAGGCGCCGATGAGCACATTGAACTATCCATGTGGCTGAGAGCCCTCACAGCCCTTCAGTTTGTTCTGATTCCGATGAAGGATACTATATTCCGCCTACACAACTACCTTGCTTGGTGGTTCAAAATGGAAGTCTAGGTATCTGCTTAAGTGGTCAGACTAAACATACCAATAGTCACCAGATTCATATGAGCTACTGAGGAGTAAGCAATGATCTTCTTAAGATCGATCTGTCTTAAAGTGGTCAAGGAAGTAATGTGTTTCCGGGATCACATATCTAAATTTCAGCGAGATAGGGTGAGTAAGCTCTTTCCCTGCTGATGATGACAAAAAGGGGGAGAAGAATGAAACTAAAAGAAAAAGGGATGCAATGAGTGAAGCTGAATTGGAGCTAGAAAGACAAAAACAAAAAGCTCAGGTTGACAAGGAGATAGAAGATTACTTTGAAAGATTGAAAGTAAGACAAGAAAAGGCCAGAGCTGAGGAGGCACAAAATGATAGAAGATTGGTTGTGCATGGTTCAAGGGTGGAAAGTGAGAAGGAAGATGTGGAAGAGATAAAAAAGACCAGAATCTGAGTCTGGTGGTGAAACTGTTGGAAAATTGAATGTAGAAATTGAAAAGGAGAGTGATACAACCAAGGGGGAGATTGTCAATGAAATGGGAGATATAAGGAAGGATGTTGGTGTTGAAAAAGATATAAGGAAGGCTGCTGTAGTTGAAAAAGAAAAGAATGTTGAAAAGAAAAGGAAGTTCTCCCAAGCTGACCCTGTACAAGCTGTGCCAACTCAAGCTGACCCAGCTCCCAAAGTGCAAATTAATGAATCTTCATCTAGTGAAGACACAGCCACTCTGTCCCAGTTTATGATTAAGAAAAGAACAACTGAAGCTGGGTCAAGTGGTGTGAAGATCTTAACTGAGAAAGAAAAGGATTGGGAGATTGCAACTGAAACTGCTCCACAGCTTGGGGTAACAGTTGAGATGACATATAAAATGATCAAGGAGGACAGACTAGAAAGAGAAAGAATTGCTGCAACTAAGTCTGATTCTGAAATTGCCAAGGCTGTTCAAGAACAATTAAATAAGGAAGATGAAGAAGATCTTGCAGCCATTGGTTCCAAAAAGAAAGTTGTAGGCAAAGGAAAGGAAAAGAAGAAGATGGTGGTTCATTCTAAACCATCTCAGAAGGTTAAAGATGTGGTGCAAAGTGTGAAAGCCCATAATTGGTTTGATGCCTTGGAGAAAAGACAAGTCACTGAAAATATCCATTATAGAAGGCATCCAGAACCAATCCTCCAAGTTCTACTAAAAAGGCGAAAAGGAAAGAATATTCCCAGCATAAGGTTTACAAGGAAAGGTTATGAAACCAACTGGGAAACCCATGATCTTGACAAACTGCTTGATCTAGGATACACAGAGTGGGTGGAACTACATAATATCATTACTGGTATGTCTGGAGTTCACAAAGAGACAGTCTTGGAAGCCATTGAGAAGAAGTTAGCTGTTGTTGTGAAGTACAAGATTGATATCTCTGGCCTTCCAAGACCAATTGCATATGATATGGATTATGAAGATGAGTCAGCTGAGCCACTGAAGAAGAAAAGAAGAAGGTATGAAAGGATTGATGCTCCTGGAGGTGACCATTCAGTTTTTCTCCAAAACTTGTCTCCTACAGAGTTGCTAGCACAATTATCTTCTGGTGCAATTGACAAGATTCTTGATAATCTTAATCTGTCTCTACATGCTGGTGTCAAAGATGCAAGATGTGGGAAGTTCATAACTGAACCTGAGCATGGGATGTACTTTGTAGATGCTAGAGGGAAATTTGGTGTTTCAAAGGACTGCTGAACTAAAACAGGTACCATCTATGCACCTATTTACCTTATACAGATTCTGCAGAAACTTTAGTGAAGAAGGTAATGGGTATGAGCAGTTCCATATAGATGAAGGGTTAGATAGGCAACTAGATGTGAGAGTTGCTCCATCATTTGAGGTTAAACAAGAAGCAATTGAAATGCTTGGAGAATAGTGATGTAGATTGTAATATCTTTGATTTATTCTCTATATATACAAAGGCAGTTGTACAAATTTAGCTTCTTGGTTAAAATTTCATATCAGATTGAAAAGAACCCAAAAGATTCAAAGGGTCACAAGCTGTTAGTCATATTTTCATTTGATTCTTTGTAAGCTGATAGTTAGAAGTGTAGTTGGGTTTTGTCATCATCAAATAGGGGGAGATTGTTGAGTCCCAATGTTAAGTGTAAATTTAATGATGACAAATCTGACCTATAAACACTTAGTAATCTTTTGGTTCTTGTAATCTGATCTGGGTCAGACTACGCTGACACAGCTTACGATCTGTCTCTGACCCAGATCATGCTTCATACTTGTAATTGTAATATCTTATGGAAGCAAGTGTTATTCAAGCTGCATCAAATTGTATTAGCATTCAGTCCAATTCGAAGAGGAGGATTGAAGATAGAAGACCAAGATGTTAGTGGAAGACAGCTTGGGATTAGCAAGTCAGCTTGGAAACACTTAGGCAGATTGGTGCCTTGACAAACGGCCCAATCTGTGTCTGACAATCAAGTGAAGATAACAACCTGGATTGAAGATAAGGACAAATGACGTGACTAGGAAGAATCCTAGGATCCAGGTTGGTGGTTGTTTACATATGCGTGTCCATACTCCTATTGGTAGATGAAGAATGTGCGTCAGTACGTGGGGGACCACAAGTACCATGAAAGGCACGATTGATTATTCCTTCATCAACCACTGAACGAATTACACGTAGCTGCAACGGACACCTAATGAATGAGCGCTTGTGTCTATAAAAGCCTCATTCATGGATTGCATATGTGTGGCATTTCCTGAGAATCATTCTTCACACAAGTTTCTCTGCTCTTACACACAGCTTAGTCTGTACGAGATCAGCTTGGGCTGATTCTCTTGAGCTGAAACTAATTGATTGTTGTTTGTCACTTCATAGGGTTGTTTAGATATCTATAGGCTATCTTTATTCCGCAACAACCCTGTAATTCTTTGTATAGATTATTTCTTAATAAAGGATTACATTTGAAAATAACAATCTGTGTTCAAGAATGTTTTATTCTTTACTGCTTTACTGTTTTAATGATTCCTGCACTTTACTAACTTGCTTGATATTCATTATCTGAATCTTAAAACGTTTTGTGTTAAAAGTTTGTAAAGATTGTGAAAAGTTGTATTCACCCCCTTCTACAACTGTTCTGTGTTCAATATACTTTGGTATATTGATACACCGTGGGACGTATCAGTTACAGTATAAAGCAACTTTACTCAACCAACTTTATGTACCTTTTTGTACTTTATACATAGATAAATCCTTTTATCCGTGTAATAGCACATAAAGCATAAAGTCAATTCCTCGTAATCAGTGTAAAGCTTTGTAATAGCTTTCCACTGATGGTCTCCAGTTTGTAACTGACTAGAATGTCAACTGGGCTTCGCTGCCATTGTCATTCTCTTTCTTCCACTTGTTGTCTTCGACTTCAACTGGAATGATTCTTCAACTGGTCAGTTCTCAACTGGAGGAAGTCTTCAGTTGTGTTAACTGTACGATGCAACTGGACTTCAATATATTTCTGGACAAATCTTCTTGGTCTCCAGGTGCAACTGGAGACTGGCCAGTTTCACCCAAACTGGTCCTAACAAATTCCCCCTATTTGTCCTGAAATATTGCCAAGTCTTTTTCAGTTCTTGTATCTGTACAAGTGTGAACTGGAGAGACTTGTTCGATTAAATCTATCTAAGTTTTCCAAGGCATTTTTATAGATCAGTAAATGCCTTGGGTTTTTCTTTTGAGTTTGTTAGATTTAATCTATTATCTATCTTGTGGTTACAAACTGGTAACTTCATTTATACAAGGAAATGAAATATACATAAGTTACAGAATGTAAACAAAATTACAAGCAGATAAACTGAAGAGAGAACTTAATCAGATGGCCCTTCGCCAGTTCTCCTTCTCTTTGCAACTGAAGAGATAGGCTGAGAGTCTTCAGGATCAATATTCAACTTCAGCTCCAGATTCTCTTTGTGTTGAATCTTGCCCTTCAAGAAGTTGACCCAAGCTTTCTCAAACCTATTCTTTTGTGCTTTGCTTCCAAAAAGTTCACCATTTCCACCCATTCCGAGAACCCATATTGCATTGCACCAGGATTGTCAGTTCTAACTAGTGGCCCTCTAGCATAACTGACTTCAACATGAAAGTACTTGGTGCCTGGCTTAATTGTTACATGAACACCATTGATTGCCCCACTGTGTCTTCTGGTTTCCATGATCTGGGAATAATACTCTCTAGCTTCAGATTCATTTGATATTTTAATACTCCCAGCTCCAGCAGCCAGCACAGCAACCTTGATGTCATCATTTGATACATCGCCAGTTGGTTCAATGAAGGTTCTAAGATCAGCATCTCTATGCAGTGGCTTTCTTGGTTGAGGGTTCCTTCTTGGTGGATTCAATACCCTTTTCACAACCTTTCTTACATTTTCAATTCTTTTCTGAATCCCACTGGCCCTGTTCTCCTTTGTCTTCTCCACTGATATATTCAAATTTCTGGCATCATGCTCAGCTTCATCATCAGGATAGTGCCTGTCCAGTTCAACGTCAAGCATTTCTTTTAACATACCCACTATCCTGGCATCATCTTTTACTCTTGCATATTCCTCCTTAGTAATTCCCAACAAGTGAGCATCACTAATGTCAAGTAATTTTATCTTGGCCAGATGTTGTCTGGCTTCAGCTTGGTTTGCTTGTTTCATTTTCTTTCTTTCTTTTATTTGATCTCCAAGCCTTGCCAGACGTTTGCTATCACTTTCAGAAACTGGAGGAAGTACATCAGCATTGCCAGTTTCCAACATTGGTACATCAGTGGCCGGCTGGGCTTCATCAGATGCTTTGCCTTTACCCTTATTCACATTCCCCCTATCAATCACATCGGTCTCCTCTACCCTTTGCTCACCAGCTTCAGTACTGGCAGCCACAATCATTTCACCACCAGATTGACTTCCAGATGGAGCTCTTCCAGGTGCAACTGGTGCAAGGACTGCACTTCTTTCCCCCTTGGCAGCATCTAGACCTGCCCTTATAGCTTCCCATTCAGAAGGGTGAGATGGCAACCGGTCGAGAGGCTGCCATGTTTGCAAGTCCTTGCATTCTTTGAAAATTCCACACATCATCCTGAAAGACCTCCACAGATGGTTGGTCTCCTTTGACTGGGTCAGAACATTTGCTGTAACCTGTTGCTGACCAGTTTTTAGTTCATCCAAAATTTTAGAATCTTCACTAAGACCCGAAACCACCTGTTCCTTAACCTCTTCATCCTTTTTCTTTAGATTTTCCAATTCAGTTGTCAGCTTGTCAATAGATTGTGTATGATTGGATACCTGGGTGTTCAAAGTATCTATGTTGCCTCTCAACTGGTTGATCTCATTAGTGAGTGGGGCCAGATCAACCTGAGGAGTGGCCAGCTTGGTGATCTCAGCTATCACCTTTTCAATCAATTGTGTCTCTCTTGCACCCAGTGTATCATCAATTTTCTGACCAACTGAAACCATCAACTGCTGCCCAAGCTCAGTCACATTCAACCCAGGCTTTTCAACTAACTCTTTCACCTGTTTTTCAATCTCCCTTAAATCCACTTCAGATCTTCTAACAGTGTCACCCAGCAAATTGGAGATTGAGGTTGTGACTTTGGACTGAGTAAGGTCAAAGGCTTCTTTTAATGAAGAGGCCAGATTGTTGCAGCCAGTGACCAACTCATTCAGCTTCTTCAACACCAAGTCTTCATTATTTGAAAACTTGTTAATCCCCAGATCAACCACTTTAATATTGGTCAAATGATCCTTGTGGTATCTGGAGAAAGACTTAGTGTTTTTGTCAAGTGTCTTTTGAATATCCTCCACCCTGGTAAGAAGGTTTTGGATATCGGTTTGAACAGACACAACTTGACTGTCCAGTGACGGAGGAAGGTGTCACTGGACCAGCAGCAGTTACTACTGGAGTAACTGGAGGAGGCAAATTGAGGGAAGCCTCTCCAGTTGACGTCGCAGCAGTTGAGGAAGTAATAATAGGAGTGGTAGAAGAAGAATGGACTGAAGTAAAATGTGTTGTTCATGCTGAGAATGCTCAGGTGTGAACAACGGCGGCGGGGGGGTGGCATTTCTCGAAGGAGTGAGAACTGCCCAGATGGTGATGGTGCCATACGTCTGTTTCCAGACATATAGTTATATGTGGGAAATGGAATTTCAGTAGGCTCATTTTCTTGTGGTGGTAAAATTGAAATTGAAGCATCTGGAGGCGAGACTTGAGATGAAGGGTTTTGATCTTGTACAGAAGACTCAAAAATCTCCAAGTCTGATGCAGTACCTTCTGAATCCGAAGACTCAATAAGGATTTCCTCGTCATTAACATTTATGTCCAGATCCATGAATGTAACTGAGGGCTGACCAGATGGGTCAGTCTCCAGATGACCTTCTCCAGTTTCCTGGAAGGTTGCATCTGTTGGAGGATCAATTACCGAGGTAACGTCACCAGGGATAGAGGTCACTGGGGTTGCCTCAGTTATAATTTCTCTATCCACAATCATAACATCATCAGCCGTAGAGTTGGGAACCTCAGTCTCCAGCAGTGACTGGCCAGAGACGTCGTCAGTTCGTGCAATAGAAGTGTCAGAAGATAGGCCGTGGACACTTTGTGCTGACTCAAACTCTAATCTGGGTTGGGGTAGCCCAGTTTCATCTTCACCACCCTCTCCTACAAAAATTGCGAGGGTGGCTGCTTGCGGTTGTCCCGTTTGACTATCTCCAGGTTCCTGTTGGGAGGAAACTGGAGGGCTGGTCTGGTTTCTACTGTCAGTGGCAAGTGCTAACAAAGTCCTAATGCGACGTGTTCTTGTTGCCTTTGGAACACCTGAAAGACCTGTTGGGAGGTCTCCAGGGTAAATGGTTGTGGGGACAGACACGCTGGAGCTGGAGGGGTTAGACTGTTGCCCGGGTTCGGCAATGGTCACAATTCCAGCAGACGAACTGGTGGGTCCCTCATTGTTTTGAGGCCCGCCCAGTTGTCTTTCCGACTCACCTTGGACTGGTGCATCGGTTTTTGCGAATTCCAGCCGCATTCTATCTGGAATCTCGACCTCTCCAGCTTCAGATACTAGAGAGTCAAGATTCCTCAACAAATCTGGGACAGTGTAAAGTGAATCTGTGCTCAAATAAGCTTCACTGCCCAGAATTTGTAGAAAACAGAGAGAGAGAAACCTGGAGAAGGGGATACATAGTCCCCTGGTGCCCTTCAGTTTTTGAACCAGGCTTCTGAATAGGATATCAGCAAAATCCACTCTCAAACCATTCCATAGGCAGTATGCCATTTCTGCCTGTGCGGAGTTAATCTGGTCAAGTCCACCAGAACTCCCACCCATACTTTCCACAAGGTGGATGAAAAAGTACCTCCATGAAGGTGTAAGGCCCTTCATGGTCATCGCACCTTTTGTTTTCAAAACCCCTTTTTCTAGGCACTCCTTGTGTCCCATATCAAGGAGGACCTGGCGAAAATTGATGTTAGGGGAGATGACAACAGGAGACTCTCCTTGTCTCCAGTAATTGAGGTGTAGAGCATCCCTCAATACATCTGCTGATAAGGTACACCGGACTGTTCCACTTTTTAATGTGAAAGTGATAGAAGAACAGTCGGAAGAAAGAGAAGCGGTGTACCAAAACTCACACAAGTAGTCGTGAAACATCTTGCGTGGGTTTAAGGAGAAGGAGGGTCCGATTGGAGAATCCCTCAAAAATCTTTGGATTCTCCCAATAAGGGTATCGGACCCTTGGGTTCCTTGTAAACTAGCCATCGGATTATTTGGATTTAATTTGATGAGCGTAGTATTACCAGGAGCACCAGATGCCTGTTTGACATCTGGTGAGGGAGCATATGGGACAGAGAGGAGATTTACATCTCTAGAACGGGATGATTTAGGTGCCATTGAAAGTGAAATTGAAAATTTGGGAATTAGGGTTTTTGATTTATGAAGCAGAGAGAGAAAAGAAGCAATTTTTAGATGATTGGGAAGTAAATGAAAGAATGTAAATGGAAGTAAATGTGATCGGAGTAAATAAGGGTATTTATAAGGAATTCAAGATCCCAATGAAATACCAAAAGTTATATTTTATTAACAAAATCAATTTTGTAGATATTTTTACAAAATAAGTTTGAATTTTGAATCAAAAACATAATTCACCGTGTCAGCATTAAATGCTACGACGGCTTAACTTACCCACGCGCCCACTAATTTTCATTTTCCCAATAAAAACAGTTGTCATTTACCAAAATGACTTTAAACACGTCAGATGACGATATCAAGTGGGTTAAAACACTCGAGTACCATCACGTGTCACAAATATTGACCAAGTATTTTCAAACGTTATGAAAAATTAAGACAAGACTGAACCTGGACACTGGAGGATTAATCCAGCCAGTTTCCAACTGGAGAGTTCTCCAGTTGCCATTTTCAAACAAAACGAATTTTTAGTCAGAAAATTATTTTGAGTCTTTCCCCCTAAAATGATGATCCAGAAATCGATTAGTGCCAGATAGTATCACAAAGGCGTTCGATAGCCTGGCGAGCAAAGATTATCTGGACCTCCTCAACTGAAGAACTTCATCAGTGTCACTGACGCGTTCATAACAAAAATCTCCAGTTTTAAGGATTTAACATTCCCAGTTTGCTGATGAGATGTTTAAAAGTTTTCTCATCAAGAGGTTTTGTAAAAACATCAGCGAGCTGTTTGTCAGTGGGGATGAAATGAATTTCAATGTCTCCTTTCATAACATGATCGCGAATGAAATGATACCTGATGTCAATATGCTTTGTTTTGGTGCATCACTGGGTTGTGAGATATAGCAATTGCACTGGTGTTGTCACAAAAGATTGGGGTCCTTGTATACTTTTGACCATAATCAATAACTGGTTCTTGATCCAGAGAATCTGGGCACAGCAACTGGCCGCAGAAATGTACTCTGCCTCAGCAGTGGACATAGAGACTGACGTCTGCTTCTTGTTGGTCCAACTTACCAGTTTTCCTCCAAGGAAATGACAACCACCAGTTGTTGATTTTCTATCTATCTTACAACCTGCATGATCTGAATCTGAATAACTCATTAGATCTAATCCTGAGCCTTTGGGGTACCAAAGACCAAGATTAGGACACCCTTTTAGGTATCTGAAGATACGCTTAACAGCGTGTAAATGTGATTCTTTAGGGTTAGCCTGAAACCTGCACATAGACATGTTGCGAACATTATATCTGGTCGACTGGCAGTTAAATACATCAGTGAACCAACCATTCCACGATATTCAGTGATGTTTACTGGTTTGCCAGTTGGGTCAGAGTCCAAATTTAATGGTGCTGCAATAGGTGTGTTTTTCGATGGGATAGAATCATATTTGTATTTTCTTAACAAATCTCTGACATATTTTCCTTGTTTTATGAAAATTCCATTTTCAGTTTGCTTAATCTGAAGACCTAAGAAAAATGTTAATTCTCCCATTAAACTCATTTCATACTCAGATGACATGATTTTAGAAAACTTTTTACACATTGCATCATCAATTGAACCAAATATAATGTCATCAACATAAATTTGTACCAATAAGATATTACCTCTTTCTTTCAAGATAAATATGGTATTATCTATTGCACCTCTTTGAAAGCCATTTTTAAGAATATGTTTAGTTAAAGTATCATACCAGGCTCTTGGGGCTTGTCTAAGACCATACAAAGCTTTGTTCAGTCTATATACCCTGTTGATGCATGTTGATGTGACAACAGCAACTTAGATTTGATTAGTCTTTTAGATTAAGACATTATGTTATTTTATGTCTTATTTATATATGTGTAATTGATTGATTATGGACTTCATGTTTTGGTAATGATCGATTACATGTTTTGGTGTTATATATATGTTTATATATGATGTTTATTATGTGTGTTATACAAGTACAAACAGAATATACGTTAGGTTCCTTGTACATGAAATACTTGGAAAATAACTAGGCATAGATGCTGATGGAAATTAGTACTAACGAAGATAATCTTCGTTAGGAACAAACGAAGATAATCTTCGTTATATGGGCTGGGCTGCTAAGTTCGTAAGAACAAAGCCCAGCAGGCCTAATATCGATCAGAAACATATATATATGAATGGAAACCCTAAATTGAAATAATCCGTTCAACTCACACACATCTCCAGCGACTAAGTTCGTTTCTAACATTTAGAAAACGAAGATAGGTTACATACGGCTGATTATATACTTATAATTAGCAATATATTCGATAACTAATCAAACTAGTTATCTCGTGAGGATTCCGCACTCACGACATAACAATAGACGATCTCGAGAGCGATCTGTAGTTATCGAGGGACTCACAAGTGGTATCAGAGCCATTCGATATCTTATCGAAGGTTCGAGATCGTTTGTTTGATTGTTTTCCTCCCAAAAACCTCCCGAAAACCCTAACAGTCGCTAAGTTCGTTTTCCTTACGAACTTAGCAAAACGAAGATAGAAAACGAATTTATCTAATTTTCGTTTTGAATCTTCATCAAACGAATATAGCTTACGAACTTAAGCTATCTTCGTTCAGAACCTCACCTTACGAACTTAAGCTATCTTCGTTTCAACCCTCATTTTCGTTTAAACATTAACTTTCCAATATCTTTGTTCACTTATGGCTTCCTCATCTTCAACCAACAATGCTGTTGCCCAATACCTCAATTCTCTCGTTTATCATGATCATCTTGTAGGAGTACTAATTCTCCACCAAAGTTAGTTTCATTGGCTGACTTCTGGGCGTGGAGAGGTCGATTTGAAGATTTTATTCAACGAGAAGACTTAAACATGTGGCTCATGATCACTGATGGTTATGAGTGGCCCACTCTTACTGTGAATGGAGTTACTTCTACATACAAGGTGGGAGAATTAACAGGTGAAGAAAAGGCTAACTATGCTATTGAAGTAAAGACTCTTTCCACTCTTCGTATGTGCATTCCTCAAGAGTTGGTGCACCTGTTTCCTAAACAGGAATACAAGACTTCGAAGCAACTGTTCGATGCTATTGAAGCTCACTGTGAAGGTGATCCACTATTGAAGCAAAATAGAATTAAAATGCTCAAGAAACAATTTGACTGCTTCAATGCTACAAAGAATGAACAAGTTGAGGATCTTATACTGAGATATCAACATCTTCTTGCTGAATTAGCTTACTTTGACCTTAAATACACTCCTACTGAGATAGTGGATAAATTCCTGGATGGTTTGCCGAAAGCTTACAAAGAGTTTCGTCATGGATTGCAAGAAAGAGCTGATTATGCATCTCTTCGTATAGATGGAGTAATATCCACTCTAAGAAACAGAGAAATGAAGGATAAGGCAAAGGATCTTCAAGACAATTTCACACAAGATCCATCTCTCTATCATGCCACTATGAAAAATCCAACAGCTGATGTTAATGCCTTCTTTTCTGGAGTTGGTAATACTGGTGAGACAGACAATCGTGGTCCACTGATGGATAGAGATGATTCTTCCGGATTCATGGCTACTGATGCTGGTAACAGGGGTAAAAAGGCTAATGAAGGTGCAAAGACTGGAAATATGAAGTTCGGTAACATTACATCCTCTTCTGCTGGTTACAAGTCCATGCCAATGAATATGAAATCAGCTGAGGGTAGGATGAATGTATTTGCTGCCATGTGTGCTGTACATGAAGCTTTTGTTGCGGGTAGAATCACAGATCCAACACTCATTGATGAAGATTATGACCAGATAGATCCAGATGATGTTGAAGAAATGGATCTGAAATGGCAACTGGCCATGATCACCAGGAGAGTGCAAAGGTTTATGCAAAGAACAGGCAGACAGCTTACTGGAGGTACTCAGGGCTTTGACAAGTCAAAGGTGAAGTACTATAACTGCGAAGGTTTTGGACATTTTGCCAGAGAGTGTCAACGGCCTAAGAGAGAGGCCAATGTTACCTCTACACGTCAAGATAGAGGTGGTAATCGTCCGTTCAATCAAAATTCAACTAGAGCTCTTTTGTTGACTGATGATCCTACTGCAAATGTCAACGGCAATGACAAGGCTATAGTAGCTGTTCAACCCGATGGTTCTTATGTTTGGAATCTTCCACATGATGAGACCAATAACGCTTATTTGGCTGAAATCCTTGATGATATGGCTCAAATAGTTGATTCTCCTGATGACTTCTTGGACACCACAGTTTACCACAGTGAAGAGCAATTGTATGAAAATACTAAAAGTTCGAAATTGGAATCTGTTGCTACTGGTGTACATGATTCTGATTCCGAATCTGACGTTGAGTTAGAAAATGTCAAGAACCTTGATGAAGTGAAAGCTACTGAAGAAGTGAAAGCTGCTGAGGTTAAAGAAGATTCTGCTACAGAAAAGGGTAAAAAGACAATTGAAGAGCAGATGCAAGAGTTTGAGATTCCGGCTGGCATGACTGTGGATGACTTTGTTGCTTACATGGCAGATTGCAAAGAGGCAGACCAACAGGTATCTTATTCTCTACATACTATTGTTCATGTTTGCAAAATTGTTAATCGAATGTTTGATGAAATTGAACAAAAGAATGAACAAATTAAGAAATTAGAATCTGCTGTCAATGCTGCTCATGATGAAAGAGATAAGTTAATTAAAAAGGGTCTAACTGTAAATGATAAAGAAAAATTCTTCAAGGAAAAGATTAGATCTTTAGAGTCTGACATTAGAGCTATGAAAGATAAAGTCAATCAGTCTGTGGCCGTAGAAAGAGTAGGTAGTGAAGCTTACTCCTTGTTAGCTAGAAAGTGTGCTACCATTGAAAAGGAACTTGCTGATGCTAGGATAGAAATCTTGGAATTAAATGCTAAATCTGATTCTGCTAGACATGCTGAGCTTTTAATGCATATGACAAAGTTTGAGGATTCTTCCTCTAAGAGTCTTGACACTGCTAAGATCTCTTATAAAGACGTGCCTCCTCCTTTCAATAATAACTATACTTCTGTTGAACCTAATATTCCTGAAATCCTACTTCAACCTAGTGTTGTAGATGGTAATCCAAAAGACTCAATTCCTGAGGCAAAGATGCCTGAGGGATCAAAAGAGTCTAAAGACGTTTCTTCTCAACCTAACAAGGAAGAGAAATTGAAAGGTGTTGTCCTAAACCAGTCTACTCCTAATGGTCAGAAAGACAGTATTGTACACTTTACACTTCATAAGAGTAATAGGGTCTATACTGAGTTAGAATTCCATTAGAATCTATTGACCCTAAGAGGATTGATAAAGTCTGGGATGTAGCTATTGAGGATATGAAGAAATTAAGTCAGCTGCATCTCACTCCGTTACCTAAGCAGTCTAGGATTAGAAAATCTGAAGACGAATTAGCCATTAATGAAGAAGCAACTAAGGCTTTAAAGCACATCTTAATGCCTGCACTTAAGAAATCTCCAAGTAAAGGTAAACATGAGAAAGATGGTGCTAGAAAGTCTAAAATATCACCAACTAAACGAGACCCTGAAAGAGAAGATCAAAGAAAAACAAGTAAGTCAGTGGACACTAGTGCTAACAATGAATCTGTAGGTACCAATAAAAAGGTAGATACAAACAAAAAGTTCAAGGTCCTCTCCTGCTTTGCTTGTCATGAAAAGGTCATGTTTATAGTGTATGTCCAAATAGACCTCGAAGATCAGGTTCTCCTTCAAAGGTTTCCACCTCGGAAGGAAAAAGGGGGTTGGGTAATGATAAACAGGTTGATGAGGCTAAAGTTCAATCTTCTCCAAAACCGTTTACTATACCTCAACGACGTGAATCTCCACTGAAAGGTTCATCAGGAAATGTTCATGAGAATTCAAATCGTTTTCAAACACCTCCACGACCTGCTCGTTCTGCTCCTAGAAATCAAAATTCATATTATGACCAAATTCATTCAAGTGTTCGACCTTCTTATAGCCCTCATTCTCCTAGACCTTCTCCGACGAGAGGTCAGAAGTCTCCTCAGTGAGAAGACGAGACGAGAATCATGTCCTACCCACGGCTTCGAGCAATGGATATTGGACTGAACTGATTCTCAGGGATGAGAAGGGTCGACCCAAACCTAAGAAGGTTTGGGTCCCCAATGAAAACTAATTTTTCTCATTTTATGTGCAGGGAGTTCCTAGGAAACCAATTCATTTATGGTACCTTGACAGTGGATGCTCCAGGCACATGACAGGGGACAGGAAGCTCTTGTCCAATTATACTGGTATAAATGGGTCGTACGTTAGTTTTGCTAGATCCAAGGGCGGCAACATCACCGGTCAAGGAGATGTCGTCAATGGACAACTTACTCTAGAAAGAGTAAACTATGTGGAACAACTTACTCTAGAAAGAGTAAACTATGTGGAACAACTTACTCATAATCTAATGAGTGTCTCACAGATCTGTGACAAGGGCAACAATGTTCATTTCACAGAAAAGGAGGCATTCATCTTGAAGCCGGGTTTCGTTATTCCAACGGAATGGATAATGCTCAGAGCTCCTAGGAAGAGAGACATCTATGGCTTAGTTTTAGGTTTTGATAATCCAACGGAGCCCCTCTGTTTGTTGAGCAAAGCAAATGAGTCTGAATCTCTCCTCTGGCATCGTAGAATGGGACATATCAACTTTCGGAAGATGAATGAACTTGTTAGTCTTGGATTAGTTGAAGGTGTTCCAGTTAAGAAGTTTGGGATGGAAGATAAATGTGTACCGTGTTTGAAAGGAAAGCAACATAAGAATCCTCATAAACCAAAGGTGCACAACACTATATTCAAACCATTCGAATTACTTCATATGGATCTCTTTGGTCCTGTGAACGTAAGAAGTATTGGGGGGATGTCCTACTGTTTGGTGATCACTGATGATTACTCAAGGTACTCATGGGTATTTTTCTTGAAGACAAAGGACGAGACCGCAAACCGGTTTATGGATTTTGTTAGACAAGTTGAGAATGTCCATGA
>CM067174.1:43024780-43102280 GCA_034093135.1 Erigeron breviscapus | reverse complement strand
TTTTAGTAAGTGTGTAGTGTTCAGGTTAAGAAGATAAAGTTGAGTGCTGATTTTTGCAAATACAGTGTTATTCATACGGATGATATTGTGGAGACAACATATTTGGTGTGAAGTGACAATATTGTGATGCAGATATGAGCACGTGAAGAAAGAATACATGAACTTGCTTTTGGAGTATTTATTTACTTTACAATTCATGTATTTAGTGAAAATAATCAGATTTGATACTTGTTTCTTTTGATTTTCGTACCTTGACTTATGACATGATTTCGGAAACTTTACAAAGTTCTTCATTGGATTTTTGGACTATTCATTGTTTGTTTGTTTTGTAGACGGCTTCTAATATGGGACTTAAGTGTTTCAAGATGGTTTGCCGTCAAGCATCTCAATGATTAGAAAATGTTCTCCGTATCATGGTCATGATTGGTAACGCTGTTAATATGACAATTGATTATTTTCAGGTTTGTTGATGGTTGGTTTTACACTTTGGGGTTTTTATTCAAGATTATAATGTTTGTCAAATACTTACATTATGATGATGATTTTGGTTGATGGAACTTCTTGGTACAAGGCATGAACAAGTTGCTTTTAACGAGTTTTTGCTATGTACAGGATTAGGTAAACAGTCACGTCGTGGAAAATTTCGTGATGGAAAATCTGGAAATTTCCTGAGCTTGAAATGATTTCTCACGAACTTAGCTGTATCTGGAAATTTCAAAGTCCTCTAACGAAGTTAGCAAATCTATTTTCGTTTTGTTCTGTTTTAACGAAGATAACTTCTATCTTCGTTCAGAAAGTTAGAATTTGTTTTGTTCCAGTTGTTCTTACGAAGGCTAACTTCGTTCGAACATATTTGTGACCGATTACCTAACCGACCTGTTTTAACCCGTTTTTACCAACTATATAAATACAAGGTTAATTTCGTTTTGTTTTTTTTTACACTTTCATAATTATTCAAGAAAACGAATTTAATCCTCTTCTTCTGCAAAAACCCCTTCCCTATTATCACTCAAATCACTTGATTTCACTCGATCTTCTGCTTGTTGTTTCGATTAGTGTTGAAATTAGTGATTCAGGTATATTATCGAGTGTTTTCATTCACAAATCCCCAATTCTAATTTGTTATTTTGGCCAATTATTGCAAGAACTTACCGGTTTTTATAGAAATTTAGATTTTTAGGGTTTAATTTCGTTTTGAGATTTTAACCCATTATATCTTTAATTCCTCTGTCAAATCGAAGTGGGTTGTGCTTCAATTCATTGATACAAAAGTTTTGTAATTTATTTCGGGCAGATCGAATGTTAATCAATTGTTTTTCAAATCGAATGTTCGATTTTGAGATGGGCTGCTGTTCAGAGTGCTCTTACGAACTTATTCTTCGTTTAGTATCTACGAACTTAGGTTCTGAGCAATGCTTACGAAATTAGTCCCTATTTCCTACTTACGAACTTAGAAGTTATTGATAACTAACGAATTTAGTTATGTTTATATTTTAGCATGCTATCTTCGTTTATTGATAACTAACGAACTTAAGACTTATTTTCGTACAGTTTCATCTAACGAACTTAAAGAGTAATGTCGTACAGTTTTAACTTACGAAATTATTGATTAAGTTCATCCAAGTCTGCAACTCATTTATTGTGCTAATCTCATAATTGTTTTATCTTGTGATTTAGTTTGCAGAAATGGCTCTTGCTCCGCGTCAATTCATTAAGAAGCACAATCTTGCCCTAAATCTTGATCCAGATCAACATAATTGCGACCATTATCATGAGATGTTTGATTATATCGCTCGCTCAAGGCTTTCTTTTGCATTTTGTGATTCACCAAGACTCATTAGGCAGTATATCGATGCTTTCTGGAGGACTGCTCATGTGGTTATGGTTAATGGTCATAGTTTTGTTCGTGCTACTGTCGAAGGAATCACATTTGATTTCAATGCTGCAATGCTTCGTGATATTCTGCATTTAGGTGAAGAACCAGACGAAGCAGTGGAATTGGCTTATGAGTTTGAACTTATTCGTCGATGTTTTCAGAGGATGGGCTATGTTGGTGAAATTAAACTTCCTTTTGACAAAAGTGGATTTCAAGGACGATGGAGATATCTTGCTTACGCTTTGTTGGTATGTCTGAGCAATCGTAAGGCTGGATTTGATCAGCTTTCTTCTCAGATTTCTTCGCAGATGGTTGCCTTGGTCTATAATCGACCTTATCCTTTTTCAGCATACTTCTATCAAGAATTTATTGATCAAATCAATGCCAAAGCGAAAAAGAGATTTCTTTTATATCCTCGCTTTGTTATGGCAATCGTTAGACATTTTTGTCCGAACTTGGTATTTGATCAAGGTCCTCGCTATATACCACATGCTTGGCCTTTACGTCTATTTGCTGATCTAGAAGCCAACACTCGAAACGTGGCTGGTCTTAATGATCCACCACTTTTTGGTCATTTGATTGATCCAAACTATCGATCCCGTCTTGAGGATGATATGTTAGTGGATGATGTTGACGATTCTGATCATGATGATGAAGAGGGTTCTGATGATGATTCCGGTGGTGATTCTGATTCTGATGGTGTGGAAGCTGGTTCTGATGGTTCTCATGCTGGTGATGATGCAGTTGAGGAAGACACAGATGAATATGATAGTGTCGCTGCTGATTCTAGTAATGAGCATCGAACTAAGATGGCTCATGATGTCCATGCTGATTCAGGAAGTGATCATTCACATCACTTTTCTCGAGAAGGTGTACCTGGTGCTTTACGTCGAGAGCGTCGGAGTAAGGCATGTCATTCTTCTCCTGCACTTTCTGATACGGATCAATCTGTTCATGATGAACATGATATTCAAGTTAATCAGGATGGTGGTGCTGGACAAGAAGATGTACTTCATAATCATGAAGAAATGGAACATAGAGATATGGCACCAAGTCCAATTCATGGAGGTACAAGTACTGTTGATCCTAAGAGGACATTGAATGCTCCTCTTACTTATACCAGAGCTAAACGTGCACGACTTACTAAGGTTACTTCAGTATCTACAGCTGCTGCTGCTATTCCTGCTGTCTCTACAGCACAGGTTGCTTCTGTTGCTGGTAGTGTAACGTTGCATCCACTGGTGCCTCCTGCTTTACCTGTATTGCCCAGATTGCCTATCATTCCTACTCTTCCTTCAGATTACTCACTAGTTCGGCGTATCGATATTCTTCAGGCTCGTGTTGATACATTAGAGTCTGATCTTACGGATGCTCGAGTTGCTTTGACCAGTTTGTAACTGACTAGAATGTCAACTGGGCTTCGCTGCCATTGTCATTCTCTATCTTCCACTTGTTGTCTTCGACTTCAACTGGAATGATTCTTCAACTGGAGGAAGTCTTCAGTTGCGTTAACTGTACGATGCAACTGGACTTCAATATATTTCTGGACAAATCTTCTTGGTCTCCGTGCAACTGGAGACTGGCCAGTTTCACTGAAACTGGTCCTAACAAATTCCCCCTATTTTGATTTTTTGTTTTTTATTTTTTTTAAAACGGCGTGTTAGTTGGTTAGTGGCTCGAACCTTAGCAGTGACATCCAAGCGGTCAGTATGCTAGAGGTTGGAACCCGAAGGCACCTTTGGAGACCAAGGGTGCGATAACACGGCCGCACGCATCCGAAGAGGTAAATGCCCGAAACCATGGGAATTTATTCGATCCAAACTAATTCTATGGCTAGAAAGTAGGAGTTTAATTGTTGAAATATCTTTGTCAATGATTTATACGCAGTGGAGGAGCTATGTGGTGGCCAAGGGTGCCATGACAACCCCACAATTTCTATAAAACTCTATATTTCTAGTACTATTTCTAATGTATTTATCAGTTTTAAGGTAATTGGCAACCTCAGACTAATGTAATTGAATTTTGTAGTTTAATTTTACACTTATTAGTATCATAAAAACTGTTCGGCAACCCCAGAATAACAATCCTGGCTCCGCCACTGTTACGATCAATAGTAATTTGATTTAAGATTCAAAAATAAATAAACTGACCGCCAACAATATATATGGGAAAAGTAGTATGTTGTTACACATCCAATTTGGGTGAATAATCCTTCACTTCCTAATTTTTAATATTTTGAATAAATGATTGAGACCCATGTTTTTTATGTATTAAAAAGTAGGATGAAGGGTTTTTCACCCAAGTTGATGTGTAACAGCCCATATTCATTCACCTATATATATATAGGGGGACAATCAAATAAGAACAACCTTAAAATAAGAACACGGTGAGAACACTTAAAAAACTACATTTTGATGCATTAAAAGTCCATAAAACTAACATAGTGTATAACTAATTATCATTATTTAAGTGTTTAACAACACATTGGTCTGTCAAAATCGAGAAAATCATGTTTTTGTTTTGTGCATCCATCTTGGATGCATATTCATCAAAATGATGCATCCAACAAAAAACGTGATTTTTTCGATTTTGACGGATCAATGTGTTGTTAAACACTTAAATAATGATAATTAGTTATGCACTATGTTAGTTTATGGACTTTTAATGCATCAAAATGATGTTTTTAAGTGTTCTCACCGTTCTTATTTTAAGAGTGTTCTTACCGGAGTGTTACCCTATATATATATATTCCAATAAACTAAAACAGGATTGACATGTTCTTGAAACGACACGTGGCATAATCCTTGATCGACACGTGTCTTTTTAGTTTATTTATTTTGTTAAATTAGCTTTTTTATTGTATATAAATTCAATTTCCTTATTAGACTTAGAATTAAACTCTAACTCTTGGCTTATTAATACAAAAGACATTATAACCTTATTTGATTGATCGTTTTCTCATTAATAAATTGTCTCTTTTTTTTTCAATTCTTCAACTCCTATTACTTATATTACTTATAATAAGTTATTAACATGAAGACTTCAAAATTTTGAGTTTACGATCCGAAATCACAAGGCTATTTGTCATCATCCACTATGCTTACAAGTTCCGATTTTGATGTGATTCTAAAAATTTAAGGTAAATCCAAAACTCTAACTAAACATATATTATATTTATCATTACTGTTTATTATAATTTAGTTTCGATCATCGATTTACTTTAACCACAATTATTTCATACTCACGAATCATGTATGAGGCATATTCGAATTTTTTATGATACAATCTATATAGCTACCGTACATCGTACGGGTATTAGGACTATATATATAGGGTAACACTCCAGTGAGAACACCCTTAAAATAAGAACACGGTAAGAACACTTAAAAACATCATTTTGATGCATTAAAAGTCCATAAAACTAACATAGTGTATAACTAATTATCATTATTTAAGTGTTTAACAACATATTGATCCGTCAAAATCGAAAAAATCACGTTTTTTGTTGGATGCATCCATTTTGATGAATATGCATCCAAGATGGATGCACAAAACAAAAAACATGATTTTCTCGATTTTGACAGATCAATGTGTTGTTAAACACTTAAATAATGATAATTAGTTATACACTATGTTAGTTTTATGGACTTTTAATGCATCAAAATGAAGTTTTTAAGTGTTCTCACCGTGTTCTTATTTTAAGGGTGTTCTTATTTGATTTGTCCCCTATATATATATATATAGGGGGAATCAAATGAGAACAGGTTACAATTACACACACGTAAGAACAGATCTAGACCCTTTATTTATTTAATCAACGGTTCTATTTTTTAAAGGACTTTTTAGATTTAAATTAAATATAAAAGGGAATATATGGAATTCAAAATATATTGACCCACCCTTTTATTTGTTGAGTTCTCTCTCCATCCTGACGCTCTATACCAAATCCTTTTTCCTGCAACAATTTTTTTTCCACTTCATAGTCAAACAATTCAACATCTTTGAAAATAAAACACCCAAATCTTCATTCTTATGCGGATCTCTCTAAGGATTTCTGTACGAACTCTATTTGTGAACCACCATCAATCAAAAGAACAAGATTCCACGCTTAATCACCTAATATATTTATCCATCTTTTTTTTACTTAATTTGCATCCATGGATTTTCATACGAATGGGGGTATTGCCCCCGATGACATTGAAAATTTTAATACCAAGCCATAAGCATTAGGTTAAATACGGCCAAATTTCACATTGCCCCCAGCTTATTTTTTCAATGCCCTCGTTTAATTTAATTAAATAAAGTCGATGAAGGCATAAAATAATGATACATCAATTGTCATATTTTATAATTCTTTCTACACTTGTAGACTTGTATTCTTGTAGTCTACTCATATAGTCTTTACAGTTACACTTTTAGTTCTATCTTATAACAGGCTCTACATTTTTAGATACTATTCATTAATTCTATGAAAGGACTACAATTAGTTACATATATATTTTTACCCATTTCTATGCATACTTATTGAAGACACCACTTGAGAGTTAAATAGAAATTGTATGTATGAATAAAATATCCGATCGTAGTTTTTATAATGTATAAAAAAAGCAAATGACGAGTACAATTCAGTTAATTACTTTAATATTTAGATATAATATTATGGTGTTTTATTGAAGCATATTTGGTAAAGGGGTAGTATTGATCAATAGATGACAAATTGTATAACACCTTCTATCAACACTTGTAACTAGGGGCCTTTCATATTGTAAAATCTAATCTTTCAATATTCTCTCATTCTCCATTACACACATATTATACTTTTTAGATCTAAATCACCATATATCCAACAATCAAGCTCAAATTCATAGATTTACAGCTTCCTTTCTCTCCTCTTCTCGCCTTTCTTCTTATAAATAATTGTTGCAATAGTACCCGCTAACTATTTCTAGAAAATAAGGGATAGTTTGACAATGTGTAATAATTATGTTTTTATCCAACTCGTTTTGTGAATGACAAAGTTATTTTTGACGTGAAGTTATTTTACATATTACCGCTTTTTGATGTCATTAGATGTAGTTTTATTTATCCATCTTTTTTTTACTTAATTTGCATCCATGGATTTTCATTTAAAAATTTAGATGAACAAATAGATTGAATGCCCCATTATTAAATGTTGCATCCTAAACTTGTAATTTATGCATCCTAAAGTTTTAATTTATCATTTTATGCATCCTAAAATTAGTAGTTGTTTCTTGACTGATGCATAGAAGTTAGACCTATGAAAATTGAAATCAAAGATAAGTTTACTAAAAGAAAGAAGAAAGCTTTTTAATTGATCTGCTTTTGGAATTGATGGATGCCTTTTTTTTCTTTGATCTGGATTATGTATACGAAGAAGAAAAAAAGATACAAAATTGGACTCTTATATATTTTTAAATGATATTCGTTTGATTAATCATTTTTTTATTGGATGCACATTATTATAATTATATATATTCTTATTGGATGCACATTATTTTTTTTTCCTGAACAGGGATGCACTTATATTTTATTTGATGTTCATCCAATTTTTTTGTTTGTCTTTTGGATTGTTTATATCGATGAATGATAATTTGATATGTATCTTTCTAAAGAAGTGAATAGATAGACTCTATTATGCATCCATGAGAATAAATAGATGCATCCATGTTTTTAGGAAAGGTGCATCCACTATTTCATTATTTTCTACTCTCTCCGTCCCATATTAATTGTCCTACTTTGACTTTTTGAGTCTTTTTTAATGAGGAAGAAACACTCAATCTTTTAATAAATTCTTCTTTGTTATATCTTTTATTATTTAAGAGTAAATTACATTTTTCGTCCCTGAAGTTGGCACGTTTTTCACTTTTCGTCCCTGAAGTGAAAAAATATCAATTTTGACCTTAAAGTTGGCAAAAATTTGCAATTGAAGTCCTTTTGCCAAACGGTGTTAAGTTCAGCCGTTAACGTCCGCACGTGCAAAACACGTGAGGGCATTAATGTCTTTTCCCATTTACACTTGAGGGACTGAAAGTGCAAAATGCGACATGTTCAGGGACGAAAATTGAAATTTACTTTATTTATTAGTCTCTTATCTTCTTCTCCAAACAAATCTACATCTGGATCTATCAATTAAATGTATTCATGAAACTTTTTCTTAAATACACACATTTGACAGTTCACACTCATACATGACATATCATATATAAATTATATATATACATTTAACATCTCTGTTACTTGTATTATTTTTTACTAAAAGAAAGTTTGTTTCTTTCTCTGCCATCGATCATCTATATATTTCTTTTTTTTTCTTGAATCTGCACATCTAATGATCTGAATCTTATATATTATATATATACACCTCTATATCTATACAATACCCCCAAAAAAGAGATCCATATATACATACACTCCATATCTGTTTAATCCGATGGAGAATCCTTCATACATCTTCGATTCCTAACCCAGTTTCTCTTCATTTTTTCGATGGGTTTTTGATGTTTGTTTCTGGGTTTATCCGATCCCTAACCCAACATTTTCGATCCCCTCTTTTTTCTAGATAATGTCGGCGATGGGATAACAGCGGTGGTGGTGGAGAAGAAAGATTCAGAAGTAGAGGGTCTGGTTGAAAATGGAGCTCCGGTGACTGAAGCGGTTGAGAAAGTCGGCGGAGTTGCCCATGCCGGTGACCGGAAAATGAAACAAAGGTAAGAAATGGGTGTTTACAAAAAACAGTTTCTTGTACTTTTTTTCTTTCTTTGTTGATGGTGGTTTGCTCCGGAGGTGGTGGTGGGTAGCTCCGACGGTGGTGGTGGGTAGACTCCATTTTGATATGTAGATATATATTGTTGCAGATGTATGGAATTGCAAGAAGTTATACATCGAGTTTCTAAAAAAATGATATGTGGATGTAGATATTATTGTATATATTCCAAGAAAAGGTATTAGAGCTAGTTGAAATTGAATTAAGGTTTTAAAAAATCGGAAACGACATAGGGGTTTTAATAACCATTGCCATATATGATAATAAATAAAGTAAATTTCAATTTTCGTCCCTGAACATGTCGCATTTTGCACTTTCAGTCCCTCGAGTGTAAATGGGAAAAGACATTAATGCCCTCACGTGTTTTGCACGTGCAGACGTTAACGGCTGAACTTAACACCGTTTGGCAAAAGGACTTCAATTGCAAATTTTTGCCAACTTTAAGGTCAAAATTGATATTTTTTCACTTCAGGGACGAAAAGTGAAAAACGTGCCAACTTCAGGGACGAAAAATGTAATTTACTCTTATTATTAAATTTGTGCTCCTAATAGTGATAATTATGTTATAATTATTAGACAAAATTCCAATTTTACCCCTTGTTCTCAAGGTTCTTATTTTAAAGTGGTATGTATTAAGACTATATATATATCTATACTACTATATAAAGCAAACTACCCCCTCCCTTTAAGTAATTAAGATTTTGAAATGACCATATTACCCCTCTTTTTTATTCACTAATTTAAACATCTTCACCTATTTACCTATAATACCCTTAATGAAATAAATTACAACATATATCCTCCAACCCTTAAAGAACCATATTAACCCCTCTTACATCAATTAATTTACATTCACCACCACGCCACCACCACCGTCACCGCCGCACATCGCGCCACCACTGCCGCCGTCGCACACCTTCGTCGCTACCACCATCACCGCTGCATCGCGCGGGCATCCGTTTAGTAATATATATACTAATAAGAACATGTTAGAAATACACACCATGTAAGAACCAATAGGAAACTTCCACATCATCAGCCATTAAAAAGGGTAATTTAGACGATTGAAAAATCAATTAATTTATACTTTTTTTCAAGCAATTAAAACATAAATTAACTGCCTTTTAAATTAAATTTGATATATAAACGCTTTCATTATTATGATTCAATTCTTGGTATTTTAATTCACCATTAGGTATCTAATTGATTATCTGCATGAATTCCAATACATTCCTTTCTAAAATGGATGCACAAATCCTTTAAAATTTGATTTATAACTCATTGGATGGACAAGACATCTTAAAACATGGATGCACAACTCGTCAAGATTAGATCCACAAATCTTCTTAAAAATGGATGTACAAACCCTATAAAAAAAAAAAGGGAAATTTTTTCAAAAACTCCCCTTTTAATGTGGATGCACATTTCTACGGTGGCTGTAATTTTTTTTTAATTTGTTAATTATAATCGAAACACCGTTTTACGTTTACTGGTTTATATCTAATTGTTATATTATGATACAATAATAAAGTTTTAGTAAAATTATTATGTATCTTGAAGATGTTTACTGTTTTATAAAAATCGTCATCCAAATTTTACTTTACAATTCAACCATGAAAGTGTCTACTTCTTTTAACTAGTTTGAAAACTTCCATTAACGGTGATATTTGGCATGCATATTTTTTTTTTTTTTTTTTTTTTTCAATTACTATTTTGTCCTTTAAAATACATGTAAAAAGACATATTCACCATTAATTCTACTAATTATATTTCAAAAATACCCTCAATCATTTGTAAAACAACGACCTAATAGCATAACAGAATAAGATATACAGAGAATAAGAGAATGAAATGATATTTTCCATTGATCTTCAATATATCTTGGTTACAATGAGATGACTATATATAGAGCTATAAGAGTCTATACAATAAGTACAATCATAATGATATAATAAAAAGCTTGGGAGTTACGAATGTGGATAGCCACATAATAATGATTTCACAACACTCCCCCTTGGCTATCCACGGGTAAAAAGAATATGCCTCGTTAAAACCTTACTAGGAAAAACCCAATGGGACAAAAACCTAGTGAAGGAAAAAGAGTACATAGTTCTTTCGATACGCTTGGGTATGCTGCCTCATTAAAAACCTTGCCAGGAAAACCCAATGGGACAAAGCCATGGCCAAGGGAAAAAGAGTGCAGCACGTATCTTCTCCCCCTGATGATCACATCACTTAAGCTCCTTGAGTCAATAATATCACGAACAAGCTTCCTTTGATATACAACTTCAGTCGTTAAAAACATCCATGCTGCATTATCTTCATGTTGATCTGTTAATCGACTTATAATATATGATAAAGTTGATGTCAACATTTATAAATACATATCCGTTTGTAATCGATCATCCTGCATTACCAAAACAAACTAAAACTGCTTTGATAGGTTAGTATAATGTAAACTTATACCTTTATCGCCTCAAAGGCAATAAAATATATGTTTTACCCATTTTAATACATTCTCATGGGATAAGATCTCTATCTATACTAAAAGAACGAAAAACAATATATTGGAATATACGTTAATAATGACCAGATGATACTCAGATATAGTATTTTGAATCAAGTAATTATCTCTACCTTTGAGGAATGAAAGTGATCTTTATCAATACCAAGTGATCATATATACAAATTATGTAGTATACTCAATAAATAGATATAACCCACAAAAATATTTTCCTCATCATATAAATTCCTTTTGAGTAATTATTCATCACTAAAATGCTCGATTTTGTTCTATCGAGATTTTCCATCACACACATTCAAACATAAAATTGCCATAGAGATCTTTTGCACTCATAACTTATTCAAGTTTTATATTTCTTATATATCCTTGGGCGAGTAAATCTCATAACTTCAAGTTATATATTCAAAGAGACTTTTCCAAATGTCTAATATAGACTTATATATTATATTTGCTACATGTTGTTCTCAATGACCTCTCAAACATGTTTGTAGCAGCTTTGGGTCATTAGACATGCTTCATGCATTTTATATATTTCAAGTAATATTGCAATTTAAAGAACAAGGCATACTTTATGCACTATATATAATATATCTAGAGCTCAAAATAATCCAGAAGACCGCAGTTTCATATTATTTTATATTGCCAGACTTATAAGATATCAATAGTTGCATCCACCACGTGAGAATAAAACTCATCGTATCAAGTCTATATCTTTTGCGAAAAATCCTTATTCCATAATAAATTTCACAATGACCCAGTTGTATCATATATGGACAACCACTATATATTTATTCGTAATACTCCATCTTGGATGTCCATTACTTAGAAGATTATGCCTTATGTATCATACATGTGATTTTGTCATTTATTTTTCGCACTCATCAATTATATCATAAAACGTTACACTTTCAGGTGTACGGACTCGAGGTCCAACTTTTGCGTCTTTTCCTTTTGGCCAATCATATATATATCTTAGAACTTTATTTCCATGCATGATTTCATGATCCTCAATTATATTCTTCTTTTTTCGATTCCATAGTTATCTAGACATAATATAGTTTATTGAGATCTCATTATTTTCAGGTACCTGAGGTTTATCCATAACCTTAATGTCTAGTTACTCATTAGTAATATCTTTTGGGGTCTTTCATACCTCGAATTTGACCATCTTATTTCTCGCTCCTTTTTCTTTCGAGGATTTTATTTGGAATCGATTCAAATACTATGTTTGAAGCATATGTATACTCATTACGAGTCGGAGCAATAGCAACTGATATGCGTGATCTCATCACTCTTTTTGGTCAGTCAACATATCTGGCGATTATCAGACTTAGTGAATGAGTTATCTCACAAACTTTAAAGTTGATATATTCATTGGTGCGAGGATCTTTGATAATTCATTCTTACTCATTTCAGTTGCTTTCCATCTTCCCTAATGTTGGGAATATCTCCCCCTAATGTTGGGAAACTATATCATATCAATGAGAAACGTAAACCATAAACAAATATCCCAATGATGGCTTTATTGACTACGTTCGCCTCTTTCATGTTTTAACTCATACCCAAAACAGCTATACTACTGTCTAGTTAGTCAGACAGTTTCGAACTGAATCAAAGCATGAGTCTACATACTTCCAAGGCATGTTTATTTTCCCAACATTATTTCCAACATTATTTGAGGTCTCATTTTTGTGCGTTGTGGTGGATCAACTTTAACATATATCGCACAACCAAAAACTCTTATATGAGACATACTTGGTTTTTGACCATAAACCAATTTCAACGGGGAGGAAATACGATAAACTATTGGCATGATGCGAATTTACATTTTTGCATGTTAAGTAACATGGCCCCAAACTATAAGTTACTCATTTTGCTCTCAAATGATCATTATAAAACTAATCATTATTTCCAATACAAAATGGAACATGTTCTCAGTCTCATAACATGAGCAATTAATTACGCAAACTTCAAGTTGCGACTTTGATGACCATTTAGACGATGCATCGATTTAAAATACTAAATGATCTATATGGACGATGTATAGGCCTATATACATCTCCTCTGCATATGTTCCATTATTTTAAAGGATTCAACCCTTATTTAATTTGGCATATACTTTCTTATAGAGCAAATACTCACAATTTAAATAATCACTTTGAAGAATCTCTTCAATCTTCTACATATTTCGCATCACCATTCACCCGGGATGGTCTATCCGGTCATGCCAATTTATCAAATAATCTTGATTCATAAACCTCTAGTTTATGACAATATGTGCTTCAATTGCACTTGATATCGAACAAGAAAACGTAGTAAAATGACAAATTTTGCTAAACATGCATATGCCATTAACCATTAAATGAAGTTTCTCATAAGCATATAAAACCACATAACTTATAGATATATGCAAAACTCAAAATAATTCGAGTCATTTAAGATATATCGATCTTTCTTATATTTCATATACCTTCAATGCTTAGCAATCTTTATAATATATATATATATACACATATATATATATATATATATATATATATATATATATATATATATATATATATATATATATATATATATATATATATATATATATATATATATATATATATATATATATATATATATATATATATATATATATATATATATATATATATATATATATATATATATATATATATATATATATATATATATATATATATATATATATATATATATATATATATATATATATATATATATATATATATATATATATATATATATATATATATATATATATATATATATATATATATATATATATATATATATATATATATATATATATATATATATATATATATATATATATATATATATATATATATATATATATATATATATATATATATATATATATATATATATATATATATATATATATATATATATATATATATATATATATATATATATATATATATATATATATATATATATATATATATATATATATATATATATATATATATATATATATATATATATATATATATATATATATATATATATATATATATATATATATATATATATATATATATATATATATATATATATATATATATATATATATATATATATATATATATATATATATATATATATATATATATATATATATATATATATATATATATATATATATATATATATATATATATATATATATATATATATATATATATATATATATATATATATATATATATATATATATATATATATATATATATATATATATATATATATATATATATATATATATATATATATATATATATATATATATATATATATATATATATATATATATATATATATATATATATATATATATATATATATATATATATATATATATATATATATATATATATATATATATATACATATACTTATATATATATATATATGTATTCTTGTATATATTATATAATATATATATATATATATATATAACAAGATCCATAAAATATAATAGATGGACATATATATATATATATGCTTTAATATAAGCCATAAAATCAAAAGTTAATTGTTTTAACAATTTTGTTTCCCGTGACAAATTTAATTATATCAACTCCTCTAAAGTGCTTAAATAATTTAATATACTCAAATATAATGCAGTCTTATAATTATATAAAATAAACATACAATTCTAAGTTGTACATATTTTGCGGTTAATCAATAAGCTAGCACAAATCATATTTAAGTGACATTGAGAAACTTTTCATATGATATCATAACTAAAAGTCTAAGGCCATGTAACGCATTTTGGAGTTTTAAATCACACATAATATCATCATTCATTATCGATAGTCAACACTTAAATTATACTTACTGTACTTAATGTTAACCAAAGATAATCATTTATTAAAAGCAATACTAAAAAATCGGATCACAAAAATGACCCGTAAAGCAATTTGTATACTTTTTTAAATAGTTCAAAACGAAGTGTAAAGGCTCAATATTATCTTGCCAATTCTCAAATTTGTTCCCAAATTGCCATTATGTCTTATGCATAGATATCAAGATAAACATAAGATTCATGGATATAAATTAACCCAATATGAATTAATCATACACTTTTAATCATAAAGAAATATAATTTTCAAACAAAATAAAAGTTCATGATAATAATAATAAACATAATAATTAAAGGACAAAGAGTACTTTAATAATAATAATAATAATAATAATAATAATAATAATAATAATAATAATAAGAATAATAATAATAATAAATAACAAAGATAATAATAATAATAATAATAATAATAATAATAATAATAATAATAATAATAATAATAATAATAATAATAATAATAATAATAATAATAATAATAATAATAATAATAATAATAATAATAATAATAATAATAATAATAATAATAATAATAATAATAATAATAATAATAATAATAATAATAATAATAATAATAATAATAATAATAATAATAATAATAATAATAATAATAATAATAATAATAATAATAATAATAATAATAATAATAATAATAATAATAATAATAATAATAATAATAATAATAATAATAATAATAATAATAATAATAATAATAATAATAATAATAATAATAATAATAATAATAATAATAATAATAATAATAATAATAATAATAATAATAATAATAATAATAATAATAATAATAATAATAATAATAATAATAATAATAATAATAATAATAATAATAATAATAATAATAATAATAATAATAATAATAATAATAATAATAATAATAATAATAATAATAATAATAATAATAATAATAATAATAATAATAATAATAATAATAATAATAATAATAATAATAATAATAATAATAATAATAATAATAATAATAATAATAATAATAATAATAATAATAATAATAATAATAATAATAACACTACTAATAATAATAATAACCTTTTGAGTAAAAGACAATTCATCTTATGTCGTCGAAATAGAAACGTGAAAATTTTTGATGAGGCCGGCATTACAATCTTCTCTATTTGATATTTTATAGACTATATATTGCATACATTCTCATAACCCTAACATTGCATTTTGTATATCACACATGATTAATAACGTGTACACTATTGTAAATTATTTCAGAAATCTACTACAATATATATAGAGAAGTCAAAGTTTCACTGCCTTCGGAAATAATGAATTTCCTATCACCAAAATTACCTCTTAATAACAATATATACATGCAAATTACGTTTCATATATCTATTCTAACAAACATGAATGAAATTAGTTTCAATTAGCGACAAAACAAATTTTTACTTCATCAAATTAAATCACATAGATAACATCATGAAACATATTAACGAGTGTAACCTGAAACATATACTATATGATACCAATGAAGAGAATATAAGAATCAAAACATACCCGAATAAAAACATATCTTGTTACTCTTAATAAAACAACACTGAGGAATTGCAAATAACATCATAAGTAGGCATAATATCATAAACAAATAAATAAATAGATAATTAAACAAGATAAAATATACATGCAATGTCAATATCAAAAATTGTTTAGTATTAGCCAACATGAAACTATGCACACATGAAAGCTATAAAAATATTGATAGGGCAGGTATAATGGAATCCAGGGGGGGGGGGGGGGGGGGGGGGGGGGGGGGGGGGGGGGGGGGGGGGGGGGGGGGGGGGGGGGGGGGGGGGGGGGGGGGGGGGGGGGGGGGGGGGGGGGGGGGGGGGGGGGGGGGGGGGGGGGGGGGGGGGGGGGGGGGGGGGGGGGGGGGGGGGGGGGGGGGGGGGGGGGGGGGGGGGGGGGGGGGGGGGGGGGGGGGGGGGGGGGGGGGGGGGGGGGGGGGGGGGGGGGGGGGGGGGGGGGGGGGGGGGGGGGGGGGGGGGGGGGGGGGGGGGGGGGGGGGGGGGGGGGGGGGGGGGGGGGGGGGGGGGGGGGGGGGGGGGGGGGGGGGGGGGGGGGGGGGGGGGGGGGGGGGGGGGGGGGGGGGGGGGGGGGGGGGGGGGGGGGGGGGGGGGGGGGGGGGGGGGGGGGGGGGGGGGGGGGGGGGGGGGGGGGGGGGGGGGGGGGGGGGGGGGGGGGGGGGGGGGGGGGGGGGGGGGGGGGGGGGGGGGGGGGGGGGGGGGGGGGGGGGGGGGGGGGGGGGGGGGGGGGGGGGGGGGGGGGGGGGGGGGGGGGGGGGGGGGGGGGGGGGGGGGGGGGGGGGGGGGGGGGGGGGGGGGGGGGGGGGGGGGGGGGGGGGGGGGGGGGGGGGGGGGGGGGGGGGGGGGGGGGGGGGGGGGGGGGGGGGGGGGGGGGGGGGGGGGGGGGGGGGGGGGGGGGGGGGGGGGGGGGGGGGGGGGGGGGGGGGGGGGGGGGGGGGGGGGGGGGGGGGGGGGGGGGGGGGGGGGGGGGGGGGGGGGGGGGGGGGGGGGGGGGGGGGGGGGGGGGGGGGGGGGGGGGGGGGGGGGGGGGGGGGGGGGGGGGGGGGGGGGGGGGGGGGGGGGGGGGGGGGGGGGGGGGGGGGGGGGGGGGGGGGGGGGGGGGGGGGGGGGGGGGGGGGGGGGGGGGGGGGGGGGGGGGGGGGGGGGGGGGGGGGGGGGGGGGGGGGGGGGGGGGGGGGGGGGGGGGGGGGGGGGGGGGGGGGGGGGGGGGGGGGGGGGGGGGGGGGGGGGGGGGGGGGGGGGGGGGGGGGGGGGGGGGGGGGGGGGGGGGGGGGGGGGGGGGGGGGGGGGGGGGGGGGGGGGGGGGGGGGGGGGGGGGGGGGGGGGGGGGGGGGGGGGGGGGGGGGGGGGGGGGGGGGGGGGGGGGGGGGGGGGGGGGGGGGGGGGGGGGGGGGGGGGGGGGGGGGGGGGGGGGGGGGGGGGGGGGGGGGGGGGGGGGGGGGGGGGGGGGGGGGGGGGGGGGGGGGGGGGGGGGGGGGGGGGGGGGGGGGGGGGGGGGGGGGGGGGGGGGGGGGGGGGGGGGGGGGGGGGGGGGGGGGGGGGGGGGGGGGGGGGGGGGGGGGGGGGGGGGGGGGGGGGGGGGGGGGGGGGGGGGGGGGGGGGGGGGGGGGGGGGGGGGGGGGGGGGGGGGGGGGGGGGGGGGGGGGGGGGGGGGGGGGGGGGGGGGGGGGGGGGGGGGGGGGGGGGGGGGGGGGGGGGGGGGGGGGGGGGGGGGGGGGGGGGGGGGGGGGGGGGGGGGGGGGGGGGGGGGGGGGGGGGGGGGGGGGGGGGGGGGGGGGGGGGGGGGGGGGGGGGGGGGGGGGGGGGGGGGGGGGGGGGGGGGGGGGGGGGGGGGGGGGGGGGGGGGGGGGGGGGGGGGGGGGGGGGGGGGGGGGGGGGGGGGGGGGGGGGGGGGGGGGGGGGGGGGGGGGGGGGGGGGGGGGGGGGGGGGGGGGGGGGGGGGGGGGGGGGGGGGGGGGGGGGGGGGGGGGGGGGGGGGGGGGGGGGGGGGGGGGGGGGGGGGGGGGGGGGGGGGGGGGGGGGGGGGGGGGGGGGGGGGGGGGGGGGGGGGGGGGGGGGGGGGGGGGGGGGGGGGGGGGGGGGGGGGGGGGGGGGGGGGGGGGGGGGGGGGGGGGGGGGGGGGGGGGGGGGGGGGGGGGGGGGGGGGGGGGGGGGGGGGGGGTAGAGGAGGGAGGGGGGGGGGGGAATACAACTTACTTCGATCTTTACAAACTTTTATTTACAATGTTTTAAAGACAGCTTTAATAAGATTGTTGAGTCATGGATTCGCTGAAGATTACTTGCTGAGTCAAGTAGTCGCTGACAACCTCAGCGAGAGGTTTCATCAGCGATCCTTCAGCGAGAGTCTTCATCAGCGAGTCTTCAGCGATCACTGTTATCTTCAAGTCAAAGGATAAGTTCAATGACTCACCGCCATGTGTTGTAAGTCAAATATGGGCGGGAAAATGAAGATAAGAAGACTGGTCCCCAAGGACACGTGTTGGAAGATCAGATTGAAGACAAGTGACCTTGTACCGTTTTGGTACTAAGCAGTTTCTCTTTCATGCCGCTTTGGGAAACAAACAAGATGAAGAAAAGAGATCTCTGCCGACCAGTCTTACACACCAATAGAAAGTTGACAACCTTAATGTGTCAACATCTATTGGGTTGTCATGTGATGTCTCTTCTCTCCTATATAAGACATCACTTGACCTAGCCGCAATTCTGTTGGTTCATTCTACAATAGTCACTTAGTGTGTTTTTCTCTCATTGTAGAATTATATCATTGTTAAGCTTTTTGTGTGTGCAAAAACTTAACAATATTTTCTTTCTTCTTTTTATTGTAATCCAACCATGTATTCACCGTTTAATTAATACCACTTATGATTAAACGTGTTTACGTTATTATCTTACATTCTTAGTGTAATTTACATTAGTTGTTTAATTACATAATCGTTGCAAACTAGGGACTTTCAGTTGGTATCAGAGCGGTGGTTCGACACACCGAATCTGATCTGAGTAAAAGTTTGCAAGATTATCTTTCTTTCTTTCTTTCTGTACTTTAAATTTCTGCACCTAAAATCTTTTCTTTAAACCTCTGTTTATCTTTCTTTTCTTGTTATTATGTCTTCTGTACCTTCTTCTTCTTCTTCTTCTTCTTCTTCTTCTTCTTCTTCTTCTTCTTCTTCTTCTTCTTCTTCTTCTTCTTCTTCTTCTTCTTCTTCTTCTTCTTCTTCTTCTTCTTCTTCTTCTTCTTCTTCTTCTTCTTCTTCTTCTTCTTCTTCTTCTTCTTCTTCTTCTTCTTCTTCTTCTTCTTCTTCTTCTTCTTCTTCTTCTTCTTCTTCTTCTTCTTCTTCTTCTTCTTCTTCTTCTTCTTCTTCTTCTTCTTCTTCTTCTTCTTCTTCTTCTTCTTCTTCTTCTTCTTCTTCTTCTTCTTCTTCTTCTTCTTCTTCTTCTTCTTCTTCTTCTTCTTCTTCTTCTTCTTCTTCTTCTTCTTCTTCTTCTTCTTCTTCTTCTTCTTCTTCTTCTTCTTCTTCTTCTTCTTCTTCTTCTTCTTCTTCTTCTTCTTCTTCTTCTTCTTCTTCTTCTTCTTCTTCTTCTTCTTCTTCTTCTTCTTCTTCTTCTTCTTCTTCTTCTTCTTCTTCTTCTTCTTCTTCTTCTTCTTCTTCTTCTTCTTCTTCTTCTTCTTCTTCTTCTTCTTCTTCTTCTTCTTCTTCTTCTTCTTCTTCTTCTTCTTCTTCTTCTTCTTCTTCTTCTTCTTCTTCTTCTTCTTCTTCTTCTTCTTCTTCTTCTTCTTCTTCTTCTTCTTCTTCTTCTTCTTCTTCTTCTTCTTCTTCTTCTTCTTCTTCTTCTTCTTCTTCTTCTTCTTCTTCTTCTTCTTCTTCTTCTTCTTCTTCTTCTTCTTCTTCTTCTTCTTCTTCTTCTTCTTCTTCTTCTTCTTCTTCTTCTTCTTCTTCTTCTTCTTCTTCTTCTTCTTCTTCTTCTTCTTCTTCTTCTTCTTCTTCTTCTTCTTCTTCTTCTTCTTCTTCTTCTTCTTCTTCTTCTTCTTCTTCTTCTTCTTCTTCTTCTTCTTCTTCTTCTTCTTCTTCTTCTTCTTCTTCTTCTTCTTCTTCTTCTTCTTCTTCTTCTTCTTCTTCTTCTTCTTCTTCTTCTTCTTCTTCTTCTTCTTCTTCTTCTTCTTCTTCTTCTTCTTCTTCTTCTTCTTCTTCTTCTTCTTCTTCTTCTTCTTCTTCTTCTTCTTCTTCTTCTTCTTCTTCTTCTTCTTCTTCTTCTTCTTCTTCTTCTTCTTCTTCTTCTTCTTCTTCTTCTTCTTCTTCTTCTTCTTCTTCTTCTTCTTCTTCTTCTTCTTCTTCTTCTTCTTCTTCTTCTTCTTCTTCTTCTTCTTCTTCTTCTTCTTCTTCTTCTTCTTCTTCTTCTTCTTCTTCTTCTTCTTCTTCTTCTTCTTCTTCTTCTTCTTCTTCTTCTTCTTCTTCTTCTTCTTCTTCTTCTTCTTCTTCTTCTTCTTCTTCTTCTTCTTCTTCTTCTTCTTCTTCTTCTTCTTCTTCTTCTTCTTCTTCTTCTTCTTCTTCTTCTTCTTCTTCTTCTTCTTCTTCTTCTTCTTCTTCTTCTTCTTCTTCTTCTTCTTCTTCTTCTTCTTCTTCTTCTGTATCAAATGTTCATGACCCTCTTGCCCTGGTCTCTGCTGAGGTCAGTCCTGTCCATCTTGACATGGACATCAGCAATTCTACTCCCTCCAACGTCCAAGATCTTGTCAATGACCTCGATTTCGAGGAGAGACAAGAAATGTTCTCGGACTTCATGAACTTCGCTCTCATCGCTGGTAAACGTTACTCTAGAAAATGGAGTGGTCGTAGGTCGACCAATTTCCAAAAACCAGTGGTAGACAAGTCTCAGGAAGAATGTTGGAGGTGTGGTCGAAAAGGCCACTACCAAAAAGATTGCAAAGTATCTGTTCCTTCTTTGCAGGCAGCGAAGCCTTCTTCATCATCAGCGAGGCCCTCTTTAGTTAAGCCTGCTGATGAATACAAAAAGAAGTACTATGAGCTTCGTGCCAAGATGGCCGATGTTGAAGAAGCCAAAACTCCCGCCAAAGGTCTTGTTGCTGAAGAACATGACTGGGCTGACTCCGATGCCTCTGACAGCGAGGACTTTGTTGATGCCATCTGCTTTATGGCACTCGCTGATGACCAGGCGCTGACAAAGGACCAAGTGTGCTCCAGTCAGTGGGTCAATGCCACAATTAAGAAGGTATGCACTTTCTCCTCTGCCTCTGAAGAGGACAAACCTACCATTCTTGAATCTCTTACTTGTGACATTCAGTATGTCGAGTCGATTCGTGCTGACCTTCAGTCCAAACTTAACTCAGTAAGTGCTGAGTTAAGTGATAAAGCTGACAAGCTCAAGGACCTTAGAAACGTCCATATTGAGCTTGAATCTCAAAAACTCCTCAACCAAAAACTTCTAATCTCTAACGAGGAGCTGAAGTACAAGGTCGCTGACCTTGAAAGAATCGTTACCTCTTGGTCTAAAGCCTCCAAGCTTCATGACCAAATCTTCAGCATACAAGTCCCAGCTCAAATGAAAGCCATAATTGGTGGTGACTATGAGACGGCCGCTGTCATTGCAAATATGTTCAGTGACTGTCCTACAGCTGAAGAGAGGATTCCTCCCAAATCCCCTGAATCTCGTGAAGAGTTGCTAAAACATTATTTTGTTAAAGGCATAAATGACTATCATTCTGAACTAAATAATGAAGCAACCCCAACTGTTCAGCAGGTCAGACCTCCTCAGCAAGGAGGTCAGCGAGTTGCTAAGATTCTTCATAGTTCTCAGCAACCCCTACCTGTTCAGCAAGTCAGACCTCCTCAGCAAGGAGGTCAGCGAGTTGCTAAGATTCTTCATAGTTCTCAGCAACCCCTACCTGTTCAGCAAGTCAGACCTCCTCAGCAAGGAGGTCAGCGAGTTGCTAAGATTCTTCATAGTTCTCAGCAACCCCTACCTGTTCAGCAAGTCAGACCTCCTCAGCAAGGAGGTCAGCGAGTTGCTAAGATTCTTCATAGTTCTCAGCAACCCCTACCTGTTCAGCAAGTCAGACCTCCTCAGCAAGGAGGTCAGCGAGTTGCTAAGATTCTTCATAGTTCTCAGCAACCCCTACCTGTTCAGCAAGTCAGACCTCCTCAGCAAGGAGGTCAGCGAGTTGCTAAGATTCTTCATAGTTCTCAGCAACCCCTACCTGTTCAGCAAGTCAGACCTCCTCAGCAAGGAGGTCAGCGAGTTGCTAAGATTCTTCATAGTTCTCAGCAACCCCTACCTGTTCAGCAAGTCAGACCTCCTCAGCAAGGAGGTCAGCGAGTTGCTAAGATTCTTCATAGTTCTCAGCAACCCCTACCTGTTCAGCAAGTCAGACCTCCTCAGCAAGGAGGTCAGCGAGTTGCTAAGATTCTTCATAGTTCTCAGCAACCCCTACCTGTTCAGCAAGTCAGACCTCCTCAGCAAGGAGGTCAGCGAGTTGCTAAGATTCTTCATAGTTCTCAGCAACCCCTACCTGTTCAGCAAGTCAGACCTCCTCAGCAAGGAGGTCAGCGAGTTGCTAAGATTCTTCATAGTTCTCAGCAACCCCTACCTGTTCAGCAAGTCAGACCTCCTCAGCAAGGAGGTCAGCGAGTTGCTAAGATTCTTCATAGTTCTCAGCAACCCCTACCTGTTCAGCAAGTCAGACCTCCTCAGCAAGGAGGTCAGCGAGTTGCTAAGATTCTTCATAGTTCTCAGCAACCCCTACCTGTTCAGCAAGTCAGACCTCCTCAGCAAGGAGGTCAGCGAGTTGCTAAGATTCTTCATAGTTCTCAGCAACCCCTACCTGTTCAGCAAGTCAGACCTCCTCAGCAAGGAGGTCAGCGAGTTGCTAAGATTCTTCATAGTTCTCAGCAACCCCTACCTGTTCAGCAAGTCAGACCTCCTCAGCAAGGAGGTCAGCGAGTTGCTAAGATTCTTCATAGTTCTCAGCAACCCCTACCTGTTCAGCAAGTCAGACCTCCTCAGCAAGGAGGTCAGCGAGTTGCTAAGATTCTTCATAGTTCTCAGCAACCCCTACCTGTTCAGCAAGTCAGACCTCCTCAGCAAGGAGGTCAGCGAGTTGCTAAGATTCTTCATAGTTCTCAGCAACCCCTACCTGTTCAGCAAGTCAGACCTCCTCAGCAAGGAGGTCAGCGAGTTGCTAAGATTCTTCATAGTTCTCAGCAACCCCTACCTGTTCAGCAAGTCAGACCTCCTCAGCAAGGAGGTCAGCGAGTTGCTAAGATTCTTCATAGTTCTCAGCAACCCCTACCTGTTCAGCAAGTCAGACCTCCTCAGCAAGGAGGTCAGCGAGTTGCTAAGATTCTTCATAGTTCTCAGCAACCCCTACCTGTTCAGCAAGTCAGACCTCCTCAGCAAGGAGGTCAGCGAGTTGCTAAGATTCTTCATAGTTCTCAGCAACCCCTACCTGTTCAGCAAGTCAGACCTCCTCAGCAAGGAGGTCAGCGAGTTGCTAAGATTCTTCATAGTTCTCAGCAACCCCTACCTGTTCAGCAAGTCAGACCTCCTCAGCAAGGAGGTCAGCGAGTTGCTAAGATTCTTCATAGTTCTCAGCAACCCCTACCTGTTCAGCAAGTCAGACCTCCTCAGCAAGGAGGTCAGCGAGTTGCTAAGATTCTTCATAGTTCTCAGCAACCCCTACCTGTTCAGCAAGTCAGACCTCCTCAGCAAGGAGGTCAGCGAGTTGTGGTGAACAATCATGGCCCCTTTTCTTCAATTGCTCATTCTAAGGGCAAATCTGTTCTTGGCCCTGTCCCCAAGACTCTTCCTGTTCAGTTCAGGAAGAAAAAGGCCTCTTCTGTAGCATCATCCTCTTCTTCAAATCATGAGATTTGTGAGCTAAGCAGGCGAGTCAACGACTTGACCTCTCAACTCAAGGAACTTCTGACTCAAAATCAGAAGGCTGGAAGAAAATGCTACCTATGTGGCGAAAGAGGACACATAGCTGCTGACTGTAATGACAAAGACTCCAGGAATCCTCCTGAAGTGGTCATTCAGCCAAATCTACCCTCAGCTTCCGCTGCTCATACCTCCTCTGAAACCCCTGAGCGAGCTCCCTCAGCTGAATCCAATATCAGCTTGGGTAATGATGTTGTTCTCACTAATGACAACATTGCTGAGTACATTGCCGCTCAGCGAATCTTTCTTCCCCAGGCTCATGAAATCATTACCAATGGTAATGATAGTGTGCTAGCTGAATATGGGGAAAATAATCAAATCAGCAACATGGTTGTCCTCAACACTGGAAGTTCTATCACTTTCACTTCTGAAGATCAGTTCTTCACTGGTGAGGTGGCTCGTGATATGCCTCCTGCTCATCAGCTGGCTGATCCAAATGTTGATCCAAGAGCTCCTCTTCCCCCAGTGTCAAATGATGATGACGTTGCTCATCTTCATCTCACATCCTCTACTGATGATATTATCAGCGAGGATGCTCATAACTCTTCCTAAATCCTTCTTATGTTATCCTGCAGGCCTCGCTAGGAAAAGAAGTGTGGTATTTGGACAGCGGCTGTTCAAAACACATGACTGGATCTAAGGACCTGCTAGATAACTTCGTGGAGACTGACGGTCCCACGGTTGTGTTTGGTGACAACTCTACTGGCCAAACTGAAGGATACGGGTCGCACTCAAAAGGTAGATGAATCAATTCATGTTACTTTTGATGAAAGCTGCTCTGCTCTAGGTGATCTTTCAAATGAGTCATCCGCTGATGTAATCATCAGCGATCTATCTGACTTATCTGAAGAGTCAGCAACACATCATGATATCGCTGACCAACCTATCGCTGAGTCTTCAAAATCCTCCCCGAATGATGAGTACATCGCTGCTCACATTTATTCCATGGATCCAGTTGAGCCTATTCTTCGAACAATTAATGCCACTTCCATTAATGTTCCCCTTTCAACTGAAACTCAAGATGCTGAATGTGTCGCTGAGGAAACATTTCATGATGCCTCAGCGAATCTTTCTTCCCCAGGCTCATGAAATCATTACCAATGGTAATGATAGTGTGCTAGCTGAATATGGGGAAAATAATCAAATCAGCAACATGGTTGTCCTCAACACTGGAAGTTCTATCACTTTCACTTCTGAAGATCAGTTCTTCACTGGTGAGGTGGCTCGTGATATGCCTCCTGCTCATCAGCTGGCTGATCCAAATGTTGATCCAAGAGCTCCTCTTCCCCCAGTGTCAAATGATGATGACGTTGCTCATCTTCATCTCACATCCTCTACTGATGATATTATCAGCGAGGATGCTCATAACTCTTCCTAAATCCTTCTTATGTTATCCTGCAGGCCTCGCTAGGAAAAGAAGTGTGGTATTTGGACAGCGGCTGTTCAAAACACATGACTGGATCTAAGGACCTGCTAGATAACTTCGTGGAGACTGACGGTCCCACGGTTGTGTTTGGTGACAACTCTACTGGCCAAACTGAAGGATACGGGTCTCTCTCAAATGGGCTGATCAAGTTCACAAAGGTTGCCTATGTGAATGGATTGAAACACAATCTGATCAGCATAAGTCAACTGTGCGATGCTGACTACAAGGTTATCCTTGATAAGCATCAAGGCACAGTGCTGAATGTAGATAAAGAAGTGGTCTTGGTCGCTCCAAGAAAAAGAGATATCTACTTAGTAGATTTCACTCCTGTCAAAACTGACAGCGAGACCTGCTTCTTTTCAAAATCTGCTTCTCAAATCAATTGGTTATGGCACAAGCGTATGTCGCATGTGAATTTCAAAACCATCAACTCTTTGGCCAAGAAAAATCTAGTTCGAGGCCTTCCTCCTCTCACTTATGAGAAGGACCGGCTTTGTGGTGCTTGTGAGAAAGGTAAAAGCCACCGAGCCACCTTCAAGACCAAACAGGCCAACTCTATCAGTGGCTGTTTCCATCTCCTTCACATGGACCTTTTTGGTCCAGTGAATGTCCAAAGTCTAAGGGGTAGCAGATACACCTTAGTTATTGTGGATGAATATTCACGATATACTTGGACAATATTTCTTCATTCTAAGAGTGATGCTGCTGAGGAAATAATCAATTTCATTAAAAAGATGGAAAACCTCAACAGCATACGTGTTAAAGAACTCAGAAGCGATCATGGCACTGAGTTCAGAAACCACACTCTTGAGACTTTTTGTTCTGATCAAGGGATCAGACAAAATTTCTCTTCTGTTCGTACTCCTGAGCAAAATGGGGTAGCTGAAAGGAGAAATAGAACTCTCATTGAAGCTGCCAGAACCATGCTCAGTGAGTCCTCTCTTCCTAGTAAATTCTGGGCTGAAGCAGTTAGCACTGCGTGCCATACCCAAAATAGGTGTCTTATTGTCAAGCGACATGATAAGACTGCCTATGAAATTCTCAAGGGCAAGAAACCCCAAATTGGATATTTCCATGTTTTTGGGTGCCCAGTTTTCATCCTAAATGATAAGGATCATTTAGGTAAGTTTGATCCCAAAGCTGACGATGGCTACTTTCTGGGATACTCTTCTATAAGCAAAGCTTTCAGAGTTTACAATACTCGCACTCAAAAGGTAGATGAATCAATTCATGTTACTTTTGATGAAAGCTGCTCTGCTCTAGGTGATCTTTCAAAATCTGCTTCTCAAATCAATTGGTTATGGCACAAGCGTATGTCGCATGTGAATTTCAAAACCATCAACTCTTTGGCCAAGAAAAATCTAGTTCGAGGCCTTCCTCCTCTCACTTATGAGAAGGACCGGCTTTGTGGTGCTTGTGAGAAAGGTAAAAGCCACCGAGCCACCTTCAAGACCAAACAGGCCAACTCTATCAGTGGCTGTTTCCATCTCCTTCACATGGACCTTTTTGGTCCAGTGAATGTCCAAAGTCTAAGGGGTAGCAGATACACCTTAGTTATTGTGGATGAATATTCACGATATACTTGGACAATATTTCTTCATTCTAAGAGTGATGCTGCTGAGGAAATAATCAATTTCATTAAAAAGATGGAAAACCTCAACAGCATACGTGTTAAAGAACTCAGAAGCGATCATGGCACTGAGTTCAGAAACCACACTCTTGAGACTTTTTGTTCTGATCAAGGGATCAGACAAAATTTCTCTTCTGTTCGTACTCCTGAGCAAAATGGGGTAGCTGAAAGGAGAAATAGAACTCTCATTGAAGCTGCCAGAACCATGCTCAGTGAGTCCTCTCTTCCTAGTAAATTCTGGGCTGAAGCAGTTAGCACTGCGTGCCATACCCAAAATAGGTGTCTTATTGTCAAGCGACATGATAAGACTGCCTATGAAATTCTCAAGGGCAAGAAACCCCAAATTGGATATTTCCATGTTTTTGGGTGCCCAGTTTTCATCCTAAATGATAAGGATCATTTAGGTAAGTTTGATCCCAAAGCTGACGATGGCTACTTTCTGGGATACTCTTCTATAAGCAAAGCTTTCAGAGTTTACAATACTCGCACTCAAAAGGTAGATGAATCAATTCATGTTACTTTTGATGAAAGCTGCTCTGCTCTAGGTGATCTTTCAAATGAGTCATCCGCTGATGTAATCATCAGCGATCTATCTGACTTATCTGAAGAGTCAGCAACACATCATGATATCGCTGACCAACCTATCGCTGAGTCTTCAAAATCCTCCCCGAATGATGAGTACATCGCTGCTCACATTTATTCCATGGATCCAGTTGAGCCTATTCTTCGAACAATTAATGCCACTTCCATTAATGTTCCCCTTTCAACTGAAACTCAAGATGCTGAATGTGTCGCTGAGGAAACATTTCATGATGCCTCAGCGAATCCTCTTTTAGGAGACGCTGAGGATGAAACTCCTCAGCAAGAGGTACCCACTGATCTCAGTGACCCTCCTGTCAGCAACTCTGAGCCTTTGCTAACTATCGATCTCTCATCTTATCTTCCCACTCCTAGTGGTACTACCACCACTGTATCCGCTGTGAATCATTCTTCTATTCACACACCAGCACTCAAATGGACTGCTGATCACCCTCTTGACCATGTGATTGGTAATCCACACAATGGTGTCCAAACTCGTTCAGCGACAAGTAATACTTGTCTCTATGTTAACTTTCTCTCTCAAATTGTGCCTGCCAATATTGGTGAAGCCATGGCTGATCCCTCATGGGTTGAAGCCATGCAAGAAGAACTGGCACAATTTAAAAGACAACACGTTTGGTTCCTTGTTCCTCCTCCCTATAAAGAACCCATTGGCACTCGATGGGTTTATAGAAATAAAATGGATGAAGCTGGTGTAGTCATCAGAAACAAGGCAAGACTGGTTGCTCAAGGTTACACTCAAGCTGAAGGCATTGATTATGATGAAACCTTTGCTCCAGTCGCTCGCCTTGAAGCTATTCGTCTCTTTCTCGCTCATGCTGCTTACAAAGGCTTTATTGTCTATCAAATGGACTGCTGATCACCCTCTTGACCATGTGATTGGTAATCCACACAATGGTGTCCAAACTCGTTCAGCGACAAGTAATACTTGTCTCTATGTTAACTTTCTCTCTCAAATTGTGCCTGCCAATATTGGTGAAGCCATGGCTGATCCCTCATGGGTTGAAGCCATGCAAGAAGAACTGGCACAATTTAAAAGACAACACGTTTGGTTCCTTGTTCCTCCTCCCTATAAAGAACCCATTGGCACTCGATGGGTTTATAGAAATAAAATGGATGAAGCTGGTGTAGTCATCAGAAACAAGGCAAGACTGGTTGCTCAAGGTTACACTCAAGCTGAAGGCATTGATTATGATGAAACCTTTGCTCCAGTCGCTCGCCTTGAAGCTATTCGTCTCTTTCTCGCTCATGCTGCTTACAAAGGCTTTATTGTCTATCAAATGGACGTCAAGAGTGCCTTCTTAAATGGTGCTCTTGATGAAGAAGTCTATGTTAAGCAGCCTCCTGGCTTTGAGGATCCAAAGCATCCTAACTATGTCTACAAGCTTAATAAAGCTTTATACGGCCTTAAACAAGCCCCTAGAGCTTGGTATGACACTTTGTCTACCTTCCTTCTTGACCATGGTTTTTGTAGGGGAACCATTGACAGCACCCTATTTATCTACAAGCATAAGGGTGATGTTCTGTATGTGCAGATTTATGTCGATGACATTATCTTTGGTTCCTTATCCACAAAACTTTGTCGAAAGTTCAGTTCTCTCATGTCCAGTACTTTCGAAATGAGTATGATGGGTGAACTCACCTTCTTTTTGGGGTTACAAATCAAGCAGCTTCCCTCTGGAATATTTATCAATCAAGAAAAATATATTCGGGATATGTTGCATAAGTTTGACTTCACCCATGTCACTCCCAAACGAACCCCAATGTCCCCTCCTAATAATCTTCACGCTGACCCTGATGGTAAGTATGTGAATCCTACTTACTATCGTGGCATGATTGGGTCGCTTATGTACCTCACAGCGAGTCGGCCAGACATCATGTTTGCAACATGTCTCTGTGCTCGCTATCAAGCTTCCCCTAGAGAATCTCATCTCCTCGCTGTGAAGCGTATCTTCAAATACCTCAAGGGTACACCCACACTGGGTCTTTGGTACCCTAAGGACTCCAACTTTGAATTAGTTGGATATTCTGACTCCGACTATGCTGGTTGCATGCTTGATCGCAAAAGCACCAGTGGAGGATGTCAACTGTTGGGGGGGAAGCTAACTAGTTGGTCTAGTAGAAAGCAACATACAGTTTCCATCTCCACAGCTGAGGCCGAATATGTCTCTGCAGCGAGCTGCTGTGCCCAAATGCTATGGATGAAGCATCAGCTTGCTGACTATGATTTGGAATATTCTAAAATTCCAATCATGTGTGATAATACAAGTGCCATTGCTATTACACACAACCCAGTTCAACATTCCAAAACTAAGCATATTGATATTCGATATCACTTTATTAGGGATCATGTCATGAAAGGTGATATTGAGATCTACTTCATTCCAACTGATGATCAACTCGCTGACATCTTTACTAAACCGTTGGATGAAACTAGATTCAAATTACTTGTTAGCAAGTTAGGAATGTTAAATGGGGAATCAGCGACATGACTTGTCATGTATGCTAATTCAGCGAGCTTAAGTCAGTCTTACTCGCTGATCTCAAAGCAATGAAGAGCTAAAAGTCTTCATCTAGTCCAATAGCAAACGGTTATTGGTAAAGACTAATCAAATCCGTTTATCCCTGTTGCTTTGGGAAAAAGCAAAATAAAAGCAATGAAGAGCTAAAAGTCTTCATCTAGTCCAATAGCAAACGGTTATTGGTAAAGACTAATCAAATCCGTTTATCCCTGTTGCTTTGGGAAAAAGCAAAATAAAAGCAATGAAGAGCTAAAAGTCTTCATCTAGTCCAATAGCAAACGGTTATTGGTAAAGACTAATCAAATCCGTTTATCCCTGTTGCTTTGGGAAAAAGCAAACAATAGCAATGAAGAGCTAAAAGTCTTCATCTAGTCCAATAGCAAACGGTTATTGGTAAAGACTAATCAAATCCGTTTATCCCTGTTGCTTTGGGAAAAAGCAAAATAAAAGCAATGAAGAGCTAAAAGTCTTCATCTAGTCCAATAGCAAACGGTTATTGGTAAAGACTAATCAAATCCGTTTATCCCTGTTGCTTTGGGAAAAAGCAAACAATAGCAATGAAGAGCTAAAAGTCTTCATCTAGTCCAATAGCAAACGGTTATTGGTAAAGACTAATCAAATCCGTTTATCCCTGTTGCTTTGGGAAAAAGCAAACAATAGCAATGAAGAGCTAAAAGTCTTCATCTAGTCCAATAGCAAACGGTTATTGGTAAAGACTAATCAAATCCGTTTATCCCTGTTGCTTTGGGAAAAAGCAAACAATAGCAATGAAGAGCTAAAAGTCTTCATCTAGTCCAATAGCAAACGGTTATTGGTAAAGACTAATCAAATCCGTTTATCCCTGTTGCTTTGGGAAAAAGCAAAATAAAAGCAATGAAGAGCTAAAAGTCTTCATCTAGTCCAATAGCAAACGGTTATTGGTAAAGACTAATCAAATCCGTTTATCCCTGTTGCTTTGGGAAAAAGCAAAATAAAAGCAATGAAGAGCTAAAAGTCTTCATCTAGTCCAATAGCAAACGGTTATTGGTAAAGACTAATCAAATCCGTTTATCCCTGTTGCTTTGGGAAAAAGCAAACAATAGCAATGAAGAGCTAAAAGTCTTCATCTAGTCCAATAGCAAACGGTTATTGGTAAAGACTAATCAAATCCGTTTATCCCTGTTGCTTTGGGAAAAAGCAAAATAAAAGCAATGAAGAGCTAAAAGTCTTCATCTAGTCCAATAGCAAACGGTTATTGGTAAAGACTAATCAAATCCGTTTATCCCTGTTGCTTTGGGAAAAAGCAAAATAAAAGCAATGAAGAGCTAAAAGTCTTCATCTAGTCCAATAGCAAACGGTTATTGGTAAAGACTAATCAAATCCGTTTATCCCTGTTGCTTTGGGAAAAAGCAAAATAAAAGCAATGAAGAGCTAAAAGTCTTCATCTAGTCCAATAGCAAACGGTTATTGGTAAAGACTAATCAAATCCGTTTATCCCTGTTGCTTTGGGAAAAAGCAAAATAAAAGCAATGAAGAGCTAAAAGTCTTCATCTAGTCCAATAGCAAACGGTTATTGGTAAAGACTAATCAAATCCGTTTATCCCTGTTGCTTTGGGAAAAAGCAAAATAAAAGCAATGAAGAGCTAAAAGTCTTCATCTAGTCCAATAGCAAACGGTTATTGGTAAAGACTAATCAAATCCGTTTATCCCTGTTGCTTTGGGAAAAAGCAAACAATAGCAATGAAGAGCTAAAAGTCTTCATCTAGTCCATTAGCAAACGGCTAGTGGTAAAGACTTATCAAATCCGTTGATGGCTGACAGTTTGCCAAAAACTGTAGTCAGCGACCAACGTTAGTTGTGAAGTCGCTGACAAAAAGTCTTAAGCATGCTGAGCACCTTTCAGCATATTGTCTTTCAAAACAATACATAGGATATTTTCAAAACTAAGTGTTTTCAAAGTAACTATGAAGGTGACGTGGCTAATTTCTGAACCACATGTTTTATACATTCAAATTAAAAGGTCACCTCGAGTTTTGATCTTGATCACGTCATTTGTCTGTTGTGACAGTCTGACTGACAGGTTATGACTGCACAATACGGCGCGCACTCATGAATTTTTTGGATAAAATTTCCTTTTATTTTCAAAAACGTTACTCTCAAACCTTTTTATATTATAAAAGTACTAAAACAGTTGTTGTTTACAACTGTTCCTCAATACAAAAGGAAGGAGAGAGAAAGTGTGGCCCACAATCATACCCTATATATAGTACCTCACCTCATAACTCTACTTTCACGCTTCCTATTCACTCTCTCTCTAAATCAAAAACTCTTTCTCTCCATCTGTTCATCTTTTCTCTCAAGCATTTCTTCAAACACCTTCTACTTATTTCATCTTCATCTTTACATAAAATCTATGGCTTCTTCTTCAGATATTCCTCCATCTTCCTCTACCGCCGCCGTACAAAACCCACCGGCTCCTGAACAACAAGTTCAGGAACAAGTTTCCACCACATATCTTCATTCATCTGTCTTCATTCCCTCTAACATCACAAAATCTTCTAAAGTAAGTTTTTCTGCCTCCCAGATTGTTGTGAAACCTAACAATAGCAATGAAGAGCTAAAAGTCTTCATCTAGTCCAATAGCAAACGGTTATTGGTAAAGACTAATCAAATCCGTTTATCCCTGTTGCTTTGGGAAAAAGCAAACAATAGCAATGAAGAGCTAAAAGTCTTCATCTAGTCCAATAGCAAACGGTTATTGGTAAAGACTAATCAAATCCGTTTATCCCTGTTGCTTTGGGAAAAAGCAAACAATAGCAATGAAGAGCTAAAAGTCTTCATCTAGTCCAATAGCAAACGGTTATTGGTAAAGACTAATCAAATCCGTTTATCCCTGTTGCTTTGGGAAAAAGCAAACAATAGCAATGAAGAGCTAAAAGTCTTCATCTAGTCCAATAGCAAACGGTTATTGGTAAAGACTAATCAAATCCGTTTATCCCTGTTGCTTTGGGAAAAAGCAAACAATAGCAATGAAGAGCTAAAAGTCTTCATCTAGTCCAATAGCAAACGGTTATTGGTAAAGACTATCAAATCCGTTGATGGCTGACAGTTTGCCAAAAACTGTAGTCAGCGACCAACGTTAGTTGTGAAGTCGCTGACAAAAAGTCTTAAGCATGCTGAGCACCTTTCAGCATATTGTCTTTCAAAACAATACATAGGATATTTTCAAAACTAAGTATTTTCAAAACTAAGTGTTTTCAAAGTAACTATGAAGGTGACGTGGCTAATTTCTGAACCACATGTTTTATACATTCAAATTAAAAGGTCACCTCGAGTTTTGATCTTGATCACGTCATTTGTCTGTTGTGACAGTCTGACTGACAGGTTATGACTGCACAATACGGCGCGCACTCATGAATTTTTTGGATAAAATTTCCTTTTATTTTCAAAAACGTTACTCTCAAACCTTTTTATATTATAAAAGTACTAAAACAGTTGTTGTTTACAACTGTTCCTCAATACAAAAGGAAGGAGAGAGAAAGTGTGGCCCACAATCATACCCTATATATATATAAAAGTACTAAAACAGTTGTTGTTTACAACTGTTCCTCAATACAAAAGGAAGGAGAGAGAAAGTGTGGCCCACAATCATACCCTATATATAGTACCTCACCTCATAACTCTACTTTCACGCTTCCTATTCACTCTCTCTCTAAATCAAAAACTCTTTCTCTCCATCTGTTCATCTTTTCTCTCAAGCATTTCTTCAAACACCTTCTACTTATTTCATCTTCATCTTTACATAAAATCTATGGCTTCTTCTTCAGATATTCCTCCATCTTCCTCTACCGCCGCCGTACAAAACCCACCGGCTCCTGAACAACAAGTTCAGGAACAAGTTTCCACCACATATCTTCATTCATCTGTCTTCATTCCCTCTAACATCACAAAATCTTCTAAAGTAAGTTTTTCTGCCTCCCAGATTGTTGTGAAACCTAACAATCATATTGGCACCTCTGTGTTGCCAAAAGATTCCGAAGGATACAAGCCCATGCTGGACTTTATCCATGCTTCTCCTGCCAAATATTGCATCATGGCAGATCCGGGGAAGATATTTGTTCATCTTCTCCGTGAGTTTTGGTGGACTTGTGAGTACGATGATGTATCCAAGTCCATCAGTGGTACTGTTCGTCAAGGGTCAAAGACGATTACAATCACTCCGGCGTCTCTTCGCCAAACACTTCGATTTCCACAAGCTACTGCAGAAAATGCTTTTGTGGAGGCAGCAACTGATGTTGAGTGGAAGGATTGGTTGCCTTCCATTGGATACAATTATAACTTAAGGAACCCCCCAGCAATCCCAAGCAATCCATTGAAACAAAATCTCCCTGGGGTCTGGAGAGTTCTTTTCACCCACGTAATACAGTGTATGGGTGGAAATTCAGGGTCATATAATCAAGCATCAACAACTTCGATGCCAATGATTCATGCTCTCGCTGAGGGGCGGTTTGTTGATTACGCCCAGCTGATCTTCAATGACATGAAGAATAAGGTCAGCATTAACAATAGGTCACACACTGTGCCTTTTGTTAGAATCTTTTCCCTCATCTTCAAGGAGGCATTGGGAAACGAATATGAGCTGCCCAACGCCTCAACGATTCCAACAGCGAGAGTTGGTAACAATATCTACAAGCAACCAGCTGATCTCTTGGTTGCTCGCCTCACTACTCATATAAAAGAGGTACTCTTCTCCCTTAATCCTTCTTTATACCCGAAAGACAGCGACTGGGAGGCAGCACTTCTTTCTGATGAAGTGGCTGATACGGTCGCTGTGGACGCTGAAATGCCTTCTGAGGCTGGTTCGCTGGTAAACCCCCCAGCGACCTCCAAAGCCTCTAAAAAGACCAAAGATAAATCTAAGGCAGCGTCCTCAATTCAAACTTCTCAATCTTCACCCTCCGCTGACGTCCCAAAACGTAAGCGGAGTGTACCAAAGGGCAAACCAAAGGTTAGGAAGTCCTCACTGCCCAAGGACGATAGTACCCAAGCCACCCCATCAGCAGCCTCCCAACAGGCTGTTGACGAGTTAAATGGGAACAGCAGGCAGCCACCTCAAATTTCTGTAGGAGAGGTTGGTGAAGTTATTGGGTCACCCCAGCCCACTAGAGGTCAAAGTCCAACTCCACCCCCAAATATTTCCCCTTCTTCTTCATTACCTTCTGAGTCGTTGACAGCAGCCAGATCACAGGTGATGCTAGAGTCAACCCATTCTACGGCCGATGATATCTTGGTGGAACAACACACTGAGATTGAGGCACCAGGTTCCCTTACCCAAAATCTTTTGTTCACTGAAATGGAGATTGATGATGAAGATCTGGGCAGCGAGTTTGATCTCCAAGATCATGATGCTGAAATTAGACTCGCTGCCGCAGAAGAAAGTGAAGATGAAATGTTTGTTAGTGCTTTCTTGGATGACGACTTGGGCTATGTGCTAATCTCTTCTCCTCCAAATGATTTTGAGGATATCCCAGAGTCGCTGAATGATATGCCGCCTCCTCCTTGTTCTTCTTATTTGCCCACAGAGTCTCATGAACAAGTTGGGTTCTATGGTGATTATGTGTCTGCACTAAATGAGGCTGAGCTTCAGCAAAGGGTGGAATTGTGTAGGCTTCAAAGAATAAGACCAGGTGTGTATGTTGAAGTTGAAGAAATTGATGATGAAATCATCATGGAGGTGCCCCCATTGCACCATCCAGATTTCTTTAGAGTTCCCTGTTCCAAGTATCCAGTCTCTCTTAAAGATCTTAAGGTTCCTACTGCTGATGAAGAACTTCAAACTGCCTTCACTGCTGTAAATGTACCAGGTCTTGACTATGTTGAGACCTGTCAATTGCAAGAGTTGTTGAGAAGAGTGCAAGTGTGCCAGAGCCAAGGCAATAGACAAGGATATTTGTATGCTTGGCTAGTGGATCAAGTTGCTAAGGTTCATGTGGAGCGGCAGCAAATGTTCAGGGGGAGCAAGCTGATAAGGTTAGTGAACCGGCAGCTAATGTTGAGGGGCAGCAAGCTGATAAGGTTAGTGAACCGGCAGCAAATGTTCAGGGGGAGCAAGCTGATAAGGTTAGTGAACCGGCAGCAAATGTTCAGGGGGAGCAAGCTGATAAGGTTGTGAACCGGCAGCAAATGTTCAGGGGGAGCAAGCTGATAAGGTTAGTGAACCGGCAGCAAATGTTGAGGGGGAGCAAGCTGATAAGGTTAGTGAACCGGCAGCAAATGTTCAGGGGGAGCAAGCTGATAAGGTTAGTGAACCGGCAGCAAATGTTCAGGGGGAGCAAGCTGATAAGGTTGTGAACCGGCAGCAAATGTTCAGGGGGAGCAAGCTGATAAGGTTAGTGAACCGGCAGCAAATGTTGAGGGGGAGCAAGCTGATAAGGTTAGTGAACCGGCAGCAAATGTTCAGGGGGAGCAAGCTGATAAGGTTAGTGAACCGGCAGCAAATGTTCAGGGGGAGCAAGCTGATAAGGTTGTGAACCGGCAGCAAATGTTCAGGGGGAGCAAGCTGATAAGGTTAGTGAACCGGCAGCAAATGTTGAGGGGGAGCAAGCTGATAAGGTTAGTGAACCGGCAGCAAATGTTCAGGGGGAGCAAGCTGATAAGGTTAGTGAACCGGCAGCAAATGTTCAGGGGGAGCAAGCTGATAAGGTTGTGAACCGGCAGCAAATGTTCAGGGGGAGCAAGCTGATAAGGTTAGTGAACCGGCAGCAAATGTTGAGGGGGAGCAAGCTGATAAGGTTAGTGAACCGGCAGCAAATGTTCAGGGGGAGCAAGCTGATAAGGTTAGTGAACCGGCAGCAAATGTTCAGGGGGAGCAAGCTGATAAGGTTGTGAACCGGCAGCAAATGTTCAGGGGGAGCAAGCTGATAAGGTTAGTGAACCGGCAGCAAATGTTGAGGGGGAGCAAGCTGATAAGGTTAGTGAACCGGCAGCAAATGTTCAGGGGGAGCAAGCTGATAAGGTTAGTGAACCGGCAGCAAATGTTCAGGGGGAGCAAGCTGATAAGGTTGTGAACCGGCAGCAAATGTTCAGGGGGAGCAAGCTGATAAGGTTAGTGAACCGGCAGCAAATGTTGAGGGGGAGCAAGCTGATAAGGTTAGTGAACCGGCAGCAAATGTTCAGGGGGAGCAAGCTGATAAGGTTAGTGAACCGGCAGCAAATGTTCAGGGGGAGCAAGCTGATAAGGTTGTGAACCGGCAGCAAATGTTCAGGGGGAGCAAGCTGATAAGGTTAGTGAACCGGCAGCAAATGTTGAGGGGGAGCAAGCTGATAAGGTTAGTGAACCGGCAGCAAATGTTCAGGGGGAGCAAGCTGATAAGGTTAGTGAACCGGCAGCAAATGTTCAGGGGGAGCAAGCTGATAAGGTTGTGAACCGGCAGCAAATGTTCAGGGGGAGCAAGCTGATAAGGTTAGTGAACCGGCAGCAAATGTTGAGGGGGAGCAAGCTGATAAGGTTAGTGAACCGGCAGCAAATGTTCAGGGGGAGCAAGCTGATAAGGTTAGTGAACCGGCAGCAAATGTTCAGGGGGAGCAAGCTGATAAGGTTGTGAACCGGCAGCAAATGTTCAGGGGGAGCAAGCTGATAAGGTTAGTGAACCGGCAGCAAATGTTGAGGGGGAGCAAGCTGATAAGGTTAGTGAACCGGCAGCAAATGTTCAGGGGGAGCAAGCTGATAAGGTTAGTGAACCGGCAGCAAATGTTCAGGGGGAGCAAGCTGATAAGGTTGTGAACCGGCAGCAAATGTTCAGGGGGAGCAAGCTGATAAGGTTAGTGAACCGGCAGCTAATGTTGAGGGTGAGCAGATTGTCAATGAAGAGTTAAGGGATGCTGATGATGAAACAAAAAGACTAGCTCAGCAATCTGGTGGTTTGGCTGCATTGAAAAAGAATGAAGAACTATTCTTTGCCAAGCGTGTTAAAACATTTGAAGAAGGACAAGCAACCTATCTCGAATCGAGAGAGGTTAGGCAAAGGAAAGAGGAGATCCTGTCAGTCAAACAGGTCACTCTCACACAACAAGGAATGAACCTGAGCTTGCAAAGGAAAGGAGTGCCCAAGCTATACACCTTGAAAAATGTCAAATCAAACACACTTGGGCCAACTGAATGGATTGAAGTGTACAAATTGATCAAGGATAAGAAGGCTGTGGGGTTTGAACCCTTGATCAAAATGGCAGGTGAGCAAATAAAGCACATACATCAAATGGAGAAGAAATACAAAATCAAAGACTCCTTGCTCAGCGCTGCCAGACATCCATATCCTCCTCCTCCTCCTCCTCCTCCTCCTCCTCCTCCTCCTCCTCCTCCTCCTCCTCCTCCTCCTCCTCCTCCTCCTCCTCCTCCTCCTCCTCCTCCTCCTCCTCCTCCTCCTCCTCCTCCTCCTCCTCCTCCTCCTCCTCCTCCTCCTCCTCCTCCTCCTCCTCCTCCTCCTCCTCCTCCTCCTCCTCCTCCTCCTCCTCCTCCTCCTCCTCCTCCTCCTCCTCCTCCTCCTCCTCCTCCTCCTCCTCCTCCTCCTCCTCCTCCTCCTCCTCCTCCTCCTCCTCCTCCTCCTCCTCCTCCTCCTCCTCCTCCTCCTCCTCCTCCTCCTCCTCCTCCTCCTCCTCCTCCTCCTCCTCCTCCTCCTCCTCCTCCTCCTCCTCCTCCTCCTCCTCCTCCTCCTCCTCCTCCTCCTCCTCCTCCTCCTCCTCCTCCTCCTCCTCCTCCTCCTCCTCCTCCTCCTCCTCCTCCTCCTCCTCCTCCTCCTCCTCCTCCTCCTCCTCCTCCTCCTCCTCCTCCTCCTCCTCCTCCTCCTCCTCCTCCTCCTCCTCCTCCTCCTCCTCCTCCTCCTCCTCCTCCTCCTCCTCCTCCTCCTCCTCCTCCTCCTCCTCCTCCTCCTCCTCCTCCTCCTTGCTCAGCGCTGCCAGACATCCATATCCTCCTCCTCCTCCTCAGCAACCAAGAAGTGGCGTAAAAAGAACAGCGTCTGGTCAAGCGGCTTCTCAGCGCCCGTTTGTTCTCAGAGCTGTTCCAAACACTGACATAGATACTGAGCCACTGCTGAACCTAAGAATGCCTTCTAGGACTCTCTTTGTAGATGGAGCTTATGATGACAAGCTAGGAGGGTTCTGTTTTTGCAATATCCATGGTCATGAACTCTTCTTCAGGACCAATGAGATTGGAATTGCTCCTTCTGCCTTTTTGATGAAGATTAGGAAGTATTGTGTGCAATCTTCCAATGATCCCAAGTTCTTAACGCTGATTGATCAAGAGCTGCTGAAGCCTGAAAGACAACAAGACAAAACTTTCATAGAGGCCAAGCAAGAGTCGCAGTGGGATTAAGAAAACTTGTAATCTTTGTAATGCTATCTTTTTTTGTAAAGTTGTTTGTCAAGTAAATAAGATCAGCATTCCCTCATATCTAACTATTAACTTCTAAAAAGTAACTCATACTCAGCTAAGTCTCCTCAGCGAATAGGGGGAGATTGTTGAGTCATGGATTCGCTGAAGATTACTTGCTGAGTCAAGTAGTCGCTGACAACCTCAGCGAGAGGTTTCATCAGCGAGTCTTCAGCGATCACTGTTATCTTCAAGTCAAAGGATAAGTTCAATGACTCACCGCCATGTGTTGTAAGTCAAATATGGGCGGGAAAATGAAGATAAGAAGACTGGTCCCCAAGGACACGTGTTGGAAGATCAGATTGAAGACAAGTGACCTTGTACCGTTTTGGTACTAAGCAGTTTCTCTTTCATGCCGCTTTGGGAAACAAACAAGATGAAGAAAAGAGATCTCTGCCGACCAGTCTTACACACCAATAGAAAGTTGACAACCTTAATGTGTCAACATCTATTGGGTTGTCATGTGATGTCTCTTCTCTCCTATATAAGACATCACTTGACCTAGCCGCAATTCTGTTGGTTCATTCTACAATAGTCACTTAGTGTGTTTTTCTCTCATTGTAGAATTATATCATTGTTAAGCTTTTTGTGTGTGCAAAAACTTAACAATATTTTCTTTCTTCTTTTCTTCACTTGATTGTCAGACACAGATTGAGCCATTTGTCAAAGCTCAATCTGCCTAAGTATTTCCAAGCTGACTGCTAATCCCAAGCTGACTTCCACTACCAGCTTGGTCTTCTATCTTCAATCCTCCTCTTCGACTTGGATTGAATGCTATAACATTGTTGATGCAGCTTGAATAATACTTGCTTCCATAAGATATTACAATACAAAACATGAAGTGTGATCTGGGCCAGAAACAGATCGTAAGCTGTGTCAGCTTAGTCTGACCCAGATCAGATTACAAGAACCAAAAGATTTCTAAGTGTTTAACTATCAGATTTGTCATTACCAAATTTACAATGAACATTAGGACTCAACAATCTCCCCCTATTTGATGATGACAAAACCCAACACACTTTTTACTAATCAGCTTACAAAGATGTATCAAAGTATGATCGAAGAATCGTACATTGGATGGTTTTCGGTACGAAACCGTACCGAACCGTACCGAAACCGACTAGTACCGATACCGAATACATCCCAAAGTGAGAACCGAATACCATACCGATTACACCGGTACGGTACCGACGGTACCGGTACCGGTACCGGTTTTTCGGTATCAAAACCGAATAGTACCGAACATAAAGAACATTCTGGCAAAATGATGTTAGATATGTCAATTATTAGAGAATAATCAGTATGCAACTTGCACAGATCTTATGCCTTACGGTTGTTTAGTTTATTATACATTTTTTGGGTTACAAATTAAGGCAAAAAACACATATTAATATCTTCATCGTATTAATTTTAGTTTAATTTTAGTTGTACCTTTATTTTTACAATTCATTTGGTTGTTTCAGTATACAACTTTCTTACCTTGACTTGTTAATTATATTTGTTTCTTCATAAATATTTATTACACATTTACTTGATATTTGATGGCCAACTCAAACCGTTAGGTAGCAAAATTTCTTCCTGTAATATAGAAGGGACTACTATTCAAATAAAAAGAATAAGATGCAGTACCTACGATATTTTGAGTTCAAAGTTAAATTGCAAACTAACAACCAATAAGAATAAGCAGCAAGATTATAACATGTTTTGAACAAAACTATATTTTCGGTATTGATAGTCGGTTTCCCCGTACCGAACCGATTAGTACCGAAACCGAAAATGACCAAAACTAAATACCGATACCGATACCGAATCCCTATCGGTACCGAATTTCGGTACCGGTACCGGTACGATACCGGTTCGGTTTCGGTATTTCGGTAATCTTGCTCATCCCTACATTAATAGTATATTGCAATGGAGTTTTTTAAAAGGGGTACACAATTATCAATTCTCTTTATCAATCTTATTTAAAATATCATAATCAATATCTATATTGTAATTATGTATGATGGTGTATCCTCATACACTTTACCTGAAATAAACACTTTAAACGAAATCCTGACCGGGGGCTCGATCTCCCTTACTTCAAGATAAATCATCCGTCCTGAGATATCTTTGTGTTGCTTGGACCTTCTTGCTTTCCAATGGTAGGGGCCAAGTATCTGAGTTCGTATTTAAGAGTGTGATTGAGTCCTAATAATTCTCCTAAGGGCGATGACATTGAGGCGTGGAGAAGGGAGTGAGTGGTGCGGACCCTCACATGAACACTGCCGACGACACCGGAACACGCGTGGGTGGAGGAAATTGAGTGGTGGGAGCACTCAGTGGAAGAAACGAGTGGTGCAACTTTCAAGGCAAGACAACGACTCTATTTCTTATTTCTTTTTTTTACAGCCATGTTTATATACAAATATAGATATGGTATATATATATATATATATATATATATATATATATATATTACGTATGAATAAGATGGGCACCAACCCACCAATTACTATGTTATTTATTATTGATTTTTCACTTGTAACCCTCAGCATTCCTATATATTTTCAAACTACCTTAAAGTCATATATGTTATATAGATAATATCATTAACATTAGTAGTATTATTACTACTATTACTCCCTCCGTCCCATTAAAAGTGTCCAATTTTATATTAAATTTTATAGAATTTAGTTTTAAATAAAAATAAAATTGTAGTGAGTGGTGGTTGGCAATGCCAACAAAATTTGGGTGAGTTGTGAGTGAGTGGTGGATTTGAGATGGCATAACGTGATTGATTGGAAGTGAGTGGTGAGTGAGTGGTGGGTGGAGGTGATGCCATCACCCTAAGCTTTGATGTGTCTTATAGCTTGAGAACTGACCACATGTCCTTGTGCCAAATCTTTTTTATGTTGCTCATCGGGCCGAGCTCCATTTCACTAATAGATTAATTTTTTTACTTTTCAATGTCATTTTTTCTACCTAACTAAACAATGATAAATAATTATTACAGTATCTTTGATTACCTTGTATTTGAATGGAAAACTTGTAAAATGCTTTATAATGAGAACAAATCTGTCACTGTTGGGATGCATATACAATTGATGCAAGCTTGACGAGCGAAGATGTTAAACTTACTAAGGCCCTTATCTCTTGCGCGCTAGTCAAGTCATTAAATAAATGAGTGCTAGCTCTTCAATCCAATCCGTATCATTGTTCTCCATGCAATCGAATCATATAAGGAGAAGAGTGAGTTGGCGAGTCAAGCGGGTTCATGTGGCACAGAGGATTGGTGGGCCAAACGTCTAGTATAGCCAATCGTGTCAACCCATCAATACCCAAACAGTACTGCACCTAGGAGTGCCAGCTTATCTAAGAGAGTGAAATGAATTAGTTGCACAAAATATGGATTATGTCTCAAAACCAACTAAGTAGCCCTTCAATCCAATCCGTATCACTGTTCTCCATGCAATTGATATGTACCCAAAATATGGAATTTTAGCCAAATACATCCAAACTATTGAAATTAGTTGCACGTTACGTCCTAGGCTAATGGCGTCAAAAATTCTCGTTAAGTTATGTCATGTCACGTGCCCCGCATGTGTTTTTAATTATGTATTTCCCCATACAAATACAAATTAAAATCCATATTTTGGGTACATATTTAATTATGTCTCAAAACCAACTAAGCAACTACATTTATAATATTATGAAACCATAAAACCCATTCTTCATTTCTCTGTCCATTGGCCCATGAAATTAGTAGGTAACTGCACCTGTAGGTTCAGAGAAAAGTGATCAGCTGCTATTATAAAAATAATAACTAGAACTTCTTAGATAATTAGAATGTTTTCATACAACAACAAATCACTCTCCATCTCTGAGAAAAATTGTTAACGCATACAAAAATTGCTCATTTATAATTCCTACGTCCTTCATCGGTCTGAATCTCCACTTCCGCATAACACTTACTATATTTTAAAGAAAAGTTACATAACTCTAATCAAAGGAAGATGACCCAAAACTTGTAAGTAGCATAGAAAGTAAAATGATACGAACCAATGACTTGTATCAAATGATAAGAACAATAAGAAAGATAGGTTGTAACCAGTAAATTCCCAAATTAACTAACAAGAACAATAAACTTCTGAATAATATTCCACACCTCAAAATTACAGCCCTAATATTCCATTTATACTAATCCTATAGCTTGGTTAACAAGCTAACTATAAAATAAAAATATATAAGATATCAATAAAATACTTTCATAATAATACTACTAATAATAAATAATATGGAGACTTATCATTACTCCCGCCCCCAAACAACACCTTGTCCTCAAGGTGTTGCCTTACAAAGTTGTCTCGGGTAATTCCAGGATCCCAAATCTTGACTTGTAATTCCATAGCTGATCATAGTGAAATTGTAAAATAGACCCGATCATTGGTTTGTCTTCCAACCATATCCTAAACTCATGTTCAACACAACTTGACGAGTGTGCTCCATAGATATATAAACAATGTACTTAAATGCAAAAATAATTTGGTCTCTGTTTGTTGCATAGAATGTGTAGATGGATTGTTAGAATAGAAAAGTTGTGATAGAGTGATAGGTATATTATGTTAGTAACAAGGTGAAGCCTTTGCTCTTTCAAAATGAGGTATGTGTAAAACAAAGCAAGGGCATAACCAACAACACACTTTATATTTCCCTAAGAAAATATTTCAGTATGTTGTCATTACCCTTTATTTTAAAATTTATTGTCTTAAGTCTTTGCTTTTACGAATTGGGATGTTTTGTTTCTTAATTAATATAGTTATTGTATTTAATTATTCCTTATATGTTTTAATTTCTATTTTTGATTGCATTCTAGACTTGTACAAAAAAAAGTGCCAAGACATAACCATCAGGAAGAACATCCTTGAAACAACTTTCTCAACCCAAGAAGAGTTTGAGAAAGTGTATCACAAGTTTCATGCAAACAATGCAAAGAATTATAATTCATTTTCATGGACTCGTTTGATACTAAAGGCATCGATGGTGGCCTTGGCAACTGGAGGCTTCCTCATCTCCTTGATCCCGTCTTCCTTTAGAATTTCTAATGAAGAGGATCACGTGAGATACTTGTTTGCGTTGGAGAAGGGAAAAGTAGTGGGAGACGTTAGTGCTACGATCCATAAGCACTCCAAACTCAAGGTAGCTTATGTCTTGGAAGGTTATGGACCAAAGAAGATGAAAAGGAAGCTGCCCAAGAGAGAGATTTTGCAAATGTAGAGATTATAAGCTGGGTGGACAAAGAATCCGGGGCACTTTTTGTAGTTGTTATGAAATGGAGAAAAAAATGAAGAACAAGTTCATGTTCGGGAAACAAATGGTTCTTATAACAAACTTCAAGACCAAATTGTTCATTTGTAGAATATTATGGAAGTGTATGGTTAATGATCTAACTTTAGCTTTTAATAGTATGGAAGTGTATTGTTTTGTATCCAATTTTAAACAATTTCATATCTTTTGACTTATGTGTTGATTTTTAAACAGTTTCAACATCATGTGTATGATCTGCAAACCCTTTTGAGCGTAGACAAACTTTGGCTCATGAATCTGCTTAGTCTGCCTTTGGCTCAAAAGGGTTTGCAGGTTATACACATGTTGTTGTAACTGTTTAAAATATAACACATAAGCCAAAAGATACAACATATTTTAAATAAATAAAATTACACATAATTCATAATGAAAACTGAAAGTCCCAAGTTTGCAACGATTATGTAATTAAACAACTAATGTAAATTACACTAAGAATGTAAGACAATAAGGTAAGCACGTTTAATCATAAGTAGTATTAATTAAACGGTGAATACATGGTTGGTTTACAATAAAAGAAGAAAGAAAATATTGTTAAGTTTTTGCACACACAAAAAGCTTAACAATGATATAATTCTACAATGAGAGAAAAACACACTAAGTGACTATTGTAGAATGAACCAACAAAGTTGCGGCTAGGTCAAGTGATGTCTTATATAGGAGAGAAGAGACATCACATGACAACCCAATAGATGTTGACACATGAAGGTTGTCAACTATCTATTGGTGTGTAAGACTGGTGGACAGAGATCTCTTTTCTTCATCTTGTTTGTTTCCCAAAACGGTATGAAAGAGAAACTGCTTAGTACCAAAATGGTACAAGGTCACTTGTCTTCGATCTGCTCTTTCAACACGTGTCCTTGGGGACCAGTCTTCTTATCTTCATTTTCCCGCCCATATTTGACTTACAACATATGGCGGTGAGTCATTGAACTTATCCTTTAACTTGAAGATAATTGTGATCGCTGAAGGCTCGCTGATGAAGCCTCTCGCTGAGGCTGTCAGCGACTTGACTCAGCAAGTGATCTTCAGCGAATCCATGACTCAACAATCTCCCCCTATTCGCTGAGGAGACATGGCTGAGTATGTGTTACTTTTTAGAAGTATAATAATTAGATATGAGGGAATGCTGATCTTATTTATTTGACAAACAACTTTTCAATACAGATAGCATTACAAAGATTACAAGTTTTCTTAATCCCATTGTGACTCTTGCTTGGCCTCTATGAAAGCTTTGTCTTGTTGTCTTTCAGGCTTCAGCAGCTCTTGATCAATTAGCTTTAAGAACTTGGGATCATTGGAAGACTGTACACAATACTTTCTCATCTTCAGCAGAAAGTCAGAGGGAGCAATTCCAATCTCATTGGTCCTGAAGAAGAGTTCATGACCATGGATGTTGCAAAAACAGAACCCTCCTAGCTTGTCATCATAAACTCCATCTACAAAGAGAGTCCTAGAAGGCATTCTTAGGTTCAGCAGTGGCTCAGTATCTATGTCAGTGTTTGGAACAGCTCTGAGAACAAACGGGCGCTGAGAAACCGCTTGACCAGACGCTGTTCTTTTTACGCCACTTCTTGGTTGCTGAGGAGGAGGAGGAGGATATGGATGTCTGGCAGCGCTGAGCAAGGAGTCTTTGATTTTGTATTTCTTCTCCATTTGATGTATGTGCTTTATTTGCTCACCTGCCATTTTGATCAAGGGTTCAAACCCCACAGCCTTCTTATCCTTGATCAATTTGTACACTTCAATCCATTCAGTTGGCCCAAGTGTGTTTGATTTGACATTTTTCAAGGTGTATAGCTTGGGCACTCCTTTCCTTTGCAAGCTCAAATTCATTCCTTGTTGTGTGAGAGTGACCTGTTTGACTGACAGGATCTCCTCTTTTCTTTGCCTAACCTCTCTCGATTCGAGATAGGTTGCTTGTCCTTCTTCAAACGTTTTAACACGCTTGGCAAAGAATTGTTCTTCATTCTTTTTCAATGCAGCCAAACCACCAGATTGCTGAGCTAGTCTTTTTGTTTCATCATCAGCATCTTTTAGCTCTTCACTAACAATCTGCTCACTTATAAATTTCTGTGACAGCTCCTCTTCTTTCTTCTTGCTTAATTTTTCATGTTGACGAACAACTTCTTCAGGAGACTGTTCAGCAGATGTAGATTTTGGAAAGGCTCCAACCATAAGCTTTTCTTGTTTTTCCCTTGCTGAAGTGGGAGCCTTTGGTGGTTTGCTTGAAGTAACCAATGCTGCTTTACCCTTATCAGCGTATCTCTTTTCCAGGGCAGCGTGGAATTCAGCAGTTGGCTTGAAAGTAGAAACATTGATAGGCCTTGCTGCCGGTTCACCAACCTTCTCAGCTTCTTTGACTTGCTCCCCCTCAACATTAGCTGCCGGTTCACTAACCTTATCAGCTTGCTCCCCCTGAACACTTGCTGCCGGTTCATTAACCATCTCAGCGTTTTCATTTTCAGCGAAGGGAGCATCTTCATTTGTTTGACTTGCTGGGCCCTCTTCAGCAGTTTTCTCCCCCTTGGAAGCAGCTGAGGGACTTGCTGCTTCCACATTGTTTTTCTTGAAGAGACCCAGCATTTCACGCATCATACCTTTTAGATCAGCGACTTCTTGTTCAAGTTTTTTCGTCCTGCTGACAGATTCTTTCAACAATATTGTGTCAGCAGCGACTTGAAATGGGGTACTAGAAAGGATTTGAGTTTTGAGGGAGGAAATTTCTTTGGTAAGGGTGGTGTGAAAATTATCTTGATGTTTGGAGAAGGAAGAGATAGTTTGATCCAGCTTGTTGAGTTGAGCAGTGAAGAGTATATTGGATTGGGAGAGTTGTTGGAGAGATGATAAGAGACCAGGCTCTTCGATGGCCTTCGCTGAATGGATTTCATCTTTTAATTTATCCAGCGAGGCGGAGATGGCAGAGTTGGAGGTGCTGACCTTTTTCATGCTTTCATTTAGCAAGGCTTGATTCCTTCTAAATAAGTTCTCATTTGACTTGGTTTGGGTGACTTGATTTTTGGTGATTCCAAACACCATACCTTTGAGCTCAGCCAGCTCATCAATCACCACATCCTTTCCAGCTATCAATTTCTGAAAGTTTTCATGAGCCTCCACATGAACCTTAGCAACTTGATCCACTAGCCAAGCATACAAATATCCTTGTCTATTGCCTTGGCTCTGGCACACTTGCACTCTTCTCAACAACTCTTGCAATTGACAGGTCTCAACATAGTCAAGACCTGGTACATTTACAGCAGTGAAGGCAGTTTGAAGTTCTTCATCAGCAGTAGGAACCTTAAGATCTTTAAGAGAGACTGGATACTTGGAACAGGGAACTCTAAAGAAATCTGGATGGTGCAATGGGGGCACCTCCATGATGATTTCATCATCAATTTCTTCAACTTCAACATACACACCTGGTCTTATTCTTTGAAGCCTACACAATTCCACCCTTTGCTGAAGCTCAGCCTCATTTAGTGCAGACACATAATCACCATAGAACCCAACTTGTTCATGAGACTCTGTGGGCAAATAAGAAGAACAAGGAGGAGGCGGCATATCATTCAGCGACTCTGGGATATCCTCAAAATCATTTGGAGGAGAAGAGATTAGCACATAGCCCAAGTCGTCATCCAAGAAAGCACTAACAAACATTTCATCTTCACTTTCTTCTGCGGCAGCGAGTCTAATTTCAGCATCATGATCTTGGAGATCAAACTCGCTGCCCAGATCTTCATCATCAATCTCCATTTCAGTGAACAAAAGATTTTGGGTAAGGGAACCTGGTGCCTCAATCTCAGTGTGTTGTTCCACCAAGATATCATCGGCCGTAGAATGGGTTGACTCTAGCATCACCTGTGATCTGGCTGCTGTCAACGACTCAGAAGGTAATGAAGAAGAAGGGGAATGAATTGGGGGTGGAGTTGGACTTTGACCTCTAGTGGGCTGGGGTAACCCTATAACTTCACCAACCTCTCCTACAGAAATTTGAGGTGGCTGCCTGCTGCTCCCATTTAACTCGTCAACAGCCTGTTGGGAGGCTGCTGATGGGGTGGCTTGGGTACTATCGTCCTTGGGCAGTGAGGACTTCCTAACCTTTGGTTTGCCCTTTGGTACACTCCGCTTACGTTTTGGGACGTCAGCGGAGGGTGAAGATTGAGAAGTTTGTTGAGGACGCTGCCTTAGATTTAGCTTTGGTCTTTTTAGAGGTTTTGGAGGTCGCTGGGGGGTTTACCAGAACCAGGCTCTTCGATGACCTTCGCTGAATGGATTTCATCTTTTAATTTATCCAGCGAGGCGGAGATGGCAGAGTTGGAGGTGCTGACCTTTTTCATGCTTTCATTTAGCAAGGCTTGATTCCTTCTAAATAAGTTCTCATTTGACTTGGTTTGGGTGACTTGATTTTTGGTGATTCCAAACACCATACCTTTGAGCTCAGCCAGCTCATCAATCACCACATCCTTTCCAGCTATCAATTTCTGAAAGTTTTCATGAGCCTCCACATGAACCTTAGCAACTTGATCCACTAGCCAAGCATACAAATATCCTTGTCTATTGCCTTGGCTCTGGCACACTTGCACTCTTCTCAACAACTCTTGCAATTGACAGGTCTCAACATAGTCAAGACCTGGTACATTTACAGCAGTGAAGGCAGTTTGAAGTTCTTCATCAGCAGTAGGAACCTTAAGATCTTTAAGAGAGACTGGATACTTGGAACAGGGAACTCTAAAGAAATCTGGATGGTGCAATGGGGGCACCTCCATGATGATTTCATCATCAATTTCTTCAACTTCAACATACACACCTGGTCTTATTCTTTGAAGCCTACACAATTCCACCCTTTGCTGAAGCTCAGCCTCATTTAGTGCAGACACATAATCACCATAGAACCCAACTTGTTCATGAGACTCTGTGGGCAAATAAGAAGAACAAGGAGGAGGCGGCATATCATTCAGCGACTCTGGGATATCCTCAAAATCATTTGGAGGAGAAGAGATTAGCACATAGCCCAAGTCGTCATCCAAGAAAGCACTAACAAACATTTCATCTTCACTTTCTTCTGCGGCAGCGAGTCTAATTTCAGCATCATGATCTTGGAGATCAAACTCGCTGCCCAGATCTTCATCATCAATCTCCATTTCAGTGAACAAAAGATTTTGGGGTGGAGTTGGACTTTGACCTCTAGTGGGCTGGGGTAACCCTATAACTTCACCAACCTCTCCTACAGAAATTTGAGGTGGCTGCCTGCTGCTCCCATTTAACTCGTCAACAGCTGTTGGGAGGCTGCTGATGGGGTGGCTTGGGTACTATCGTCCTTGGGCAGTGAGGACTTCCTAACCTTTGGTTTGCCCTTTGGTACACTCCGCTTACGTTTTGGGACGTCAGCGGAGGGTGAAGATTGAGAAGTTTGAATTGAGGACGCTGCCTTAGATTTATCTTTGGTCTTTTTAGAGGCTTTGGAGGTCGCTGGGGGGTTTACCAGCGAACCAGCCTCAGAAGGCATTTCAGCGTCCACAGCGACCGTATCAGCCACTTCATCAGAAAGAAGTGCTGCCTCCCAGTCGCTGTCTTTCGGGTATAAAGAAGGATTAAGGGAGAAGAGTACCTCTTTTATATGAGTAGTGAGGCGAGCAACCAAGAGATCAGCTGGTTGCTTGTAGATATTGTTACCAACTCTCGCTGTTGGAATCGTTGAGGCGTTGGGCAGCTCATATTCGTTTCCCAATGCCTCCTTGAAGATGAGGGAAAAGATTCTAACAAAAGGCACAGTGTGTGACCTATTGTTAATGCTGACCTTATTCTTCATGTCATTGAAGATCAGCTGGGCGTAATCAACAAACCGCCCCTCAGCGAGTGCATGAATCATTGGCATCGAAGTTGTTGATGCTTGATTATATGACCCTGAATTTCCACCCATACACTGTATTACGTGGGTGAAAAGAACTCTCCAGACCCCAGGGAGATTTTGTTTCAATGGATTGCTTGGGATTGCTGGGGGGTTCCTTAAGTTATAATTGTATCCAATGGAAGGCAACCAATCCTTCCACTCAACATCAGTTGCTGCCTCCACAAAAGCATTTTCTGCAGTAGCTTGTGGAAATCGAAGTGTTTGGCGAAGAGACGCCGGAGTGATTGTAATCGTCTTTGACCCTTGACGAACAGTACCACTGATGGACTTGGATACATCATCGTACTCACAAGTCCACCAAAACTCACGGAGAAGATGAACAAATATCTTCCCCGGATCTGCCATGATGCAATATTTGGCAGGAGAAGCATGGATAAAGTCCAGCATGGGCTTGTATCCTTCGGAATCTTTTGGCAACACAGAGGTGCCAATATGATTGTTAGGTTTCACAACAATCTGGGAGGCAGAAAAACTTACTTTAGAAGATTTTGTGATGTTAGAAGGAATGAAGACAGATGAATGAAGATATGTGGTGGAAACTTGTTCCTGAACTTGTTGTTCAGGAGCCGGTGGGTTTTGTACGGCGGCGGTAGAGGAAGATGGAGGAATATCTGAAGAAGAAGCCATAGATTTTATGTAAAGATGAAGATGAAATAAGTAGAAGGTGTTTGAAGAAATGCTTGAGAGAAAAGATGAACAGATGGAGAGAGAGAGTTTTTTGATTTAGAGAGAGAGTGAATAGGAAGCGTGAAAGTAGAGTTATGAGGTGAGGTTATATATATATGGTATGGTTGTGGGTCACAACTTCTCTCTCCTTCTTTTTGTATTGATGAACAGTTGTGAACGACAACTGTTTTTGTACTTTTAAATAATATAAAAAGATTTTGAGAGTAACGTTTTGAAAATGAAAAGAAATTTTATCCAAAATGTTCTTGAGTGCGCGCCGTATTGTGCAGTCATAACCTGTCTGTCAGACTGTCACAACAGACAAATGACGTGATCAAGAGCAAAAATCGAGGTGACCTTTTAATTTGAATGTATAAAACATGTGGTCAGAAATTTGCCACGTCACCCTCATAGTTACTTTGAAAACACTTAGTTTTGAAAATATCCTATGTATTGTTTTGAAAGACAATATGCTGAAAGGTGCTCAGCATGCTTAAGACTTTTTGTCAGCGACTTCACAACTAACGTTGGTCGCTGACTACAGTTTTTGGCAAACTGTCAGCCATAAACGGATTTGATTAGTCTTTACCAATAACCGTTCGCTATTGGACTAGATGAAGACTTTTAGCTCTTCATTGCTATTGTTTGCTTTTTCCCAAAGCAACAGGGATAAACGGATTTGATTAGTCTTTACCAATAGCCGTTCGCTATTGGACTAGATGAAGACTTTTAGCTCTTCATTGCTATTGTTTGCTTTTTCCCAAAGCAACAGGGATAAACGGATTTGATTAGTCTTTACCAATAGCCGTTCGCTATTGGACTAGATGAAGACTTTTAGCTCTTCATTGCTATTGTTTGCTTTTTCCCAAAGCAACAGGGATAAACGGATTTGATTAGTCTTTACCAATAGCCGTTCGCTATTGGACTAGATGAAGACTTTTAGCTCTTCATTGCTTTGAGATCAGCGAGTAAGACTGACTTAAGCTCGCTGAATTAGCATACATGACAAGTCATGTCGCTGATTCCCCATTTAACATTCCTAACTTGCTAACAAGTAATTTGAATCTAGTTTCATCCAACGGTTTAGTAAAGATGTCAGCGAGTTGATCATCAGTTGGAATGAAGTAGATCTCAATATCACCTTTCATGACATGATCCCTAATAAAGTGATATCGAATATCAATATGCTTAGTTTTGGAATGTTGAACTGGGTTGTGTGTAATAGCAATGGCACTTGTATTATCACACATGATTGGAATTTTAGAATATTCCAAATCATAGTCAGCAAGCTGATGCTTCATCCATAGCATTTGGGCACAGCAGCTCGCTGCAGAGACATATTCGGCCTCAGCTGTGGAGATGGAAACTGTATGTTGCTTTCTACTAGACCAACTAGTTAGCTTCCCCCCCAACAGTTGACACCCTCCACTGGTGCTTTTTCTATCGAGCATGCAACCAGCATAGTCGGAGTCAGAATAGCCAACTAAATCAAAGTTGGAGTCCTTAGGGTACCAAAGACCCAGCGTGGGTGTACCCTTGAGGTATTTGAAGATACGCTTCACAGCGAGGATATGAGATTCTCTAGGAGAAGCTTGATAGCGAGCACAGAGACATGTTGCAAACATGATGTCTGGCCGACTCGCTGTGAGGTACATAAGTGACCCAATCATGCCACGATAGTAAGTAGGATTCACATACTTACCATCAGGGTCAGCGTGAAGATTATTAGGAGGGGACATTGGAGTTCGTTTGGGAGTGACATGGGTGAAGTCAAACTTAAGCAACATATCTCGAATATATTTCTCCTGATTGATAAATATTCCAGAGGGAAGCTGCTTGATTTGTAACCCCAAGAAGAAGGTGAGTTCACCCATCATACTCATTTCGAAAGTGCTAGACATAAGAGAGCTGAACTTTCGACAAAGGTTTGTGGATAAGGAACCAAAGATGATGTCATCGACATAAATCTGCACATACAGAACGTCACCCTTATGCTTATAGATAAATAGGGTGCTGTCAATGGTTCCCCTACGAAAACCATGGTCAAGAAGAAAGGTGGACAAAGTGTCATACCAAGCTCTAGGAGCTTGTTTAAGGCCGTATAAAGCTTTATTAAGCTTGTAGACATAGTGAGGATGCTTTGGATCCTCAAAGCCAGGAGGCTGCTTAACATAGACTTCTTCATCAAGAGCACCATTTAAGAAGGCACTTTTGACGTCCATTTGATAGACAATAAAGCCTTTGTAAGCAGCATGAGCGAGAAAGAGACGAATAGCTTCAAGGCGAGCGACTGGAGCAAAGGTCTCATCATAATCAATGCCTTCAGCTTGAGTGTAACCTTGAGCAACCAGTCTTGCCTTGTTTCTGATGACCACACCAGCTTCATCCATCTTATTCCTATAAACCCATCGAGTGCCAATGGGTTCTTTATGGGGAGGAGGAACAAGGAACCAAACGTGTTGTCTTTTAAATTGTGTCAGTTCTTCTTGCATGGCTTCAACCCATGAGGGATCAGCCATGGCTTCACCAATATTGGCAGGCACAATTTGAGAAAGAAAGTTAACATAGAGACAAGTATTACTTGTCGCTGAACGAGTTTGGACACCATTGTGTGGATTACCAATCACATGGTCAAGAGGGTGATCAGCAGTCCATTTGAGTGCTGGTGTGTGAATAGAAGAATGATTCACAGCGGATACAGTGGTGGTAGTACCACTCGGAGTGGGAAGATAAGATGAGAGATCGATAGTTAGCAAAGGCTCAGAGTTGCTGACAGGAGGGTCACTGAGAACAGTGGGTACCTCTTGCTGAGGAGTTTCATCCTCAGCGTCTCCTAAAAGAGGATTCGCTGAGGCATCATGAAATGTTTCCTCAGCGACACATTCAGCATATTTGAGTTTCAGTTGAGAGAGGAACATTAATGGAAGTGGCATTAATTGTTCGAAGAAGAGGCTCCACTGGATCTATAGAATAAATGTGAGCAGCGATGTACTCATCATTTGGTGAAGATTTTGAAGACTCAGCGATAGGTTGTTCAGCAACATCATGATGTGTCGCTGATACTTCAGACAAGTCAGATAGATCGCTGAGGATTACTTCAGCGGATGACTCATTTGAAAGATCACCTAAAGCAGAACAACTTTCATCAAAAGTAACATGAATTGATTCATCTACCTTTTGAGTGCGAGTATTGTAAACTCTGAAAGCTTTGCTTATAGAGAATATCCCAGAAAGTAGCCATCATCAGCTTTGGGATCAAACTTACCTAAATGATCCTTATCATTTAGGATGAAGACTGGGCACCCAAAAACATGGAAGTATCCAATTTGGGGTTTCTTGCCCTTGAGAATTTCATAGGCAGTCTTATCATGTCGCTTGACAATAAGACACCTATTTTGGGTATGGCACGCAGTGCTAACTGCTTCAGCCCAGAATTTACTAGGAAGAGAGGACTCACTGAGCATGGTTCTGGCAGCTTCAATGAGAGTTCTATTTCTCCTTTCAGCTACCCCATTTTGCTCAGGAGTACGAACAGAAGAGAAATTTTGTCTGATCCCTTGATCAGAACAAAAAGTCTCAAGAGTGTGGTTTCTGAACTCAGTGCCATGATCGCTTCTGAGTTCTTTAACACGTATGCTGTTGAGGTTTTCCATCTTTTTAATGAAATTGATTATTTCCTCAGCAGCATCACTCTTAGAGTGAAGAAAGATTGTCCAAGTATATCGTGAATATTCATCCACAATAACTAAGGTGTATCTGCTACCCCTTAGACTTTGGACATTCACTGGACCAAAAAGGTCCATGTGAAGGAGATGAAAACAGCCACTGATAGAGTTGGCCTGTTTGGTCTTGAAGGTGGCTCGGTGGCTTTTACCTTTTTCACAAGCACCACAAAGCCGATCCTTCTCATAAGTGAGAGGAGGAAGGCCTCGAACTAGATTTTTCTTGGCCAAAGAGTTGATGGTTTTGAAATTCACATGCGACATACGCTTGTGCCATAACCAGTTGATTTGAGAAGCAGATTTTGAGAAGAAGCAGGTCTCGCTGTCAGTTTTGACAGGAGTGAAATCTACCAAGTAGATATCTCTTTTTCTTGGAGCGACCAAGACCACTTCTTTATTGACATTAATCACTGTGCCTTGATGCTTATCAAGGATAACCTTGTAGTCAGCATCGCACAGTTGACTTATGCTGATAAGATTGTGCTTCAATCCATTCACATAGGCAACCTTTGTGAACTTGATCAGCCATTTGAGAGAGACCCGTATCCTTCAGTTTGGCCAGTAGAGTTGTCACCAAACACAACCGTGGGACCGTCGGTCTCCACGAAGTTATCCAGCAGGTCCTTAGATCCAGTCATGTGTTTTGAACCGCTGTCCAAATACCACACTTCTTTTCCTAGCGAGGCCTGCAGGATAACATAAGAAGGATTTAGGAAGAGTTATGCATCCTCGCTGATAATATCATCAGTAGAGGATGTGAGAAGAAGATGAGCAACGTCATCATTATTTGATACTGAGGGAAGAGGAGCTCTTGGATCAACATTTGGCTCAGCCAGCTGATGAGCAGGAGGCATATCACGAGCCACCTCACCAGTGAAGAACTGATCTTCAGAGGTGAAAGTGATAGAGCTTCCAGTGTTGAGGACAACCATGTTGCTGATTTGATTATTTTCCCCATATTTAGCTAGCACACTATCATTACCATTGGTAATGATTTCATGAGCCTGGGGAAGAAAGATTCGCTGAGCGGCAATGTACTCAGCGATGTTATCGTTAGAAAGAACAACATCATCACCCAAGCTGATATTGGATTCAGCTGAGGGAGCTCGCTCAGAGATTTCAGAGGAGGTATGAGCAGCAGAAGCTGAGGGTGGATTTGGCTGAATGACTACTTCAGGAGGATTCTTGGAGTCTTTGTCATTGCAGTCAGCAGCTATGTGTCCTCTTTCGCCACATAGGTAGCATTTTCTTCCAGCCTTCTGATTTTGGGTCAGAAGTTCCTTGAGTTGAGAGGTCAAGTCGTTGACACGCTTGCTCAGCTCACAAATCTCATGATTTGAGGAAGAAGATGATGCTACTGAAGAGGCCTTTTTCTTCCTGAACTGAACAGGAAGAGTCTTGGGAACAGGGCCAAGAACAGATTTGCCCTTAGATTGGGCATTAGAGGAGGAAGGGCCATGATTGTTCATAACAACTCGCTGACCTCCTTGCCTAGGAGGTCTGACTTGCTGAACAGGTCTGGGTTGCTGAGAACCATGAAGGATCTGAGCAACTCGCTGTCCTCCTTGCTGAGGAGGTATGACCTGCTGAACAGGTTTTGGATGACGAGGGACAAAAGTTCCTTTTGGGACATAGATAGAGTTAGGTTGCTGATAACGAGCATCAGCAAACCTAGCTCGTCTATTCATTAAGTTTTCATGCATAACAGCCTTTCTGCCAGCATGAGAATTATTAGAGGAAGACGAGGGCTGAGACGCGGGGCGTTCAGCGACTACTGAGGGAACAGAGTTCTCAGCAGGGTGACTAATAGGCACAGCTCGCTGAGGAGTGCTGTAGTCATATGGCACAGCGACCTTACTCCTTTTGAAAGGTTCAAGATCTGTGGACTGAACAGTCAAGAGCTGAGGAGCAATAGGTTTATAACCATCACTTGAAGGATTTCCTTCAAATGTTTCAGGAGAAGAATATTGAATTCTGCCTTCATGGGGCATCATATCAATAATTGGGTGGTTTGGAAGAATGGTTTTAGCAAAACTAGGAGTTGAGCTAGTTTCAACTTGTGAAGTAGAGGTAGAAGTGGAAGTGCTGGGTGGGGGTGCTTCATTATTTAGTTCAGAATGATAATCATTTGTGCCTTTAACAAAATAATGCTTGAGCAATTCCTCACGAGATTCAAGAGCTTTAGGAGGAATCCTCTCTTCAGCTGTAGGACAGTCACTGAACATATTTGCAATGACAGCAGCCGTCTCATAGTCACCGCCAATTATAGCTTTTATTTGAGCTGGGACTTGTAGGCTGAAGATTTGGTCATGAAGCTTGGAGGCTTTAGACCAAGAGGTAACGATTCTTTCAAGGTCAGCGACCCTGTTCTTCAGTTCCTCGTTAGAGATTAGAAGATTTTGGTTGAGGAGCTTTTGAGATTCAAGCTCAATATGGACGTTTCTAAGGTCCTTGAGCTTGTCAGCTTTATCACTTAACTCAGCACTAACTGAGTTAAGTTTGGACTGAAGGTCAGCACGAATGGACTCGACATACTGAATGTCACAAGTAAGAGATTCAAGAATAGTAGGTTTGTCCTCTTCAGAGGCTGAGGAGAAAGTACATACCTTCTTGATTGTGGCATTGACCCACTGACTGGAGCACACTTGGTCCTTTGTCAGCGCCTGGTCATCAGCGAGTGCCACAAAGCAGATGGCATCAACAAAGTCCTCGCTGTCAGAGACGTCGGAGTCAGCCCAGTCATGTTCTTCAGCAACAAGACCTTTGGCGGGAGTTTTGGCTTCTTCAACATCGGCCATCTTGGCACGAAGCTCATAGTACTTCTTTTTGTATTCATCAGCAGGCTTAACTGAAGAGGGCCTCGCTGATGATGAAGAAGGCTTCGCTGCCTGCAAAGAAGGAACAGAAACTTTGCAAGTCTTTTTGGTAGTGGCCTTTTCGACCACACCTCCAACATTCTTCCTGAGACTTGTCTACCGCTGGTTTTTGGAAATTAGTCGACCTACGACCATTCCATTTTCTAGAGTAACGTTTACCAGCGATGAGAGCAAAGTTCATGAAGTCCGAGAACATCTCTTGTCTCTCCTCGAAATCGAGGTCATTGACAAGATCTTGGACGTTGGAGGGAGTAGAATTGCTGATGTCCATGTCAAGATGGACAGGACTGACCTCAGCAGAGACCAGGGCAAGAGGGTCATGAACATTTGAGACATTTGATACAGAAGAAGAAGAAGAAGTTGAAGCATATGAACCAGCATGTCTTCTAGACTCAGCCTCAGCTCTCAGAGTTTGAGCGAGGGCTCTCTCTTCAAATTGAAGAGTGCCATAGAGTGACTCTAAGTCATGCTCTTTCAATTGCTTAGTGGTTCGAAGAATTTGCCTCAAACCTTGCCATTTGATAGGCAAGATGTCAATGAACTTGTAGCATATTTCAAGAGTGTTATGCTCTATGCCCACATTCGTCATATCATTCAAGAGGCACTTGAACCGATTATACGTGCCATCCAGACTCTCATTAGGGAGAGAGAAGAATCCTTCATAGGCACGTTTCAGATCTATTTTCTTGGTAGCAAGAACATCTGCCGTACCATCGAATCTGATACACAGATTGTCCCACACCAATTTAGGAAGAAAGTTTGATGACAGACTTCATTATGTCATCAGGAAGGGTAGTAATGATAAGATTTCTCAACCGAGCATCCAGATTGACAAGCCTACGCTCGTCATCTGTCCATTGTACTTCAGGTTTTATTAACTCAATGACAACTTCAGGAGCATCAGCAGTGGCTCCTGGTGTCCTGGTAACCAGAACCGGTACATATGGCCCTCTGGTCAAGATGGTCATAAGGTAGGGCTCAACTCCTACGATGTGTAGGAGCATTCTCTCCTTCCAAGATCCAAAATCATGTGAATCGAATCTTGGTGGGATGGAGACATACCCAAAATCTCTGGTATTAACCAGAGATGGAACAGAAGACATAATAATCAAGAAAAGAAAGATAAACAGAAGTTTAAGAAAAGTTTTAGATGCAGAAAATTAAGTACAGAAAGAAAGAAAGATAATCTTGCAAACTTTTACTCAGATCAGATTCGGTGTGTCGAACCACCGCTCTGATACCAACTGAAAGTCCCAAGTTTGCAACGATTATGTAATTAAACAACTAATGTAAATTACACTAAGAATGTAAGACAATAAGGTAAGCACGTTTAATCATAAGTAGTATTAATTAAACGGTGAATACATGGTTGGTTTACAATAAAAGAAGAAAGAAAATATTGTTAAGTTTTTGCACACACAAAAAGCTTAACAATGATATAATTCTACAATGAGAGAAAAACACACTAAGTGACTATTGTAGAATGAACCAACAAAGTTGCGGCTAGGTCAAGTGATGTCTTATATAGGAGAGAAGAGACATCACATGACAACCCAATAGATGTTGACACATGAAGGTTGTCAACTATCTATTGGTGTGTAAGACTGGTCGGCAGATCTCTTTTCTTCATCTTGTTTGTTTCAAAGCGGCATGAAAGAGAAACTGCTTAGTACCAAAATGGTACAAGGTCACTTGTCTTCGATCTGCTCTTTCAACACGTGTCCTTGGGGACCAGTCTTCTTATCTTCATTTTCCCGCCCATATTTGACTTACAACATATGGCGGTGAGTCATTGAACTTATCCTTTAACTTGAAGATAATTGTGATCGCTGAAGGCTCGCTGATGAAGCCTCTCGCTGAGGCTGTCAGCGACTTGACTCAGCAAGTGATCTTCAGCGAATCCATGACTCAACAATCTCCCCCTATTCGCTGAGGAGACATGGCTGAGTATGTGTTACTTTTTAGAAGTATAATAATTAGATATGAGGGAATGCTGATCTTATTTATTTGACAAACAACTTTCAATACAGATAGCATTACAAAGATTACAAGTTTTCTTAATCCCATTGCGACTCTTGCTTGGCCTCTATGAAAGCTTTGTCTTGTTGTCTTTCAGGCTTCAGCAGCTCTTGATCAATTAGCTTTAAGAACTTGGGATCATTGGAAGACTGTACACAATACTTTCTCATCTTCAGCAGAAAGTCAGAGGGAGCAATTCCAATCTCATTGGTCCTGAAGAAGAGTTCATGACCATGGATGTTGCAAAAACAGAACCCTCCTAGCTTGTCATCATAAACTCCATCTACAAAGAGAGTCCTAGAAGGCATTCTTAGGTTCAGCAGTGGCTCAGTATCTATGTCAGTGTTTGGAACAGCTCTGAGAACAAACGGGCGCTGAGAAACCGCTTGACCAGACGCTGTTCTTTTTACGCCACTTCTTGGTTGCTGAGGAGGAGGAGGAGGATATGGATGTCTGGCAGCGCTGAGCAAGGAGTCTTTGATTTTGTATTTCTTCTCCATTTGATGTATGTGCTTTATTTGCTCACCTGCCATTTTGATCAAGGGTTCAAACCCCACAGCCTTCTTATCCTTGATCAATTTGTACACTTCAATCCATTCAGTTGGCCCAAGTGTGTTTGATTTGACATTTTTCAAGGTGTATAGCTTGGGCACTCCTTTCCTTTGCAAGCTCAAATTCATTCCTTGTTGTGTGAGAGTGACCTGTTTGACTGACAGGATCTCCTCTTTTCTTTGCCTAACCTCTCTCGATTCGAGATAGGTTGCTTGTCCTTCTTCAAACGTTTTAACACGCTTGGCAAAGAATTGTTCTTCATTCTTTTTCAATGCAGCCAAACCACCAGATTGCTGAGCTAGTCTTTTTGTTTCATCATCAGCATCTTTTAGCTCTTCACTAACAATCTGCTCACTTATAAATTTCTGTGACAGCTCCTCTTCTTTCTTCTTGCTTAATTTTTCATGTTGACGAACAACTTCTTCAGGAGACTGTTCAGCAGATGTAGATTTTGGAAAGGCTCCAACCATAAGCTTTTCTTGTTTTTCCCTTGCTGAAGTGGGAGCCTTTGGTGGTTTGCTTGAAGTAACCAATGCTGCTTTACCCTTATCAGCGTATCTCTTTTCCAGGGCAGCGTGGAATTCAGCAGTTGGCTTGAAAGTAGAAACATTGATAGGCCTTGCTGCCGGTTCACCAACCTTCTCAGCTTCTTTGACTTGCTCCCCCTCAACATTAGCTGCCGGTTCACTAACCTTATCAGCTTGCTCCCCCTGAACACTTGCTGCCGGTTCATTAACCATCTCAGCGTTTTCATTTTCAGCGAAGGGAGCATCTTCATTTGTTTGACTTGCTGGGCCCTCTTCAGCAGTTTTCTCCCCCTTGGAAGCAGCTGAGGGACTTGCTGCTTCCACATTGTTTTTCTTGAAGAGACCCAGCATTTCACGCATCATACCTTTTAGATCAGCGACTTCTTGTTCAAGTTTTTTCGTCCTGCTGACAGATTCTTTCAACAATATTGTGTCAGCAGCGACTTGAAATGGGGTACTAGAAAGGATTTGAGTTTTGAGGGAGGAAATTTCTTTGGTAAGGGTGGTGTGAAAATTATCTTGATGTTTGGAGAAGGAAGAGATAGTTTGATCCAGCTTGTTGAGTTGAGCAGTGAAGAGTATATTGGATTGGGAGAGTTGTTGGAGAGATGATAAGAGACCAGGCTCTTCGATGGCCTTCGCTGAATGGATTTCATCTTTTAATTTATCCAGCGAGGCGGAGATGGCAGAGTTGGAGGTGCTGACCTTTTTCATGCTTTCATTTAGCAAGGCTTGATTCCTTCTAAATAAGTTCTCATTTGACTTGGTTTGGGTGACTTGATTTTTGGTGATTCCAAACACCATACCTTTGAGCTCAGCCAGCTCATCAATCACCACATCCTTTCCAGCTATCAATTTCTGAAAGTTTTCATGAGCCTCCACATGAACCTTAGCAACTTGATCCACTAGCCAAGCATACAAATATCCTTGTCTATTGCCTTGGCTCTGGCACACTTGCACTCTTCTCAACAACTCTTGCAATTGACAGGTCTCAACATAGTCAAGACCTGGTACATTTACAGCAGTGAAGGCAGTTTGAAGTTCTTCATCAGCAGTAGGAACCTTAAGATCTTTAAGAGAGACTGGATACTTGGAACAGGGAACTCTAAAGAAATCTGGATGGTGCAATGGGGGCACCTCCATGATGATTTCATCATCAATTTCTTCAACTTCAACATACACACCTGGTCTTATTCTTTGAAGCCTACACAATTCCACCCTTTGCTGAAGCTCAGCCTCATTTAGTGCAGACACATAATCACCATAGAACCCAACTTGTTCATGAGACTCTGTGGGCAAATAAGAAGAACAAGGAGGAGGCGGCATATCATTCAGCGACTCTGGGATATCCTCAAAATCATTTGGAGGAGAAGAGATTAGCACATAGCCCAAGTCGTCATCCAAGAAAGCACTAACAAACATTTCATCTTCACTTTCTTCTGCGGCAGCGAGTCTAATTTCAGCATCATGATCTTGGAGATCAAACTCGCTGCCCAGATCTTCATCATCAATCTCCATTTCAGTGAACAAAAGATTTTGGGTAAGGGAACCTGGTGCCTCAATCTCAGTGTGTTGTTCCACCAAGATATCATCGGCCGTAGAATGGGTTGACTCTAGCATCACCTGTGATCTGGCTGCTGTCAACGACTCAGAAGGTAATGAAGAAGAAGGGGAATGAATTGGGGGTGGAGTTGGACTTTGACCTCTAGTGGGCTGGGGTGACCCAATAACTTCACCAACCTCTCCTACAGAAATTTGAGGTGGCTGCCTGCTGTTCCCATTTAACTCGTCAACAGCCTGTTGGGAGGCTGCTGATGGGGTGGCTTGGGTACTATCGTCCTTGGGCAGTGAGGACTTCCTAACCTTTGGTTTGCCCTTTGGTACACTCCGCTTACGTTTTGGGACGTCAGCGGAGGGTGAAGATTGAGAAGTTTGAATTGAGGACGCTGCCTTAGATTTATCTTTGGTCTTTTTAGAGGCTTTGGAGGTCGCTGGGGGGTTTACCAGCGAACCAGCCTCAGAAGGCATTTCAGCGTCCACAGCGACCGTATCAGCCACTTCATCAGAAAGAAGTGCTGCCTCCCAGTCGCTGTCTTTCGGGTATAAAGAAGGATTAAGGGAGAAGAGTACCTCTTTTATATGAGTAGTGAGGCGAGCAACCAAGAGATCAGCTGGTTGCTTGTAGATATTGTTACCAACTCTCGCTGTTGGAATCGTTGAGGCGTTGGGCAGCTCATATTCGTTTCCCAATGCCTCCTTGAAGATGAGGGAAAAGATTCTAACAAAAGGCACAGTGTGTGACCTATTGTTAATGCTGACCTTATTCTTCATGTCATTGAAGATCAGCTGGGCGTAATCAACAAACCGCCCCTCAGCGAGTGCATGAATCATTGGCATCGAAGTTGTTGATGCTTGATTATATGACCCTGAATTTCCACCCATACACTGTATTACGTGGGTGAAAAGAACTCTCCAGACCCCAGGGAGATTTTGTTTCAATGGATTGCTTGGGATTGCTGGGGGGTTCCTTAAGTTATAATTGTATCCAATGGAAGGCAACCAATCCTTCCACTCAACATCAGTTGCTGCCTCCACAAAAGCATTTTCTGCAGTAGCTTGTGGAAATCGAAGTGTTTGGCGAAGAGACGCCGGAGTGATTGTAATCGTCTTTGACCCTTGACGAACAGTACCACTGATGGACTTGGATACATCATCGTACTCACAAGTCCACCAAAACTCACGGAGAAGATGAACAAATATCTTCCCCGGATCTGCCATGATGCAATATTTGGCAGGAGAAGCATGGATAAAGTCCAGCATGGGCTTGTATCCTTCGGAATCTTTTGGCAACACAGAGGTGCCAATATGATTGTTAGGTTTCACAACAATCTGGGAGGCAGAAAAACTTACTTTAGAAGATTTTGTGATGTTAGAAGGAATGAAGACAGATGAATGAAGATATGTGGTGGAAACTTGTTCCTGAACTTGTTGTTCAGGAGCCGGTGGGTTTTGTACGGCGGCGGTAGAGGAAGATGGAGGAATATCTGAAGAAGAAGCCATAGATTTTATGTAAAGATGAAGATGAAATAAGTAGAAGGTGTTTGAAGAAATGCTTGAGAGAAAAGATGAACAGATGGAGAGAAAGAGTTTTTGATTTAGAGAGAGAGTGAATAGGAAGCGTGAAAGTAGAGTTATGAGGTGAGGTTATATATATATGGTATGGTTGTGGGTCACAACTTCTCTCTCCTTCTTTTTGTATTGATGAACAGTTGTGAACAACAACTGTTTTTGTACTTTTAAATAATATAAAAAGATTTTGAGAGTAACGTTTTGAAAATGAAAAGAAATTTTATCCAAAATGTTCTTGAGTGCGCGCCGTATTGTGCAGTCATAACCTGTCTGTCAGACTGTCACAACAGACAAATGACGTGATCAAGAGCAAAAATCGAGGTGACCTTTTAATTTGAATGTATAAAACATGTGGTCAGAAATTTGCCACGTCACCCTCATAGTTACTTTGAAAACACTTAGTTTTGAAAATATCCTATGTATTGTTTTGAAAGACAATATGCTGAAAGGTGCTCAGCATGCTTAAGACTTTTTGTCAGCGACTTCACAACTAACGTTGGTCGCTGACTACAGTTTTTGGCAAACTGTCAGCCATCAACGGATTTGATAAGTCTTTACCACTAGCCGTTTGCTAGTGGACTAGATGAAGACTTTTAGCTCTTCATTGCTTTTATTTTGCTTTTTCCCAAAGCAACAGGGATAAACGGATTTGATTAGTCTTTACCAATAGCCGTTCGCTATTGGACTAGATGAAGACTTTTAGCTCTTCATTGCTATTGTTTGCTTTTTCCCAAAGCAACAGGGATAAACGGATTTGATTAGTCTTTACCAATAGCCGTTCGCTATTGGACTAGATGAAGACTTTTAGCTCTTCATTGCTATTGTTTGCTTTTTCCCAAAGCAACAGGGATAAACGGATTTGATTAGTCTTTACCAATAGCCGTTCGCTATTGGACTAGATGAAGACTTTTAGCTCTTCATTGCTTTGAGATCAGCGAGTAAGACTGACTTAAGCTCGCTGAATTAGCATACATGACAAGTCATGTCGCTGATTCCCCATTTAACATTCCTAACTTGCTAACAAGTAATTTGAATCTAGTTTCATCCAACGGTTTAGTAAAGATGTCAGCGAGTTGATCATCAGTTGGAATGAAGTAGATCTCAATATCACCTTTCATGACATGATCCCTAATAAAGTGATATCGAATATCAATATGCTTAGTTTTGGAATGTTGAACTGGGTTGTGTGTAATAGCAATGGCACTTGTATTATCACACATGATTGGAATTTTAGAATATTCCAAATCATAGTCAGCAAGCTGATGCTTCATCCATAGCATTTGGGCACAGCAGCTCGCTGCAGAGACATATTCGGCCTCAGCTGTGGAGATGGAAACTGTATGTTGCTTTCTACTAGACCAACTAGTTAGCTTCCCCCCCAACAGTTGACACCCTCCACTGGTGCTTTTTCTATCGAGCATGCAACCAGCATAGTCGGAGTCAGAATAGCCAACTAAATCAAAGTTGGAGTCCTTAGGGTACCAAAGACCCAGCGTGGGTGTACCCTTGAGGTATTTGAAGATACGCTTCACAGCGAGGAGATGAGATTCTCGAGGAGAGGCTTGATAGCGAGCACAGAGACATGTTGCAAACATGATGTCTGGCCGACTCGCTGTGAGGTACATAAGTGACCCAATCATGCCACGATAGTAAGTAGGATTCACATACTTACCATCAGGGTCAGCGTGAAGATTATTAGGAGGGGACATTGGAGTTCGTTTGGGAGTGACATGGGTGAAGTCAAACTTAAGCAACATATCTCGAATATATTTCTCCTGATTGATAAATATTCCAGAGGGAAGCTGCTTGATTTGTAACCCCAAGAAGAAGGTGAGTTCACCCATCATACTCATTTCGAAAGTGCTAGACATAAGAGAGCTGAACTTTCGACAAAGGTTTGTGGATAAGGAACCAAAGATGATGTCATCGACATAAATCTGCACATACAGAACGTCACCCTTATGCTTATAGATAAATAGGGTGCTGTCAATGGTTCCCCTACGAAAACCATGGTCAAGAAGGAAGGTAGACAAAGTGTCATACCAAGCTCTAGGAGCTTGTTTAAGGCCGTATAAAGCTTTATTAAGCTTGTAGACATAGTGAGGATGCTTTGGATCCTCAAAGCCAGGAGGCTGCTTAACATAGACTTCTTCATCAAGAGCACCATTTAAGAAGGCACTTTTGACGTCCATTTGATAGACAATAAAGCCTTTGTAAGCAGCATGAGCGAGAAAGAGACGAATAGCTTCAAGGCGAGCGACTGGAGCAAAGGTCTCATCATAATCAATGCCTTCAGCTTGAGTGTAACCTTGAGCAACCAGTCTTGCCTTGTTTCTGATGACCACACCAGCTTCATCCATCTTATTCCTATAAACCCATCGAGTGCCAATGGGTTCTTTATGGGGAGGAGGAACAAGGAACCAAACGTGTTGTCTTTTAAATTGTGTCAGTTCTTCTTGCATGGCTTCAACCCATGAGGGATCAGCCATGGCTTCACCAATATTGGCAGGCACAATTTGAGAAAGAAAGTTAACATAGAGACAAGTATTACTTGTCGCTGAACGAGTTTGGACACCATTGTGTGGATTACCAATCACATGGTCAAGAGGGTGATCAGCAGTCCATTTAAGTGCTGGTGTGTGAATAGAAGAATGATTCACAGCGGATACAGTGGTGGTAGTACCACTCGGAGTGGGAAGATAAGATGAGAGATCGATAGTTAGCAAAGGCTCAGAGTTGCTGACAGGAGGGTCACTGAGAACAGTGGGTACCTCTTGCTGAGGAGTTTCATCCTCAGCGTCTCCTAAAAGAGGATTCGCTGAGGCATCATGAAATGTTTCCTCAGCGACACATTCAGCACTTTGAGTTTCAGTTGAGAGAGGAACATTAATGGAAGTGGCATTAATTGTTCGAAGAATAGGCTCAACTGGATCCATAGAATAAATGTGAGCAGCGATGTACTCATCATTTGGTGAAGATTTTGAAGACTCAGCGATAGGTGGTTCAGCAACATCATGATGTGTCGCTGGTACTTCAGACAAGTCAGATAGATCGCTGAGGATTACTTCAGCGGATGACTCATTTGAAAGATCACCTAAAGCAGAACAGCTTTCATCAAAAGTAACATGAATTGATTCATCTACCTTTTGAGTGCGAGTATTGTAAACTCTGAAAGCTTTGCTTATAGAAGAATATCCCAGAAAGTAGCCATCATCAGCTTTGGGATCAAACTTACCTAAATGATCCTTATCATTTAGGATGAAAACTGGGCACCCAAAAACATGGAAATATCCAATTTGGGGTTTCTTGCCCTTGAGAATTTCATAGGCAGTCTTATCATGTCGCTTGACAATAAGACACCTATTTTGAGTATGGCACGCAGTACTAACTGCTTCAGCCCAGAATTTACTAGGAAGAGAGGACTCACTGAGCATGGTTCTGGCAGCTTCAATGAGAGTTCTATTTCTCCTTTCAGCTACCCCATTTTGCTCAGGAGTACGAACAGAAGAGAAATTTTGTCTGATCCCTTGATCAGAACAAAAAGTCTCAAGAGTGTGGTTTCTGAACTCAGTGCCATGATCGCTTCTGAGTTCTTTAACACGTATGCTGTTGAGGTTTTCCATCTTTTTAATGAAATTGATTATTTCCTCAGCAGCATCACTCTTAGAGTGAAGAAAGATTGTCCAAGTATATCGTGAATATTCATCCACAATAACTAAGGTGTATCTGCTACCCCTTAGACTTTGGACATTCACTGGACCAAAAAGGTCCATGTGAAGAAGATGGAAACAGCCACTGATAGAGTTGGCCTGTTTGGTCTTGAAGGTGGCTCGGTGGCTTTTACCTTTTTCACAAGCACCACAAAGCCGATCCTTCTCATAAGTGAGAGGAGGAAGGCCTCGAACTAGATTTTTCTTGGCCAAGGAATTGATGGTTTTGAAATTCACATGCGACATACGCTTGTGCCATAACCAGTTGATTTGAGAAGCAGATTTTGAGAAGAAGCAGGTCTCGCTGTCAGTTTTGACAGGAGTGAAATCTACCAAGTAGATATCTCTTTTTCTTGGAGCGACCAAGACCACTTCTTTATTGACATTAATCACTGTGCCTTGATGCTTATCAAGGATAACCTTGTAGTCAGCATCGCACAGTTGACTTATGCTGATAAGATTGTGCTTCAATCCATTCACATAGGCAACCTTTGTGAACTTGATCAGCCCATTTGAGAGAGACCCGTATCCTTCAGTTTGGCCAGTAGAGTTGTCACCAAACACAACCGTGGGACCGTCAGTCTCCACGAAGTTATCTAGCAGGTCCTTAGATCCAGTCATGTGTTTTGAACAGCCGCTGTCCAAATACCACACTTCTTTTCCTAGCGAGGCCTGCAGGATAACATAAGAAGGATTTAGGAAGAGTTATGAGCATCCTCGCTGATAATATCATCAGTAGAGGATGTGAGAAGAAGATGAGCAACGTCATCATTATTTGATACTGAGGGAAGAGGAGCTCTTGGATCAACATTTGGCTCAGCCAGCTGATGAGCAGGAGGCATATCACGAGCCACCTCACCAGTGAAGAACTGATCTTCAGAAGTGAAAGTGATAGAACTTCCAGTGTTGAGGACAACCATGTTGCTGATTTGATTATTTTCCCCATATTCAGCTAGCACACTATCATTACCATTGGTAATGATTTCATGAGCCTGGGGAAGAAAGATTCGCTGAGCGGCAATGTACTCAGCGATGTTATCGTTAGAAAGAACAATATCATCACCCAAGCTGATATTGGATTCAGCTGAGGGAGCTCGCTCAGAGATTTCAGAGGAGGTATGATCAGCGGAAGCTGAGGCTGGATTTGGCTGAATGACTACCTCAGGAGGACTCTTGGAGTCTTTGTCATTGCAGTCAGCAGCTATGTGTCCTCTTTCGCCACATAGGTAGCATTTTCTTCCAGCCTTCTGATTTTGGGTCAGAAGTTCCTTGAGTTGAGAGGTCAAGTCGTTGACACGCTTGCTCAGCTCACAAATCTCATGATTTGAGGAAGAGGATGATGCTACTGAAGAGGCCTTTTTCTTCCTGAACTGAACAGGAAGAGTCTTGGGAACAGGGCCAAGAACAGATTTGCCCTTAGATTGGGCATTAGAGGAGGAAGGGCCATGATTGTTCATAACAACTCGCTGACCTCCTTGCCTAGGAGGTCTGACTTGCTGAACAGGTCTGGGTTGCTGAGAACCATGAAGGATCTGAGCAACTCGCTGTCCTCCTTGCTGAGGAGGTATGACCTGCTGAACAGGTTTTGGAAGACGAGGGACAAAAGTTCCCTTTGGGACATAGATAGAGTTAGGTTGCTGATAACGAGCATCAGCAAACCTAGCTCGTCTATTCATTAAATTTTCATGCATAACAGCCTTTCTGCCAGCATGAGAATTGTTTGAGGAAGACGAGGGCTGAGACGCGGGGCGTTCAGCGACTACTGAGGGAACAGAGTTCTCAGTAGGATGACTAATAGGCACAGCTCGCTGAGGAGTGCTGTAGTCATATGGAACAGCGACCTTACTCCTTTTGAAAGGTTCAAGATCTGTGGACTGAACAGTCAAGAGCTGAGGAGCAATAGGTCTATAACCATCACTTGAAGGATTTCCTTCAAATGTTTCAGGAGAAGAATATTGAATTCTGCCTTCATGGGGCATCATATCAATAATTGGGTGGTTTGGAAGAATGGTTTTAGCAAAACTAGGAGTTGAGCTAGTTTCAACTTGTGAAGTAGAGGTAGAAGTGGAAGTGCTGGGTGGGGGTGCTTCATTATTTAGTTCAGAATGATAATCATTTGTGCCTTTAACAAAATAATGCTTGAGCAATTCCTCACGAGATTCAAGAGCTTTAGGAGGAATCCTCTCTTCAGCTGTAGGACAGTCACTGAACATATTTGCAATGACAGCAGCCGTCTCATAGTCACCGCCAATTATAGCTTTTATTTGAGCTGGGACTTGTAGGCTGAAGATTTGGTCATGAAGCTTGGAGGCTTTAGACCAAGAGGTAACGATTCTCTCAAGGTCAGCGACCCTGTTCTTCAGCTCCTCGTTAGAGATTAGAAGATTTTGGTTGAGGAGCTTTTGAGATTCAAGCTCAATATGGACGTTTCTAAGGTCCTTGAGCTTGTCAGCTTTATCACTTAACTCAGCACTAACTAAGTTAAGTTTGGACTGAAGGTCAGCACGAATGGACTCGACATACTGAATGTCACAAGTAAGAGATTCAAGAATAGTAGGTTTGTCCTCTTCAGAGGCTGAGGAGAAAGTACATACCTTCTTGATTGTGGCATTGACCCACTGACTGGAGCACACTTGGTCCTTTGTCAGCGCCTGATCATCAGCGAGTGCCATAAAGCAGATGGCATCAACAAAGTCCTCGCTGTCAGAGACATCCGAGTCAGCCCAGTCATGTTCTTCAGCAACAAGACCTTTGGCAGGGGTCTTGGCTTCTTCAACATCGGCCATCTTGGCACGAAGCTCATAGTACTTCTTTTTGTATTCATCAGCAGGCTTAACTGAAGAGGGCCTCGCTGATGATGAAGAAGGCTTCGCTGCCTGCAAAGAAGGAACAGATACTTTGCAATCTTTTTGGTAGTGGCCTTTTCGACCACACCTCCAACATTCTTCCTGAGACTTGTCTACCGCTGGTTTTTGGAAATTAGTCGACCTACGACCATTCCATTTTCTAGAGTAACGTTTACCAGCGATGAGAGCAAAGTTCATGAAGTCCGAGAACATCTCTTGTCTCTCCTCGAAATCGAGGTCATTGACAAGATCTTGGACGTTGGAGGGAGTAGAATTGCTGATGTCCATGTCAAGATGGACAGGACTGACCTCAGCAGAGACCAGGGCAAGGGGGTCATGAACATTTGAGACATTAGATACAGAAGAAGAAGAAGAAGTTGAAGCATATGAACCAGCATGTCTTCTAGACTCAGCCTCAGCTCTCAGAGTTTGAGCGAGGGCTCTCTCTTCAAATTGAAGAGTGCCATAGAGTGACTCTAAGTCATGCTCTTTCAACTGCTTGGTGGTTCGAAGAATTTGCCTCAAACCTTGCCATTTGATAGGCAAGATGTCAATGAACTTGTAGCATATTTCAAGAGTGTTATGCTCTATGCCCACATTAGTCATATCATTCAAGAGGCACTTGAACCGATTATACGTGCCATCCAGACTCTCATTAGGGAGAGAGAAGAATCCTTCATAGGCACGTTTGAGATCTATTTTCTTGGTGGCAAGAACATCTGCTGTACCATCGAATCTGATACACAGATTGTCCCACACCAATTTAGACGAAGAAAGTTTGATGACAGACTTCATTATGTCATCAGGAAGGGTAGTAATGAGAAGATTTCTCAACCGAGCATCCAGATTGACAAGCCTACGCTCGTCATCTGTCCATTGTACTTCTGGTTTTATTAACTCAGTGACAACTTCAGGAGCATCAGCAGTGGCTCCTGGTGTCCTGGTAACCAGAACCGGTACATATGGCCCTCTGGTTAAGATGGTCATAAGGTAGGGTTCAACTCCTACGATGTGTAGAAGCATTCTCTCCTTCCAAGATCCGAAGTCATGTGAATCAAATCTTGGTGGGATGGAGACATACCCAAAATCTCTGGTATTGACCAGAGAAGGTACAGAAGACATAATAACAAGAAAAGAAAGATAAACAGAGGTTTAAAGAAAAGATTTTAGGTGCAGAAATTTAAAGTACAGAAAGAAAGAAAGAAAGATAATCTTGCAAACTTTTACTCAGATCAGATTCGGTGTGTCGAACCACCGCTCTGATACCAACTGAAAGTCCCAAGTTTGCAACGATTATGTAATTAAACAACTAATGTAAATTACACTAAGAATGTAAGACAATAAGGTAAGCACGTTTAATCATAAGTAGTATTAATTAAACGGTGAATACATGGTTGGTTTACAATAAAAGAAGAAAGAAAATATTGTTAAGTTTTTGCACACACAAAAAAGCTTAACAATGATATAATTCTACAATGAGAGAAAAACACACTAAGTGACTATTGTAGAATGAACCAACAAATTGCGGCTAGGTCAAGTGATGTCTTATATAGGAGAGAAGAGACATCACATGACAACCCAATAGATGTTGACACATGAAGGTTGTCAACTATCTATTGGTGTGTAAGACTGGTCGGCAGAGATCTCTTTTCTTCATCTTGTTTGTTTCCCAAAACGGTATGAAAGAGAAACTGCTTAGTACCAAAATGGTACAAGGTCACTTGTCTTCGATCTGCTCTTTCAACACGTGTCCTTGGGGACCAGTCTTCTTATCTTCATTTTCCCGCCCATATTTGACTTACAACATATGGCGGTGAGTCATTGAACTTATCCTTTAACTTGAAGATAATTGTGATCGCTGAAGGCTCGCTGATGAAGCCTCTCGCTGAGGCTGTCAGCGACTTGACTCAGCAAGTGATCTTCAGCGAATCCATGACTCAACAATCTATTAATTATAAATCATTAGTAATATTATTAAAAAGGATTTGCAAGTTATACACAATACTTGAAAAGGGTTTGAAGTTTGTTATAAACATGAACTTGTTCTTCAGTTCCTTCTCCATTTCATATCCACTACAAAAAGTCCCCCAGATTCTTTGTCAACCCAACTTTCGATCTCTACATTTGCATAATCTCTCTTGGGTAGCTTCCTTTTGATCTTCTTTGGTCCATAACCTTTCAACACATAACTTACTTCGAGTGTGGGTAATCACGGATCCTAAAAAATAAAGCTTTCAACTTTTCCTTTCTCTAATTTAAATACGTATCTCACGTGATCCTCTTCATAAAAATGGTAATGGAAGACAGAATCATGAAGATAAAGCAACCTCTGGTTGCACAACCATCGGCGCCACTATATCTAAACAATCCACCCCCCCCCCTACGCAATGAATTGGAATTAGTGACTTGGTTGCATTGAACTTTTGGTACACTTTTTCAAAAAAAAAAACACAAAAAAAACAAAAAACACTATCTTTGTTAAGGAAGCTCTTTGAAGGTTACTGAATAACCGAATTAGAGCACATCATTAGTTGTTTTATCTTTAAATCACAATATAAGTAACAAAAAATGTAACCAATTATTAGATAAAGGCTTTTGCTAAACAAACCTTAGGGTGGTAGTTAACGTGTATTAAGTAGTTGTACACTTCTCATAAAAAGTTAGAGTGGACTTTGATAGGTAAGGTATAATATTATTTTTTCATTAACTACCGTTTTTCTAGTCTGCATTTAGCATTTTCTTGAATAAATAAAGATAAAAATATTCATTCAATTGAAAAGGAAAAATAAAATGGTTAAAAATATACCTTTAATTAAACGGTGAAATCATGATCGAAAATTTGATATGATAGATCGATGATAAAGAAAGCAGATTCCATTAATTGATTGTTTTCTTTTTGCTGCTGATTTTTTAGATTATTATTAACTTAGGATGAAAGAAGGCTTTGGTTTAACAAAATCCAAAATATTACGAACTTTAAAGCTTCATCGGCCCTACAAAAAGAATAAAATGTATGAAGTTTCAATGATAAACCACTTACATTATTTCTTAGCTATATTGACCTGATAATCAAAATGTGATTTTTTAATCTGTAGCTAAAAAATTTCAAGAAAAGACCAATTTATTTAGCTAAAACAACATATTTTACAATGTTTATTTAATTTATAAATTATAATTCACTAATAATACAATAAAAATGTTCCACTATAACTCATTATCTCCAGTACACAATCAATATGTATATAAAACAAATTAGTTTATTTTTTACAATCTCCCATTCCTCTTTATACATACAAAAATTGAACCTAAAGTGCTACACTAGTATAGCACACCAGTTACCACAAGAAACATAGAATAGCCACTAAAACACATACTCAGGAGTATTCGATCTACAAGATAAGGCCACCAGTTTCCAACTTGATTGAAGATGCGGCTTGCTTCATTCCTACTACACTTCCAACAAGTCCGTTTCGGCAACACTGATGCAGATATGAAGATAGAAGCGGGATCCCTGGCCAGATGTTTGAGTATAAATATGGATGTAAATTAATAATATATGTGATTGGTAGATATGTAGTGTCTTTTATATAAGTAAAGGAGATAAGGTTTTTGCAGATTTTTTCAGAATGTAAGGAGATAAGTTTTTCAAGTTTTGTTATAAAAGATAACCCAATCTCTCATAAATAATTGAATTGCCACGCATCTAAATCTACTAGGAAGGCTCATCTAAACTGCGTTGCTCGCAAGTTTAAGCATAAGTTCTTTTGCTAATCCGTTTTTTAGCTTTTTGTCCCCCAGACTTCATACTAAGGCATTTTCAATTTTTTGAAACTTTCGCATCTTACTCATTGTAATGAGAAATCACGAGAAGTCTAATTCGTTAAATATATGCAATGCTTTTTTAGAATTTATTTCATAACAAAGCACATAGAATTAAAAACTTGGTGCTTTATACTCATGTTTGGATACTTAAATTTAATATGTTCCTTACCCTACATGTCCCATACATCTTAAGCATATTAAAGCATATGTTTAAGTATTCGATACTATTACAGCCTAATGTGAGCTAAAGAAAAAATACGGAATTAGCATACATGTGTGCATATATGTCTATTTGTTAGGTAATGTGTGGCATGTGTCTTAAATATTTGGACTGGTACTCCATGTGCCTTAAGGTTTTTCGTTGTGGCCAGAGTGTCTTGACCAAAAGTGTAACATTGGTTCCTTTGCTACAAACTTGTGAGAATTTGACCCGTGTGAGAAAGCTGAATAAAACCTCCGAAGTGTCAATCTTTAAAACAAATATAGAGTGTGTGTCTTCTAAATTGCTGTTGCGATTTGGACAGCAATATAGGGGTGGTGTTCGTATAGCTGTTGAAACTTGGTGTATGTTACGGAATGTCTAATGTGTTCTTACAAAGCTTGTGTCATTGGATTGTGTTCTAGATATGTAAAAACATGAGGCTGGTAGCTTTAAAAGTAAACCTCAGGACTAAGTGGGTATTTGGTTTACAATAAGGTTATATTTAGAGTTTTTGTTCTCGCACTGGCTGCTCAAGTTTAGTGTACCATGATCACATAGCCTTTCTTGGACATGGACCATTTCGTATGGTTCACTCCGGCCCCATTTTACTTGGGGTAACACAAATCAAATGTATGTATTTATTTTATGTAAAATTGATTGCTAAGTATCACATAAAGCAACTATTTAAATATTTTGTGTTGTGTAAGTCCTCGCATAAATTTTTAGACAATTGATTAAAATTAAATGGTAATGATCCCATCCTAAAATAATTTACTTTTCTTACGGAATATAAAGTGTGCTGTTGGTTATGCCCTGTGTTTCTTTTACACACAATTCACTTTGATAACGCAAAGCTTCACTTTCTTTACTCACATATGCCTATAATTCTATCACAACTTTCTATATACAATCCATCTACTCTATGCAACAAACAGAGACCAAATTATTTTTGCATTTAAGTACATTGTTTATATAATTTAGTGGTTATTGAGGACGAGTGTGTACAACACACTCAAACTATCGGACACATCTAATCTAGAGTCGATATATGACTGTCACAGTTAGTTCGATTCTTCATCTACTTTGTTGATTAACGAATAACACTACATGTTTTTAGCTTGGTTTATCTTTTAAAATCACAATATAAGTAACAAAAGTAACCATTCTTAGATAAATGTTTTGCTAACAAACCTTAAGAAGATGTAGTTAAAATGTATTAAATAGTTGTACGCTTAATATAAAATTCAGTGGGTGGACTTTTGATATGGAAAAGTATAATTTTTTTATGCACGTTAAATGCAACCGTCCTAAATCTGCTTTTACATTTTCTTTAAATAATAATTATTGAATGTTGTTCAAAATTATGAAAATATGGTTGATATCTGACAGTCCACTAATTTGCACACTTATATTTGTTTAAACTAAACAAGAAAGTAAAGAACAGAAGTAAAGAACACAAACAAGAACAAGTTCAATTGTTAGAAAACTATGCAAGTCTAATCATATGTATCATTGATTTAAACGATGAATACATGGTCGATAATACAACTTGTCTTACAAGAATACAAATGAACTATGTAATTGCTAAGTCTAGAAAGAAGGAAACTTAAACAATTACAAATAAAGTGACCAACACTTTGTGGTGACAAACACACTATAATGATGCGGCTGTGTTCCTTTATATAGAAGAGGAATTAGGGCAACACAGCCTTACAATGATAGTGATGTGATGGTGGTTGTCGACCTTCCATTTGCTCTAAGTACTTGATCCAGGAGCCTTTGTCTTCTATACCAAAACGGGTATGAAAGAGGGAAACCCTTGTTTTGGTCCCAACTGTACCTTTGCCATATAAGGTAACATTCAGTTAGGAGAACCACCATGTGACTTCTTGTCTTCTTGTTGGTTTGAAATCTTCCCGCCTTGACAACAATTTGGAAAGCAAACCACCCGCTGACGAGAGTCAATGACTCGCTGA
>CM067174.1:42945760-43023780 GCA_034093135.1 Erigeron breviscapus | reverse complement strand
TGTTTGCTAAATTTTTAGACATTGTTTACTACCTCTAAAAATTACCAAACCAAAACTGGTCAGAACAAGAGCTGCTGTGCGACTCAAATATTTTATAAAAGATTTCTATGATGAACATTTAAGAAAAATCTCCCAATTTTAAGTTAGGGACACTTTGAACTCAGTTCACACCAAGTTTAAACTTCTGAAACCTATTAGTTAAGGAAATAAAAATCGTCAAAGTTGACTCAACATTAAGACAAAAATCCAGTTTTGACCACTTTTGGTAGAAAAATTATATCTTTGGTTTGGTTTAGTATTTTTGAGTGATTCCAGTTGGAGGTTAAACTTAACTCTTTTATCTACAACTTTTATTTTGAAAGTTTTTCTTGAAACGTCCCTCACATGTTCAGTTTATCCGTTCAAAGACAGAAGAATAATTCTGTCAGAAAGTATTTGGGTCCAAACAACTCACCAATGACCATTCTTGCTTTATTAACACTTGAGTTCATCATTTACAAGATTAATACTTTATTTTTATATCTCTCAACATCAAATATTCAACATTACCAGTCTCAAGCATTTCCATTTCTTTGGCCGGCTGGGCTGCATCAGTTACTTTGCCCTTTCCCTTATCCAACACATTCCCCCTTACACTAGCATCACTAGTTTGCTCACCAGCATCAGTACTGGTAGCTAAGCTTAATTCCCTTCTTGGTACAACTGGTGGTGCAAGGACTGTACTTCTTTCCCCCTTGGCAGCATCTAGACCTGCCCTTATTGCTTCCCATTCAGTGGGGTGTGATGGCAACCGGTCAAGAGGCTGCCACGACTGCATGTCCTTGCACTCTTTAAAAATTCCACACATCATGCGGAAGGACCTCCAAAGGTGGTTGGTTTCTTTAGACTGGGTCAAGACATTTGCAACAACTTTGTCTTGACCAGTTTTTAATTCATTTAAAACCTTTGATTCTTCATCAATACCAGCACCCACCTTTTCCTTCATATCATCATCCCTCTTCTTCAAATTCTCCACTTCATTGGTCAGTTTATTTAATGATTCAGTGTGGAGAGATACTTGGGTGCTCAAACCTTCAATGCTGCCCCTCAACTGGTTGATCTCACTGGTAGTGGGGCCAGATCAACCTGAGGAGTGGCCAGCTTGGTGATCTCAGATATCACCCTTTCAACCAAACGCTCTTCTCTAGCACCCAACATATCCTCCATCTTCTGACCAACTGAAGATGCCAACTGCTCACCAAGGCCAGTTAAATCTAGGCCAGGTCTCTCAATAGTTCCTTGACCTGCCTTTCAATTTCCTTCAAGTCTACTTCAGAAGTTCTGACAGTATTGGTAAGTAGACTTGAGATAGAACTGGTGACCTTGGAGTGAGTTAGGTCAAAGGCTTCCTTCAATGTACCTGCCAGATTATTACTGCCAGCGACCAACTCATTCAATTTGTTAAACACCAAGTCCTCATTTGATGAGAACTTGTTTATCCCCAGATCAACCACCTTGATATTTGTCAATGAGTCTTTGTGGTATCTGGAGAAGGACTTGGTGTTCTTATCAAGTGTCTTCTGAATCTCCTCCACCCTGGTTAGAAGGTTTTGGAGATCGGATTGTATAGAGACAACTTGAGCGTCCAGTGACAAGGAAGAAGGTGTCACTGGACCACGAGCAGTTACTACTGGAGCAACTGGAGGAGGCAAACTAATGGAAGTCTCCCCAGTTGTCAGGCCAGCAGTTGAATATATGGGAGGAGTGGTAGAAGAAGAAAGGATAGGAATTTCAATGTGTTGTTCATGCTGAGAAAGCTCAGGTGTGAACAACGGCGACGGTGGTGGGGGCATTTCTCGAGCAAATGAGAATTGCCCAGTTGGTAGAGGAGCGGTATTTATATTGGTAAGGAAATATAAGTAGGCATATCTTGCTCAGATGGTGAAATTGAAACGGATGCGTCTGGAGGGCAGACTGGAGATGAAGGGTCTTGTGCTTGTACAGAAGCACCAAGAATCTCCAAGTCTGTTTCGGTACCTTCTGAATCCGAAGATTCAATAAGGATTTCCTCGTCGTTAACACCCATGTCCAGATCCATGAATGTGACAGAGGGCTGACCAGTTACCTGGTCAGTCTCCAGATGACCTTCCCCAGTTTCCTGGATGGGTACATCTGTTGGTGGATCAGATACCGAAGTATCGTCACCTGGGATAGACGTGATAGGAACGGCTTGAGTTATGGTTGTTCTATCACCAACCACAACTGGAGACGAACTGGAGGGTCCCTCATTATTTTGAGGCCCGCCCAGTTGTCTTTCTGGTTCACTTTCCAAAGGTGCACCAGTTTTAGCAAATGCCAGCTGCATCTGCTCAGGAATTTCAACCTCACCAGCTTCAGATACTAGTGAGTCTAGATTCCTCAAAACATCTGGCCTTGTGAACGAAGAGTCTGTATTTCTATACTCTTCTTCACCCAGAATCTGCTTGAAACATAAAGATAAAAATCTGGAAAAGGGGATACACACACCCCTTGAGCCTTTCAGCTTTTGCACAAGACTTCTATACAGTATGTCAGCAAAATCCACCCTCAACCCCTTCCACAAACAATAAGCCATTTCAGCTTGTGAAGAGTTGATCTGGTCAAGACCACCTGAACTACCACCCAAACTTTCAACCAGATGTACAAAGAAATACCTCCATGAAGGTGTAAGGCCCTTCATGGTCATCGCCCCCTTGGTCTTTAACAAACCATCATTGTCCAAGCACTCCTTATGACCCATCTCAAGGAGTACTTGACGAAAATTGATATTTGGGGCTAAAACAACTGGAGACTCACCCTCTCTCCAGTAATTGAGGCGAAGAGCATCCCTCAACACTTCTACATCCAAAGTACATTTGATTGTTCCATCCTTTAAAGTGAAACTGATGGATGAACAATCAGAAGAAAGTGTGGCAGTGAACCAGAACTCACACAAGTAATCATGATACATCTTGCGTGGGTTCCTGGTGAATAAGGGTCTTATTGGAGAATCCTTCAAAAATTTTCTGATTCTACCAATAAGGGTTTTAGACCCTTGAGAGCCTTGTAGGCTAGCCAAAGGATTGTTTGGGTTTAATTTTAGGGCTGCACTATAAGGAGCACCAGGTGCCTGGGAGACATCTGGTGAGGGATTGTAAGGAGCAGTCAAGAGATTTACATCTCTTGAGCGGGATGATTTAGGTGCCATAGAATGAAATTGAAATTGAGGATTTTTAGGGTTTGAATTTGGAAGCAAAGAGAAGAATGAAATTGAAATTTATGATTGGAAGTAAATGAAGAGAGTAAATGAAGAGAATGAAAAAGAAAGTAAATGTGTTATGAAGTAAATAAGGGTATTTATAAGGGGATTCAAGATCCCAATGTAAACCCACAAATCATATTTTATTAAACCAAATATTTTCGAAGATATTTTGAAAATAAAATATAATTTTCCATGTAAGCATTAAATGTTACCATGTCAGCATTAAATGCTACGATGGCTTACTTTACCCATAACCCCACACACTTTTTGTTTTCCCAACACAAACAGTTGTCAAGTACTAAAAATGGTTTCAACACGTCAGATCACGATATCAAGTAGTTTAAAAACACTCGAGTATCATCACGTGTCACATAAATTGACCAAGTATTTGTAACGTTATAAAAATTAGACAAAGACTGAACCTGGTAACTGGAGGATTAGTCCAGTACCAGTTTCCAACTGAAGAGTTCTCCAGTTGCATTTTCAAACAAAAACGAATTTTAGTCAGAAAATTGTTTTGAGTCTTTCCCCCTAAAATGATGATCCAGATATCAATTAGTGCCAAGATAGTATCACAAAGGCGTTCGATAGCCTGGCGAGCAAAGATAATCTGGACCTCCTCAACTGGAGAACTTCATCAGTGTCACTGACGCGTTCAATAACAAAGAAAGCTCCAGTTAAGGGTTTAGCATTCCCAGTTCGCTGATGAGATGTTTAAAAGTTTTCTCATCGAGAGGTTTAGTAAAAACATCAGCTAACTGTTTGTCAGTGGGAATGAAATGAATTTCAATATCACCTTTCATAACATGATCACGAATAAAATGATACCTGATGTCAATATGCTTTGTTTTTGAGTGCATCACTAGATTGTGAGAGATAGCAATTGCACTGGTGTTGTCACAAAAGATTGGGGTCTTGGTGTACTTCTGACCATAATCTAGTAACTGGTTTTTGATCCAGAGAATCTGGGCACAAAACTGGCCGCAGAAATGTACTCTGCCTCAGCAGTGGACATAGAGACTGAAGTCTACTTCTTGCTGGTCCAACTCACCAGTTTTCCTCCAAGGAAATGACAACCACCAGTTGTTGATTTTCTATCAATCTTACAACCTGCATGATCAGAATCTGAATAACCCATTAGATCTAATCCTGAGCCTTTGGGGTACCAAAGGACCAAGATTAGGACACCCTTTCAGGTATCTAAAGATACGCTTTACAGCGTGCAAATGTGATTCTTTAGGGTTAGCCTGAAACCTGGCACATAAACATGTTGCAAACATTATATCTGGTCGACTGGCAGTTAAGTACATCAGTGAACCAACCATACCTCTATAGTCAGTTACATTAACTGGTTTGCCAGTTGGGTCAGAGTCCAAATTCAATGGTGCTGCAATAGGTGTGTTTTTCGATGGGATTGAATCATATTTGTATTTTCTTAACAAATCTCTGACATATTTTCCTTGGTTTATGAAAATTCCATTTTCAGTTTGCTTAATCTGAAGACCTAAGAAAAATGTTAATTCACCCATTAAACTCATCTCATACTCAGATGACATGATTTTAGAAAACTTTTTACACATTGAATCATCAGTTGAACCAAAAATAATGTCATCAACATAAATTTGTACCAATAAGATATTACCTCTTTCTTTCAAGATAAACAAGGTATTATCTATTGCACCTCTTTGAAAAGCCATTTTTAAGAAGATGTTTAGTTAAAGTATCATACCAGGCTCTTGGGGCTTGTCTTAGACCATACAATGCTTTGTTCAGTCTATAAACCCAATGAGGATGCTTCTCATCGATGAAACCTGGAGTCTGCTTCACATAAACTTCTTCTTCCAATGTTCCATTAAGGAACGCACTTTTGACATCCATCTGGAAGACCTTGAACTGCAGATGGGCTGCATAAGCCAAGAAAATTCTTATGGCTTCAAGTCTTGCAACTGGAGCAAAAGTCTCATCAAAGTCAACGCCCTCTGCTTGACAATAACCCTGGGCAACTAATCTGGCCTTGTTTCTTACAACATGGCCATCTTCATCCATTTTGTTTCGGTAGACCCATCTGGTACCAATAGGTTCTTTCTTTAACCCTGGTGGACAAGGAACAAGCTCCCAAACATTGTTCCTTTCAAACTGGAGGAGCTCTTCTTGCATAGCTTCCACCCAGCTTGGGTCTGCCATAGCCTCGTCAATCTTCTTTGGTTCAATTAAAGATAAGAAGGTGACGTTTAAGCATTGCTCACTGGTGGCTCTTCTAGTCTGAACCCCACTAGGTGGATTACCCACAATTTGTTCAATTGGGTGGGCTTTAGTCCATCTAGTGTATTGACTAGGCTGGTGAACTACAATATCAGTGCAAGGTACCTGACGATCTTCTTCAGTTGCAGCAGCATCTGGAGAAGGATCAGTTCCAAACAACTTCTACATCCTCATCAGAGTCAATGAGGTCTCGATTGGCATCATGAAATTCCTCAGTTGAAGGTATTTCATGAGTAACTGGAGAAGTAGGTGCTTGAACTGGTGCTGATATTGGAGTGGCACGTACATCTGATCCAATCACCAATTCTTGTGGTAAGTTAAAATTGATGGAGGGATAAAATGATGTGTCACTGGGGCTTTTCTTCTTCTTGACTGGTTCCAGTTTGTTGTAACTGGAAGCATCTTCTGGTGAAACAACTGACCGATGAACTTGGTCAGTTTCACCAAAGTGATTGGAATGACTGGAGAAATATCAAGGCTTGGTCTCTTGTTGATTGCTTCAGTTGATTCATCGAATGTGACATGAATTGTCTCATGCACCTTTTGGAGTCTATAATTATAAACTCTAAAGGCCTTTCGAATATCTGAATAGCCTAAAAATACCCCTTCATCAGCTTTTGCATCAAACTTTCCAAGCTGACTGGAATCGTTCAGTATATAAACTGGACAACCAAATACATGAAAATATCCAATATTTGGTTTACGATTCCTGAGTACTTCGTAGGCAGTCTTCTTATGTCTCTTGATGTAGACTGACCGGTTTTGGGTGTGACAAGCAGTTGCAACTGCCTCAGCCCAAAAACTGGTGGGAAGACCAGATTCAGATAGCATGCTTCTGGCCGCTTCTATCAGTGTACGATTCTTTCTTTCAACAACTCCATTTTGCTCTGGAGAGTGAACTGATGAGAAGTTTTGAGAAATGCCAGTGTCAGTGCAAAATGTTTCAAGTACCTTATTTTGGAATTCAGTACCATTATCACTTCGCAACTGACAAACTTTTCGAGTGTACTTGAGCTCAATTCTTTTGATAAGGGAGATGATTTCAGCAGGTGCATCACTTTTGGATCTGATGAATACCACCCAGCAATATCTGGAGAATTCATCAACCACAACTAGAGTGTATTTCTTTCCAGCTCTAGTTTGAACATTCACTGGACCAAAAAGATCCATATGAAGCATGTGAAGAGGTTCAGTGATGCTAAAGTTTTGCCTAGTTTTGAAACTGGCTCTCTTCTGCTTACCCATCTCACAACCTGGACATGGCTTTTCCTTATTGAAGGAAATCTGGGGTATCCCATCAACCAGTTGTTTGCGAGACAACTTGTTAATGTTCTTGAAATTGAGGTGGGATAACCTTTTATGCCATAGCCAGTTGGTGTCCTCATCAGCTTTGGTATAGAAACATTGCTCTTTTGGAGCTGGTTCCATATCCATGATGTACACATTCCCTTTTCTTGGTGCAATCATCACCACTTTCCAATCCTTGTTAAATATGGTGCCTTGAGCAATATCGAACAATACTCTGAAGCCATCATCGCAAAGTTGGCTTACACTGATCAAGTTATATTTCAAACCATTCACAAATGCAACTCTTTTGAATTCGACTTGTCCATTATTGAGCACACCATATCCTTCAGTCTTTCCAGATTGATCGTTACCAAACGTCACTGTCGGTCCATCTTGGACAGTGAACTCTTCCAGTAGGGGCTTACATCCGGTCATAGTCCGGCCAGCAGCGCTGTCCAGATACCAGATATTCTTCTTTCGATCGCCCTACACACACACAAAAATCATTAGTTATTTTTGTGAACCCATCTTTTCTTGATGGGTCCACTGGACTTCTCTACAGAAGCCACAGTTGATTGTTGAGGTGTTGAACTGGAGGCTACATCTGGAGCATTATCACCAGCTCCAGGTGCAGAAGTAAAAACGATTGGTATTTGATATTTACTCACCTTATGTTTACCAGATTTTGTTCCAGATGGAACATTCTTTTGTTTAGGTACAGAAGGGAGTGATTTAATGTTTTGTTTTAAAACTGGAGGTGGTGAACCTCCTTCCAGATTGTTAATCCGGGCAGTGCAACTCTGAACCTGCCGAGACAAAAGTTGGAGTTGCCTTTCCAGATTAACCAAAACATTGTTTTGTTCAGGCAGTTGAACCTTGGACATTGGTTCAACTGGGGATTTAGTCTTTCGGGTCTTGGGCTCCTTAGACTTATGAGGTAAAGCTTGTTAACAGTGGCCTTTTTGACTGGAGCTTTAGCCTGTTTGGCTCCAGTTTTAACCTCAATGGGGGTGGTCTCATTGGTTTCAGTTTCAACAGCTTCAGGTTGATCATAAGGTGTTTCAACCTGGAGAGCTGGAGGCAATGCATGAAGATCTGGTATAAGAGCTGCCATCTCCAGATCTTCAGATTTCCATGCATTTTTCTGGGCATCGATAGTTCTTGAAAATGCATCATAGTTTTTGCCAGATGCTTTTACCCAGGACTTGATAATCTTTTGAGATTTTTCAAAATCATCAGAAAGTTTTTGATTATCAAGTTCTAATGCCTCAATTTTTAAAACTGACTCCTTGAGAGCCAACTGGACACTTTGCAAATCATTCAGTTGTGGCTTGACATTGTTTAGTTCAATTAAGATAGTGTCTAAATATCTTTCACTATCAGCTCTAACAGTTTCTACAAATGCCAGATCACCACTTAATGATTCAGCCAGGTCCAGTTTTAATTCAGGGTCAACCTGGTGATCATAATCACATACCTTTTTCAGTATGATGTCCACCCATCTTCCAGAGATGACATCATCTTTCACCACATGCTACTGTTGTTGTTGATCTTCCAAGGCCATGAAACACATGTCCCTTTCCTCTTCTTCATCCTCAGATGAGTCATCAGAGTACTCCCATTTTCCTTCAGTTTGTGCAATTAAGCACTGGTCCTTTTTCTTATCCATGGACAGAAGGGCAATCTGGGCCTTAAGCTGCTTGTATTTAGCTTTATAGCTATCATCAGGCTGATTGTAATTAGGGACAGAGGGGCCAGTTTGGTTATTCAACTGACTAGATCTGCATTCCTTCATAAAATGACCTTTCTTGCCACACTTATAGCATGTAAGATTGGTCTTATCCAGAGAGCTGGAGCTGGAAGCATTGTTGGGGCCATTAAATCTTTTAGATTTATGCTTAAACCTATTAAAGGTTTTAGCAATCATGGCGACCAGATCATCATCGTCAGTTTCATCATAACCTTCACTGTTTTCAGTGGTCAGCCCAGAGTTTAGGAAACTGTTCAACATCTCCTTCATCGAGTGTGCCTGGACACTCTCAGCAGACATTAAAGCAGCACAAGGTCGCTCAATTACATTAGCAACCTTGGGACTCTGAGCATGGTTCATGGCATCTTGCTCAGCCACAAGTCTTGCAGCATTATTATCTTCAGTGAATCTGAAGGCTCCATAGAGCGATGCAAGAGTGTGAGAGTGCAAGGTTTTACCTTGTCTTAAGACAAGAACCATGTTTTCCCATTTAGATGGAAGAATATCACAAAACTTTTCAAGAAGAATATCCTTATCCTTCTCTACACCCAAACCTCTCAACTGATTGATGAGGCTAGAAAATCTGGTATAAGTACCAGTTAAACTTTCGTTGGGCAAGGCAAAGAAGGATTCATACTTCTTGTTCAAGGCAACTTTTCTGGTGACGATAGTGTCATCACCTCCCTCAAATTGAATCACTAATTCATCCCACATAGACTTGGCACTGGGAAACAACACAAGTGTTGGAATTAGGTCTTCAGGGACAGCCCCAAGGATCATGTTTTTCAGTCTGGTGTCCAAGTCCACCAGTCTGCGATCCTCATCAGACCAATGGTCTTCTGGCTTTTCCCTTGAGCTTCTTCTTCCAGTTGGATCAAGAAGAGGGCTCACCCCAATAGACATAGGTATATATGGTCCATCCTTAAGGATTTTCAACATATACCTCTCAATACCACCAAAATGCAACAGCATTCTAGCTTTCCATGTACCAAAGGTCTCACTGTTTCCATCAAATTTTGGAACAGGAGTATTGGAGTAATGTACATGGACGTGGTTTGAGGAAGAAGGAGGAGGAGGGTTGGTGTTAACATTTTGAAAAGGTTGTGCATTAGTGTTCAATGGGTTTTCACCTGAACCAGAACCATCTCCACCTTCAGTAGTGTTCATCTTTGCAGATCTAGGCAAGTTTATTAGCCTTCTGCTCTGATACCATTTTGTTAGGACCAGTTCACCTGGAACTGGCCAGTCACCAGTTCACACTGACCAGTTCACCAGTTGCATCTGGTGACCAGTAAACTGGTGACCAAGAAGATTTATCGAGAAATATATTGAAGTCCAGTTGCACCGTACAGTCAATGCAACTGAAGACTTCCTCCAGTTGAGAACTGACCAAGTTGAAGAAACATTCCAGTTGAAGTCGAAGACAACAAATGGAAGAAAGAGAATGGCAATGGCAGCGAAGCCCAGTTGACATTCTAGTCAGTTACAAACTGGAGACCTTCAGTGGAAAGCCCTTACAAAGCTTTACACTGATTACGAGGAATTGACTTGTATACTTTATGTACCTTTACCAGGATAATAAGCCTTATCTTATTATTTAAGTATTAAAAGGTACATAAAGGTGGTTGTGTAAAGTCACTGTAACATGCGACTTTACAACACTTTTTAAGGAATTAAATGCTATTCCTTAAATACCTCCAACCACATTTGTACGGCTAAAGTTAACATCCCAATGTTAACTTTGCCTATAAATACAAGTCATTGCACAACCAAGAATCATAAGTTATTCGACAAGTTATTCACGAGTTATTTCTCTCACAAACGAATAACTTCATACTTTGCAAACCTGCAATATTCTTGGTGAACTTGTGCAATATTCTCTCAATCGCTAAAAGGAACATTTCACTACTTTAAGTGTTTCGATTGTAGAAGAGAAATTCCGAGTATAGATCAATTGTATTTCATAGGTTGTTAGGATATTTACATTCGTGTATTATCTTGGTTCCGCATCAACCTTGTAATTTGTTTAATATCAATAAATAAATTACACTTGAAAACTACATATTGTCTCATCAAGATTGTTTACAAGTTATTTGTATTATTGCATTGTTCTTTACTTATAGTCTTTTATATAAGTAATCTATCTAGAACTTGGTATATACTTATCTAACTGGTCGTCTCCAGTTTAGTAAGTATATTGCAAAGTAACTCCACCATCGACATAGAGGTGTCTTCAGTAGTACCAATCTAACAAGTTGGGACTTACACATGTGTAGTGTGTTGGCATGAAAGTACTAAGTACTAGTGCGGCTAACATGAGAGCAATTGTGAAGCTAACCCCGGGTCATAAACTCTAGAACTATTACTATGATTGGATTTGGTAGTGGAATGACATGTTGTCTAGTATGATTAACATATATGTTATGCATGTGTGATGTGTATGTATGTATGCCCTGTAGTGGTCACGTTGATGCTGTAAATGTTTTCGTTGTTGTCCGACTTAAACGTGTTGATAAACGGTTAGAATACAATGTGATAAATATGTTGATATGCACCCTAAGAGAGTATCAAGGTTGTAAGCATCCTAACTCTTATGTATTATAAACGGTTGATATTCCAACACTAATAATGTTAAACGTAATCGGTGAACAATAAGGATATGTTGCTTAATAGTATGTGAAATTGAACATGTATGAGACATTGTTAAACTTGGTTGTAAGCATGATATAACGTAGTTGGTAATACACGTGTAAAAATGTATTAGTAGATGGACGATTGTATGAATGAAGTTAACAAGTTAGTTTATTTGTATGATGTATTGACATGATTACTTGAATTAACGGTAAACGACTGTAGTGGACTTGACGTGATAAAATGATAAGTAACAATCCCATAGGATTCTAGCACTCTTACCTTAGCTTAATGATATGAAATGAGTATATTACATCGGTATGAGAGCATTAACTACTTGTGTGACTAATATGTGAGCATTGTGAGGCTAACTTTCGGGTCAAGGCGTTACTTACCTTGTAGAAAATGGTGGACCAAGAAGGAATGCGACTAGCCATAGCGATGAGCCGGATTTAGCAACCGTGATTGCCCAAGCAGTGGCAAACGCCATACCTACTATCGTAGCCTAAGTCACGGCAAGTCTCCAAAGAAGCAATGAAACACGTGAAGCTAGAGTAAATATGGGCAACGAGGAGATGTCAAGTAAAGCCTCATCGAAAAGGAAAGAAGTTGGAGAATCTAGTGAGGCAAGGAAGGCGGGTAGGTTTGACCCCAACGGTCATAATAAAGGTAGAGTCAGGGCGATGGTGAAGCCGGCAAGGAAAACTTACTTGGGACCTCACCCCTTATGTGGCAGGTGTAATCTTCACCACTCTCCCACTAACCAATGTGGGATTTGCTTTAATTGTAATCGGCGCGGGCACGTAGCTAGGAATTGTAGAGCACCGAAAGCGGCACCATTGAATGTAACACCTCTTCAAATCATTTATCCCCAAGCCAACCACCCTCGGAGCCAACAGGGTGTTTGTTTTGTGTGTGGTAGCCCGACCACTATAGAAATGCTTGTTCAAGATGGATCGAACCACAAGCCCAAGTAGCGACTTCTCATAATCAACTTCAAGTTGCCATTCCTACCCAAGACCACGACGAACCAAGCCGTCAGGTGCAACCTCGAGGACGAACCTTGGCGGGAGATGCTAATGAAGCCCGCAACGACCCGGAAGCGGCGATAGGTACCTTCCTTTCTCTTCGACCACTACAACTTAATGTCATTCGATTTTAGAACCGGTTATAGTCTTACTTTCTCTTACTAGACTTCCTTCATTAACAAACATCCGTAGGCTTAGATCTGGATCACGATCCTTTAAGTGGTTTGTGATGTGCTAGATAGGTCTAGTTGAATTATCTGGTAATGATAGTTGATTTTAAATGATGTTAAGCTCTTCATTAGCCCTATGCTCCTGGAAATTTGGAACTTTGAAAATTTTTGCAAGTATGGATTGGATGACGGTGATAAATACGGTTAGTGGTAGTAGTAAAGAGTTAACTAAAAACGTCTTTGTGTAATGGTAAGGTTCTTAGGGTCCCATGTAAGTCTTCAAACTCAAGCGTCCTTAGAGCTACCATCTCAAGAATCTGAAAACTAACGTCGTCTCTGTTAATCTTGAGTCTCCCGAGGCTTTTCCGGACGACTTACCGGGCTTGTCCCATCTCGATAACTTAAATTTCGTATATGCTTAACTTCCTAACATCGCGCGCGTAGTCAAAACCCTTATAGACTTCTGAGATGCGAATAAGCGTGTAGTGAAAGACGGGAGAGAGATTTGAAGGAAAACAAATTGGAATGGACTTCGCCATGAAGTCGCCGACGACAAGAAGTGATCACGATACGACGAGACCGGTAAAATTTGACAACTTGGCACATTAGTATGTAGAAGAAATGGGTTAGGTGCACGAAGATTCAATTTCTATCATTTCAGATAAAGAAAGTCGCTTAACTCCAATTCAGGGAGCCATCCAATGAGCAACGGGCACTCAACCCAACTTGAGACTTGATCACGTGTGAAGAGAATGTGCTTATGACCCTGACGGAAATCTTGTGCAATGACGGGTGTTACGCGAGTATTCGAATGTCACCGACCGAAGCACTAAGTAGTAGAGGTGTTACTCTCCACTGGATGGGCCAATAATCGAAGAAGCCAATGTAGCGGGCCAGGATTTCTAATAGGAATGACAAGAACAACTTCTCAAGCTATGAGAATAGCCCAACTAGCTCGCGTGCTACGAAAGAAGTGTGCCGATGTGAGGCGGAGATCGTTAGAGTTTGAAGTGGGTGATTTTGTACTTTTGAAAGTATCACCGTGGAAAGGCGTCATCCGATTCATGAAGCGAGGCAAACTCGGGCCGAGGTATATTTGCCCTTCCAAGATCCTCGAACGGGTTGGAAAAGTTGCTTATCGATTAGAATTACCACAAGAGCTTAGCGGTGTACATGATGTGTCTCATATTTGCAACCTACGCAAGTGTTTGGCGGACCCTACACATCATGTGCCCATGGACGAGATTAGAGTGGATTTGAAGCTTAATTTTGTTGAAAAGCCGGTAGAGATATTGGGCCGTCAAGTCAAGAAGCTCAAGAATAAGCGCTACACGATTGTTAAGGTTAGATGGAATGCTAGACGTGGAGCCGAGTTCACTTGGAAGCGAGAGGATCATATGAAGTCTAAGTATCCGCATTTATTTAGTAATTAGTGTTTTGTTGAATTTTGGGACGAAATTCTTTCAACGGGGGAATAATGTAACATCCGTGAGTTTTGACCCGTTGACTTTATGTGTAATTTGGCTAACTATAAGTGCATGATTCGGTTGACAACAGCAACAGCGATTTGATCAGTATATGTTTATGTTTTGTAATATGTAATCATAGACTTATGTTATGTTTAAACTTGTTATTTGGACTTAAGTAATGTGAATGATTACATATTGATCAGAGTTTTGGTATGTTTAATGTTTACGACTTGTATGAATGTGATTATAAATAACATATAGATACAAGTGATAAACTAGTCACGTTTTGAGTATTAAAGTATACTTAAAAGATGACAAAAGAAAGTGTGTACAAACTCGTGCTACAGTAACACGAGTTTGCACTAAACTCGTGCTACAGTAACACGAGTTTGACTAAACTCGTGCTACAGTAACACGAGTTTGTCTAAACCCGTGGTCATCACGTGTTTACGTATAAAACACGCGTTTGTTAATGGGCTATGGGCTTTAAGCTATACGGTCCATATTAGCACGCGTTTAGTAATCTTAGTATAAATACATCACAAAATACGTATTAGTAACAGTTAATTAAGAGAATACACTAAACTCTGTCAATTAGCAAACCCGCGCGCGTTTAAGGTCTTAGGTTGTTTTAACAACGAAAGACGATAATCTAATTAACCAAACAGGTTATCACGAGAGGATTCCGCACTCTCGTCATAACTATAAGCGTTCTCGTGTACGATCAGTCCACAAGGACCTACAAGTGGTATCAGAGCCATTAGATTTTTCAATCTGAAGGTTCGAGATCGCTTTGTTTGGTTTAATTTTGCTTCAAATCGTGCAAAATTTTGGTTCAACTGTTCATCGTAACACGTGTTTAACCTTGCTTTTTGTTAAACTCGTGTTACCCCTAATCCAAACACGTGCTTGTATTAAACACGTGTGTCTGTGCTAAAGCCGTGTTCAATCTTAACACGTGTTTGTCTTCTAAACACGTGCTCTCTTGTCAAACTCGTGTTTCTTCCATTTTACCTTAAACACGTGTTTACCTCAAACACGTGCTCTTCACCTCTCTGTTCTAATCACGTGTTTATCTCAAACGCGTGGTACTGTTCATTTCTTTTAATTTCTTCTTTTGTCATATTTCAATGATGTCTGGAATGCCTACAGTTTCATCAAAAGAGGCCCAATACATAAATGCTTTAATTCTTCACGATCATGAAGTCGGTCGTACCAATTCACCTCCTAAATTGATAAAACTTGAAAATTTCTGGAGTTGGAAAAAACGCTTTGAATCCTATATTCGCCTTACGATTTCAATCAATGGGTGATGATTACTGAAGGATATGAGTGGCCAACTCATGAAGATGCTCTTGGAAATGAGGTCAAATACAAGATTGGGGATATGTCTGAAGTGTTGAAGAAAGAATATGCCATTGAAGGAAAGGCCTTGTCGAACTTAGAAATGTGTTTACCTCGGGACGCAATTCATCTTCTTGGAGAACATAAGACCTCTAAAGGTTTGTGGGATGCTTTAAACGCACACTGTGAAGGTGATGAGTTGATGAAAAAGGAAGAATTAAACTGCTGAACAGACAATATGAAGTCTTTAATGGTTTGAAGTCTGAAAGTTTAGATGATTTAATAACTCGTTTTAATCATCTGATTACTGAACTGGGATATTTTGGAGTTACATTTACACAAAATAAACTAGTAGATAAATTTTTGGATTCTCTGCCGAACAAATGGAATGATTTTGTGCATAGTCTTCAAGAAGAGAAGAATTATGAATCTTATACCTTGGCAGAGATTGTCTCAAAAGTAAAGAACAGGGAAATGAAGCGTAAAGCAAAAGATGAGCTTTCTTTTTCAACAAAATCCGAGTCTTTATCATGCTAATACTGATAATATATTGTCTTCATCATCCTCTACTTCTGGAAGTGGAACTACTGCTCTTTTGTCCACTGAAACCATTCATCCTGTTATGGATCCTGATGGAATTGCTGGATACATGGTTTATGACAATTCGTATGCAACTAAGAATAGCAGTGGATCAAGAAACAGTGGGAATACAACTGTTCGTTCGATGCCAATGAGTATGCAATCTGCTGAAGGACGTATGCAAGTATATGCTGCAATGTGTTCTGCTCATGAGGCATTTATCAATGGCAAAATTACAGATCCAAGTTTGATTGATAAAGATTATGAACAAGTTGATCCTGATGATTTAGAGGAAATGGACTTGAAATGGCAAATGGCTATGCTCACTATAAAAGTGCGTCGTTTTATGCAACGTACTGGAAGAAATCTTGCTACTGACAAGAATAGAGGTTTTGATAAGTCGAAGGTTAAGTGCTATAATTGTGACGGTTTTGGTCATTTTGCTAAGGAATGTCAAAGACCAAAGCGTTTTGATAATTCTACAGCTAACCGTCAGAATTACAATCAGGGAGGTGTGCAAGCTGGAAATCAAATCAAATCAACCAAAGCTACAGAGCATGATGGAATGATCATTCAGGAACTTCCTACAGAAAATCAGGTTCAAAATCCTGAAAATGCTATGGTGGCAAGACAGGAAGATGGTACTTATCTTTGGACAAAGGAAAATGAACCTGAAAATGCTTTGCTAGCTGAGATTTATGATGAAGTAGCTAATGTGATTGATGACGGAAGTGCTGCATTTGATTATGCTCTTTATACAAGTGAAGAGGCTGCTGCTACTGAAGCTGCATTAAAGGTTTCTGATGATGAAAAGGATGCAGCTGAAGCAGTGAAGCTTAAAAAGACTGATAAGAAGATCGATGAATCTACTGATAAGACAGGCAGCCAGAGTGATAAGCAATCGATGAGCTCAAGTGCAAAATTGGATAAGGCTATTTCTATAGAAGCTGATGATTTTGATATTCCTGAAGGTATGACAATATCAGACTTTGTTGCATATATGGCTGACTGCGATGATCGAGAGAAACAGGTAACTTTTTCTTATTTGACTGTTCATCGTATTTGCATGTTTGTTAAAGATTTAATGCAACAACATAGCATTGCCTCATCCAAGTCTTTAGAGTTAGCTGCTAGCTATGAAACTATCAGTAAGGAACGTAGTTCGTTTTTCTCTAAGAATAGTGCTTTACTTGATCAAGAACGTCAATTTAAGAGCAGGATTAAGTCACTTGAAAATGATAATGCTGCCTTAAAAGACAAACTGAAAGAATCAATTTTTAGAGAAAATCTAGCAAATGAAAAGATAGTTTTTCTTTCTAGTGAAATCGGTAAGAAAGAGAAGGATTTGGCTGATGCTAGGGTTACCATTACTAAACATGAGACTACCTTATCTAAATGGAGAGGAAGTGATCTGGTAGCTTCTTTAGGTAAACCTAGACATCATAAGGATAAAACAGGACTAGGAGCTGATTATACTGAAGTGAGACCTCCTTTTAACAACAACTTAGACCCTGTTTATCCAGATTTGGCTGAGTCTGATTCTTCTAAACCAGTGCTTACTGATTATCCTAAGCCATCCATCTCCACTGAACCTAAGAAACCTAAATTCATTCCTAGACAACTGAGGACCAAAAACCATGATATACCACAGCTAAGTAAGAAGTTTGTCAAGAAAGGAATTCAGACTGATTCAACTGAGGTTAAGTATGTTACTGAATCTGAATTGATAGCATCTGTTGAGTCTAAAGCTCCTGAACCTGAACCTAGTGTCACCAAACCATTCTCAACTTCTGAGACTAAGGCTCCTACTGTGGAAGAGATAGCAACTCAGGAGATTAAGAATATCTTGAATACCCCTCCATCTAAACCATTAGCTCAACAATCTTCTAGAAAGTCAGCACAACGATCTTGTTTTGCTTGTTATGAAAAGGGACATGTGTATAGTTGTTGCCCCAACAGAGTTAGGAAGACCTCTAGACAGTCGATTTCTCCTGCTAAGTCAAATCAAAGTAGAGGATCATCTCCTAATTCTCATGTTTCTTTTAAGCCAAGAAATGGCAATCAACAGAATGTGTCAAGTAGTTCTAATGGGATGGGTAATCAAGCTAATTTTAAACCTATTTCACCGGTGACTAAAAGAAATGATTCACCAAGATATATTTCCCTAGAAATAGATCTGGTCAGTCATCACAAAATGCAAATTCAGGGCATCATCGACAGAACTACTATGACCGTAACACACATTCAACAAGAGAATATACCTTTACAGCATGCTCAGCAATCATTCAAGGCACCTATTGGGAGCAATGGATATTGGACTGAAATGCTTGTTAAGGACGAGAATGGTAAACCCAAGTCTATAAAGGCTTGGGTTGTCCTTGATAACTGATCCATTTTTGTTTCATGTGCAGGGGTTACCACCAATTCCTATTAGTATTTGGTATCTTGATAGCGGTTTCTCCAGGCACATGACAGGGGACAGAAGACTTCTGTCTGATTTTGTAAATATTAAAGGATCACATGTAAATTTTGCTGGTTCCAAGGGCGGACAAATCACAGGACAAGGTGATGTCTTCGATGGAAAACTTACTTTAAAGAATGTCAATTACGTGGAAGAACTTACTCATAATCTGATGAGTGTATCACAAATTTGTGACCGAGGAAATTCAGTTTTCTTCAACGACAAAGCTGCATTCGTCTTGAAACCGGGTTTTGTTATTCCAGATGATTGGATATTGTTGACTGCTCCTCGTAAAAGGGATATTTATGGTTTAATGTTAGGAACCAAGAATGTTCAGAAGGAAGTTTGTTTGTTGTCCAAGGCAAGCGAAATTGATTCTCTTTTATGGCATAGAAGAATGGGACATCTACATTTCCGGAAGATGAATTACATAGTAAAGAATGATCTGGTTCAAGGTGTTCCTAAAAAGAAGTTTGAATTGGAAGATAGATGTGTTCCATGCTTGAAAGGCAAACAACAGAAAAAGCCTCACAAGCCCAAGACACAAAATTCAATTGCCGCTCCTTTTGAGTTACTACATATGGATCTCTTTGGTCCAGTTAATGTTAGGAGTAGAGGGGGAATGTACTACTGCTTGGTTGTCACTGATGATTATTCAAGGTTTTCATGGGTTTTCTTCTTAGCTACCAAAGATGAGACTACGGAGATTCTAATTAACTTTTTCACTGAAGCTGAGAATCTCTACAACACGAAGATCAAACGAATCAGGAGTGACAATGGTACGGAGTTCAAAAACTCGGTGATGGATGTTTTCTGTTTGTCTAAAGGAATTCAACATCAATTTAGTGCTCCGTATGAACCTCAGCAAAATGGAGTTGCTGAGAGAAAGAATAGAACCTTGATCGAGACTGCCAGAACTATGCTTGCTGATTCAGGGCTACCAACTATGTTTTGGGCAGAAGCTGTGAACACAGCTTGTCATGTGTTAAATCGGGTGCTAACTGTTAAAAGGTTTAATAAGACTTGTTATGAACTTCTCAACAAACGAAAACCTGATTTATCTGGATTGGAACCGTTTGGTGTTCCTTGTACTTTTCTGAAAACTTCTCCTCAACCAAAGTTTAATTCTAAAGTTGAAGAAGGTTTCTTTCTTGGATATAAACCGGGAACTCCCATTCGTCGGGTTTTCAATTCTCAGACTGGTAGAGTCGATCTTGGTACTAATGTTGTGATTGTCAGTTATAAACCGGCTACTCATGCTGGTTCTGAGTCAAGTTTTGCTTATGATAGTGTGTTTACTTCACTTAAGGGTCCAATTTCTTTTCCTGGTACTCCTATTGATGAAGATGTTGTTATTGTTCGAGATCACTTGAATTATGATTCTGAGGCTGCTCCTGCTGCACCTACTACTGCTGATGTACCACCAACCGGAGTTGTTCCTACAACTGAGTTTGGTCAATCCAGTGATTCAAGTGATCCAACTAATATTCCACTACCAGATGATGACCCGCTTGACTCATCTTCTTCTTCATCTTCTGAAGCTGATGGAGAGTCTCCCACCCAAATTGTTCCGAATATGGGTGATGATTTTCCAAGTCACAAAACTCCTCAACATAGAGCAACTAAAGATCATCCAGTTGAAAATATTCTTGGTGAAGCTTCAGCAACTGTCCGAACTAGAAATCAGTTAAATAAGGAGATGACTAGTTTATTCAGTGAAGTGAAGGATACAGGTTTAATAACTGAGTGTTTGTACTCATGTTTTATTTCACAAGAAGAACCCAAGAATGTTAAGATGCACTTCAAGATCCATTTTGGGTTGAGGCTATGCAAGAAGAATTGGCCCAATTCGAAAAACTTGGAGTATGGGAATTAGTTGATGTGCCTAGAGGTAAGGAACCGATTGGAACTCGTTGGGTATTTAAATGCAAACGAGATGACAAAGGGATTGTTACACGAAATAAGGCACGTCTAGTTGTTCAGGGTTTTGCACAGCGAGAAGGTTATGACTACAATGAAACTTTTGCACCAGTTGCTCGGATTGAAGCTATAAGACTATTTTTAGCTTATGCTAGTTTCAAAGGAATAAAGGTGTATCAGTTGGATGTGAAAAGTGCCTTCTTGTATGGAGAAGTTAAGGAAGTAGTGTACGTTCATCAACCACCGGGATTTGAAGATCCAAATTATCCAAGAAGGGCATATCGACTGGATAAGGCTCTTTATGGATTACATCAAGCACCAAGAGTGTGGTATGAGAAATTGTCAACACATTTGTTGACAAATGGATTTACAAGAGGATCGATAGACAGCACATTGTTTATCAAATGGCAGAAGCAAGATTATATAATTGTACAAGTTTATGTGGATGATATCATTTTTGGTTCATCTAACATTAAGATGTGCAAGGATTTTGAAATGAGTATGAAGAAGGAATTTGAAATGAGTGCTATGGGGGAATTAAAATTTTTCCTCGGACTGCAAGTTGATCAACGAAAAGATGGATTTTTCATTCACCAGACTAAGTATGTCGATGACATCTTGGAAAGGTTTCAAATGTTAGAATCCAAGACTTATGGTACTCCTATTCAGTTGAATCATGGTCTAGGAGTTCTTAATTCTAACGATACACTTGTGGATGCTACTTATTATCGGGCGATCATCGGCTCATTGATGTATTTAACTGCTTCGCGTCCAGATATCATGTTTGCTGTTTGTCTGTGTGCTAGATTTCAAGCAAATCCGAAAGAGTCGCATTTAACGGCTGCAAAACGGATCCTCAGATATTTAAAGGGAACCAAGGACTTGGTCTATGGTATCCGTTGGGAGGAACGTTTGAGTTTGTTGCTTACACTGATTCGGATTATGGAGGTTGTAACAATGATAGGAAGTCTACAACTGGCGGATGTCAATTCTTAGGAGGGAGACTTGTATCGTGCAATGTAAGAAGCAGACATCGGTAGCTCAGTCTACTTGTGAGGCAGAGTACATGGCTGCTGGAAGCTGCTGTTCCAGGTATTATGGATTCAGCAACAACTTCGAGACTACGGTATGGATTTTCTTGATACCCCTATTAAGATTGATAATAAGTCAGCTATAGATATAACTAATAACCCTGTCTGCATAAAGTCACCAAGCATATTGACATTAGACATCATTTTTTGCGTGACTGTGCCCAAAAGAAGTTAATTCATTTGGAAAAAGTTATAACTGATGATAATCTAGCTGATTTGTATACTAAAGCATTTGATAAGACTCGCTTTGAAAAGCTGATTCTTCTTAATGGTATGAAGAATGCTGATTCATATTAGATCTCTCAAAGAACTATTTTTCTTGTATATTTTATTTTATTTTCTTTGTGTCTAGTTTAAGTCTGTAAATAGCTAGAGTCATAAAAATACAAAAAGAGTTCTTAGTGTCTTAAAAATTAAAAATCAGAAAAATCAGAAAACAACAAAAATAAATAAGATAGAGATTTAAGTTGATGCATTCAAGACGATTAGAAGTGAGGATACTTTAGCTGTTAAGCCTGACCTAATGCTAATAATGATAACTCAGTTCAGTGACTACTTCTAAGGATGTATCGGTAGACACAAAGTACCGAAGGTTTCCCTGAATTTTAACTGCTCAATAATCGTATTTGTGGGTAACACGTCAGCATATGGCTTTGAATATGGACTCTTCTTCGTGAATTGATTTGCCATCCTTAATACTTAAGAAAGATTTAGCATTTGGTTTGAGATTGGATGTGTTTGTAAACCATAGGGGGGATTCGCATGCATTCGTGTATGTCAATCTAAACAGAACAAAATGGGTTTTAGCTTCTAAAGCAACTATTAAAACCATCATGATCTCGATTGGCTAAAACAAAGTACTGAAGAATAAAGAAATAATGAAGAATAGTCAAGAAGTATCATCAAATATTTCTGAAGTATCAAATTGCTGCACATCAATGAAGTTAATTTCAAAGAAGCAATGAAGAATAGCCAATTCGAATCATGCACTAAGCATCAAATGTGTTTGTTCTGACCCTTGATCGTAAGATCATTAACCATGGTGACCTCGAAGTTGTAACGCTTATAAACACATCTGGTTAAGGACTTTAATGCTCTGTCGATCTTAAGTGTATGCTTGATTGTGGGATACACATTTACATTAATAATAATGTGACATGAGTAACTTACTAGGTTACATGGTGACTGTCCTTGACTCAAGTAATACGAAAGTGTCACAAACCAAAGGAAACTGGAAGTACCGAGTGTTTAAGAGGACAAACATACCGGTAATCGTTGTTGGGTCACTGTTCATAACTAATAATAAGAGAATTATTTCTCACTTGCAGGCTTATGTAATTGCTAATCTGATCTAATCCGCAGAAACTTAGAATTTCTTGTAAATAAATAATGTGGTTTAGATTTAAAGTTTTTATTTTTATTTTTCTTTCATTTTATTTTTATTTTTATTTTATTTTTATTTTTATTTTTATTTTGTACTTACAATCTTTTATATGTGTCAAGTAGTTGTGTCACAACTATTTCTTATTGCACGAGAGAGTTGATAAGCATCTAATGATTCTATTGTCAGCTATATGGTCCTTAACTGGATTATATGAGACTTTATTGCTTGAAGTATCATGTTAAAAGATTGTTTTCTGATATGGACATTAATTTGTTTAAGTTTAGGAAATGATCTTTCTGAAGGTTTTGAAAAGTCAAAATATAGTCAAGATGAATTTGATATATTTTTGAGATTTCAATTTGTTTTTTGGTGAAAAGGTATGCTTGACGATGATAATTGACTGACCATAGGTCTTTAATTAGATTTTTTCATTCAAATTATCATTTACCTTCTTTGCACACTTAAAATAATGTTATCTGTTGATATTGATGCATTGATGAGTTTCTTTTAAGTGTGCAGGACTTTCGATATTGGAATTTGTGTTTTTCCAAAGTTGTTAAGTTTATATGTAATGGTTTTTCAGTTGATACAGGTATATCAAAGTCAAGATTATCAGGTTTGATTGTTAAAATTTTATCTGTTAATGATGACTTGATTTTCAGGGGGTTAAATCATTGAGTTTCATACAGGTTATCTCTTTCCTGTGTATTGGCTGGTTATTCAGGTTTGAAGGTAAAGGGTATGAAATTTATCTAAGTGTATTTTGAAAATGTGTTTGATGCTACAGGAAACACGCGTTTAAGCATGTGGTAACCTAATCCACGTGTTTGGTTACCACGCGTTTGGTTTATACCACGCGTTTGGTTTTACACCACGCGTTTGGTCTTATACCACGTGTTTGGCCTTTAGTCCACGCGTTTGGCCTTTATACCACGTGTTTGACCTAATTTTCACGAGTTTGGGTCACGGGTATATATATACCATGATCAAACTCGTGCTTTATTCACCATTTTCACTTTTTACCCTAGTTTTACCCCCTCAACACGCGTTTAGCTCAAAATCGTGCATATTGTCAAAACCGTGCAAATTGTTACTGTTTGTGATTAGTAACTGTTCATCGTGTTTTGTTATTCTTCATCGATCATATTCGTGTTAATTACAGGTATGTTTTCCTTGAATTTGCTTGATTTTCAAAGATGTAATTGATTGAAAAACCATGGTTATACATTATAATTATTCCTAGTTGGTTTTTTAATCATTGTTTGATTGATACCCTTCTACACGCGTTTACCTTTGATCACACGCGTTTGCCATGATACCACGCGTTTGAAGATTGGTTCACGTGTTTAGGTTTTTGTAGCAGATTTCACGCGTTTGAAACTTTTACACGCGTTTACAAGCAGTTTCAAAATTTTCTAAGTTTTATTGTGCAGAATTATTATTGCTAAATTTTTGTCATTGCACTCTTTTTTGTTTTACAGAAATGGCAGGAAATCCGAGAAATTTTTTCTCCACTCACAATCAGTTGATTGATTTGTCGAGAGATCAAAGAAATAGGGATTTTAATGGTTTGCTTCAATATCTGGAACGCTCTCGTATTCATTTTGTGCTAACTCACAATCCAGTGCTATATCAAGGATATCTGCATCAGTTTTGGAATAATGCTTCAATAAGAGTGGTTCAAGCACAGCCTGCACAAGAAGATAGACCTGCTGTCCCTCGGAGTGTTAGGTTTCAGACAACTGTGGCTAATCATACATTTTCTTTCACTGCTGCTGATTTGAGAGAGATTGCATTTAGGGACTGTTGAAGAAGAAAATGGTCCGATAGAGCTTGATGAAACATTGGTTAGAGGATGTTTTGGAAGAATGGGATATGCTACGCCAGATGCAAAGTGGCCGATTGCTAAAGCAGGATTCTATGGCCAATGGAGGTTTTTGGCTCATGTGTTGATTGTGGCAATCAGTAATCGTCATGCAGGGTTTGATCAGCTGAATAAACAAGTTGGTTCCCAGATGGTGGCTTTGACTTTGAATAGGCCTTATTCATTCTCGAACTACTTCTTCGATATTTTGAGGACCCAGATCACTCAGACAGGGTCGCATAGGTTTATGATTTTGCCAAGGATTACAATGGCGATTATTCATCATTTTGTACAGAATTTGCCAGTATTGGAAGATGTGTATGTGATTGTTTCTCCACCGAATAGAATTTGGTCAATGATGATGAAAGTTAAAGACAATTATCCAAATCCACAGATTGTTCCATTGTTTGGACATTTGATAAATCCAAACTATAGAGCTCCAGCTGTTGGATGGGAAGATGAAGATGAGGTTGCAGGAGGTGGAAATAATGATGCACCACCTCCACCACCACCAGGACCTCAAGTTCAAGTTCCAACTCAACCTGAAGTTCAGCCAGTACAAGCTGCTGCTGAAGACGTTCGAGCAGATAATGAAGCTATGGAAGATTTGTTAGATCAGGCTGTGTGCTGATGAAGTTGGTGAAGATTTTGTGAATGCTGCATTGGATCCACATGATGTGATTGCTCAAGTGGATAATTTTCAAGCGTTGGATAACTTAGAGTTGTTTGTAGATTCAAATGCTGAAAGAGATCAAGAGTTGATAGATTATTGGAGGATGTAGATGATCCTCTGAACTCTGCTAGGGCTGATGTTGCTGGTGCTGCTGCAGAAAGTGATTCAGATGTTGTTAGAACGGGTCGTGCAAGTGATACTTCTCCTGTTGAAAGAGCTTGAAGAGGTTTCGCACTGAAGATGAGAGTGATCCTACTTATGAACCACAGGAAGAGGAGATTCCTTTGCAAAGACGAAAGAAAGCGCCTAGGTCAGGAAAGGTTTTACCTGATCATTTGGCTGAAGCGTTTGAGAAACACAGACACCAAGAGGAGTCTGAGAGCACTGAGGTGACGGAAAGTTCAGTTGCTGATGAACCTGTACAATCAGAGGTACCTGTTGTTGCCTATGAATCTGTTATCGCTTCATCAAGTCAAGAAGCTGTGCAGAGTGCTTCAATTAGATCTGTTGTTCCTGTTAGCACTGTGTTTACAACACTTCTACGTCCACTTCAACCGCCGTTGATCGGACTTCCTCGATTTCCTCCACGACCTCCTACTAGACCTTCTGGAGTTGCGTCTACTTCTGAACCTGCGCCGATAATGTCGACTCAATTCAAGGTGAATCATCTGGAAATGCGAGTTGTTACATTGGAAGCTCAAATGAAGACCATGCAAGGGTTAGTAGACAAGCTAGTTGCTGATTTAGAGAAAGAAAAGCGTCAAAGTACTGAACTAAGAGAAAGGCTTAGGCAGTTATTGGCTCAAGGGGGAGATGGTTGTAGGGAGACTGAGTTGAAGAGGAAAGAGGATGAGGATCATGATGATGAGGCTAATGCTGATGGTGAGCCAAGAACTGAAGCTCATACAGCAGCAATAACTCAGGGGGAGTTAGAGAAGGATGTTGCAAGCACATCTGGTGCTGGTGCAGGTAGATCAAGTGCTCCTTGTGATGCTGAGGTATGAAGCACTTGACTCAGGTAATTCTTAAAGATGATGCAGAATTGTTCTTTGATGGTGATGATCTTGAGGAAGGAGAATTTGTTCCTGAACCGAATATGGACTTATTCAAGAAGCCTTATGGGTTTGATGATTTTTGGAACTCAATTCCTGAAGACCCATCAGTAGAAGAAAGAAATGTGTTGGAATTAAAGAGGAATGACGTTAAGGAAAGGATGCTTCAAACTTCATTTAGTAGCAATACTAAAGTTTTAAACTTTGTAGTATATGCTAAGGTTGAAGATGCATTGGTTCCTTTTCCTTATGAGATTAATTTGACAAGACCATTTAATCCAAATGAGTTTCCAGTGCCTCTCAGAGATGATGATCCATCACAGGTGATTGATAGAGTTGTACCTGGTCAGAGAGTTGGTGAATTTATAGTCACTAGGGATACTCTGAGACCTTCTGTGTATTGGACTCATATCTCGGATAAAGATGCTGCAAAATACAAGACAATTATCTGGAGTTGGTTTTATGATGAAGAACTGAAGCTGTTCGTTCTCAAAAGACCAGAAGGTTGTCAGTATTTGGCATGGAGTGAGAGACATTTTAGAAGTTTATGTGAAGAAGACCTACATGAACTTGGAAATACTTGGATTATCAATCCAAGCGAGTATGGTCTTGCTGATGTCATTGGTAAGAAGCTTCGTGAAGATTTTAAGATGAGATCGAGTATGAAAGACTCAGATAAGCCGAAGTTTCATATCGAACCGAGAAAGAAGAAGAAGGTGGTGAAACCAGATAGAAGCATTGAGTATATTCAACGTGATATCAAGTGCATGATCAAAGTCCCAGCCAAGAAGTGGCCACAAGATGAGCTAGAAAAGATGGATAATTGGGAGATTGATCGAAATACTGGTGAAGCCAAAATGTATGCAGACTCACAGAAGAAGATTTTGTTGAGAAGAATGTATGATCCAATGCAGTTGGTCAACTTCTCAAGAAATGATCTAAGGAAATTATACGATACAGAATGTTCATTTTTGCCATTTTGGAAATATGAAGAAAGTCGATATCGTAAGATTATCAAGTTTGCTTACATGAGAATATCCATGCAAATAGCAAGAGATTGACGTTTGATGGATGATAGATTTTTACAAGACTGAAGAAATCGTGTAGCTGATGTCAAGGGGGAGACTATAAGTGCATGATTCGGTTGACAACAGCAACAGCGATTTGATCAGTATATGTTTATGTTTTGTAATATGTAATCATAGACTTATGTTATGTTTAAACTTGTTATTTGGACTTAAATAATGTGAATGATTACATATTGATCAGAGTTTTGGTATGTTTAATGTTTACGACTTGTATGAATGTGATTATAAATAACATACAGATACAAGTGATAAACTAGTCACGTTTTGAGTAATTAAAGTATACTTAAAAGATGACAAAATGAAGTGTGTACAAACTCGTGCTACAGTAACACGAGTTTGTCTAAACAAACTCGTGCTACAGTAACACGAGTTTGTCTAAACTCGTGCTACAGTAACACGAGTTTGTCTAAACTCGTGGTCATCACGTGTTTAAGTATAAAACACGCGTTTGCTAATGGACTATGGGCTTTAAATATACGGTCCATACTTAGCACGCGTTTAGTACATTTAGTATAAATACGTCTCAATAATACGTAATTAGTAACAGTTAATTAAGAGAATACGTCCAAACTTTGTCCAATTGCAAACTCGCGCGCGTTTAAGGTCTTAGGTTGTTTTAACAACGAAAGACGATAATCTAATTAACCAAACAGGTTATCACGAGAGGATTCCGCACTCTCGTCATAACTATAAGCGTTCTCGTGTACGATCAGTCCACAAGGACCTACACTAACAATTTAAGTTAATGAAATATTTGGGTCGTTTTGTGATTAAATGACAATGTGGTATGTTCGTCGGGTCGATAATATGTTTTAATCGGTGTTTAAATGCCTAACGTTTTGTAATTTGGCTTGAGAAGGAAACGGGTCGGCCCGTGGGTCATCCACGACCCACCAGCCCCTTTATGATCCATTTCCCTCCCCCTTTATCTCATTCATTACCACATTTCCTTTTTCTTCTTCTCTTTTTTCTCTAAGTGTAAAAGCAAGACCAACCCATCTCATACACTCATTTCTCTAGCATCATTTGGTGTTTTGAATTTAGTTTAACTCGAGAATCATCATCGTCTCCATCTCTTTATCATCATATCGAAGAATCAAAGGTCAAGGTTTACCCATTTTACCCATTTTGCCATAAATTGGGTTTTTACTCGGAAAGGAAGTTTTGGTAAGTCTAATTCATCCCATTTACTTCTATTTATGTTAGTTTACTCGTTTCTAGTCATCTCGTACATTTACAGGTTCTAAATCGACTTAAAATGAGTTTTGGGTCAATTTAGGGTTTGACTAGGGTTTGATTGATTTAGAAGTGATTTTGATGTTTTGGGTCGGATTTGTGGATTGGGTTATGTTTGTTTATGTCCAAATATGTGGATTTAGGCTTGAAATTGGGTCCTAGATCATCCATGGTCGATTATGGGGTCAAAAATGGGGTTTTGGGTTGTTTTGGATCGTTTTTGGCTAAGTTTCTGCAGCAGATTTGGCTGACTGCGGCGCAGTGGGAGGTGCCAGACCCCACTGCGGCGCAGTGAAAAGCTGCTGAACCAGTGACTCTTTGTCAACTTCAAACGCTTATAACTTTTGATCCGTAAGTCCAATTGAGTCATATGACCTATCGTTGGAATCGTGAGAGAGTCTACTTTCACATGGTATAGTCCTTTTGATCTGAATCCTTGTCCATTTTTAAAAATGTTGGGTCAAAGTGTCCTAGTTCATACGCGGTAGGGTCGTTTAAGCGTCTAAGGGTTGTGACTCAACTTTAATCGTGCTTAACCCACTTGTGTAGGGTTATAGAGTTGGTGTTGATGACACTATGATATATATTATAGGTTGTGGGCACGTGGCGGACGTTGGACATTTATAGCTCGATATTAACTTGTCGTTTTGCTTGGAAATCAAGGTGAGTTTCGTAGCTCCCTACTCAATAGAGATTCGGGCTGAAAAGTGTACATATACGTGTTTGTTTGATTGTTTGGTTGGCTTGATTGACTGTTTACGTGTTTTCTGATTGATTGTTGATTGATGGATAGTGTTGATTGATTGGGTTATGGTTTCCATATGTGTTTGTGATATTGTAGTATTAGAATAGAAATACGTACATGGAAGTCGGTGATTGATTGATTGGTTTAGTTGTTGGATTGATGAGACGGTTTATTACGTTTGATTTGATTTGGTTATGTTTATTTAAGTATTTATTAATATTTAGGATAGACGTACCTACATGAAAGTCGGTTATACCTTCAAAGAGTTTGAGATGTGGTGGGAAGGCTGCGGATGACCCTATATATAAGCATCGAGAACTCGTTGAAAGTAGAATCCTCTTAAGTGTATGTACGTATAGTTGGTTTGAATAGTGATTGATGGCTCATGATTGATGATTAGTGATTGATGGCTTAAGATGGAGAGTTGAGATTGATGATCTGTGATTTTGTAATTGATGCATATGATTGAGTTTAGGCATGCATAGGTGATCGTATTGTTTATCCTAGCTGAGGATACCGGCATCCAAGTGTATAGACGTATGCACTCTCTGATGGATGTTGAGGACATGACCCCCAATCTATGGGAAACGTGAGCGGGAACGTACGCACCCCTTTTGTATGGGAAACGTGTGCGAGGCCGTTCGCTCCCCGATGTATGGGAAACGTGTGCGGGAAGTACGCACCCCGTTGTGTGGGAAACGTGTGCGAGGACGTACGCACCCCGATGTATGGGAAACGTGAGCGGGAACGTACGCTCCCCGATGTATGGGAAACGTGTGCGCTGTTGATGATAGGCATTATGACTGTTTATGCATTTGGCACTTGTATTGATATTTATATCTTTTGTGCACGTTTATTTCACGCTTACTTGTTGTGTAATCTTGATTGTTGACGTTATTGTGTTACATAGAGGCTCACTGTAAGTCATGTTTCGCCTCTACTTGTATATTATGATTATTGATGATGATTCTTTCAGGACCATTACTACGAACTCACCAACCTTGTGTTGACTATGCTTAGTACACTTTTCAGGTAACCAGGTTATTCCAGGGCGTGGAGTTTGATTGTTAGCTTGCTGTTGAACCCGGACTTGGACCTATATGGATCAAGGATCCATTTGCCTTCTTTTGCATTGTACTTAGAACCGTTAGCCATCTTATGATGTTCTGTTGTAATCTTTGATGATGACATGCTCTTTATGTATTTTGATGCTTGTTTATCTTACTGTATGGGTTCACTGAATCCTTTATTTGCATTTAGTTCATGTTCTACATTAATCCCACCTTGTGCTATATGATTTCCGTGATATTCTGAGCCTTGGCTTGGGGTGTTACAGCTATCCTGCAAAATGTAATTTTGGAGTAGGAGCTGGAAAATTTCTGGGGTATATGGTTACTAAAAGAGGAATAGAAGCAAGTCCAGAACAAATCAAGGCTATCTTGAACTTGAAGTCTCCATCGAATGCTAAAGATGTTCAAAGATTAACTGGGAGATTGGCAGCTTTGAATAGATTCATATCAAGATCTTCTGATAGGTGCAAAGAATTTTATGACATCTTGAAGAAGAATAAAAGATTCGAATGGGGAGAAAAACAAGAAGAAGCTTTCCAAGAATTAAAGAAATATCTATCTACTCCACCACTGTTGGTAAAGCCTGAAGATGGTGAGCCTCTATATCTTTACATGGCAGTATCATCAAATGCAGTGAGCGTTGTCTTAGTAAGAAGGAAGAAGGTCAACACATCCGATTTACTATGTAAGTAAAAGTTTAATTGATGCTAAAACCAGGTACTCTCATCTCGAAAAACTTATACTTGCATTAGTTATGGCATCTACTAAGCTTAGACATTATTTTGAAACGCATGCTATACATGTTAAAACTAATTATCCTATAAAATGTGTGCTTAGAAAACCTGAAGTATCTGGTAGAATGGCTAAGTGGTCTGTAAAATTAAGTGCTTTTAATTTAATTTATGAACCTAGGACTGCTATAAAATCTCAAGCTTTAGCCGACTTTGTGGCTGATTTTAGTACTGATTTGCAACCTGAAGTAGACTTAGAAGTAAAAATGTTAGAAGAAGTTACTGAAAAATGGATTTTATACACTGATGGTGCAGCTAATGTTAAAGGAATAGGACTAGGTATCGTACTAAAATCGCCACAGGGGGATATCATACCCCAAGCAGTGAACTGTCATTTTATAGCCACTAATAATGAAGCAGAATATGAAGCTTTAATTTCCGGTATGCAATTAGCTAAAGATATGAACATTAGAAATCTTAAGGTATATGTAGATTCATTACTTTTAGCTAATCATTTTAATGGAACATATGCTGCAAAAGGTGAAAAATTGATGCAATATTTGGAAATAGTGAAAAAATTAGCTGAGAACTTTGATTTATTTGATATAGAACAAGTGCCTAGAGAAGAAAACATTGAGGCTGATGCTTTAGCAAATCTAGGATCAACACTTAAGATGTCACCAGAAACTAGGATTCCTATAATTCATGTGTTACATCCTGCTATAGAAAAAGAATCAACCAATATATTAGCTGTTCAAGATACAGAAACTGAAAATTCTGGGGACAATCAAAATTCCTGGACTACACCAATAATAGAATATTTAAATAATGGGACAATCCCTAAAGATGAAAACCCAAAGGCCTTTCGCATGAAAACAGCACATTATTCTATGATAAATGGTATTTTGTATAGAAAATCTCTTGCAGGACCATATCTTAGGTGCTTAGAATTTCCTGAGACCAATGAGGTTCTTAAGGATATACATGAAGGAGAATGTGGAAATCACACAGCTGGAAGATCTTTATATTCAAAGATCTTGAGAACAGGTTATTATTGGCCAACTATGAAACAAGATGCTGAAGAATATGCGAAGAAATGTGATGCTTGTCAGCGACATAGCAACATTTATCATCAACCAGCAGAACCCATGTATCCAGTTCTATCACCATGGCCATTTATGAAATGGGGAATGGATATTGTTGGGCCAATGACAGAATCTTCAGCTGGGAAGAAATATTTTTTGGCTATGACAGATTATTTCTCAAAATGGATTGAAGCTGAAGCATATGCCAAGATTCATGAATCACATGTCATATCTTTCATTAAGAGAAATATATTAACGAGATTTGGAGTTCCAGCGGAGATAATTTGTGATAATGGGTCACAATTTATAGGAAAGAAAACTACAAATTTTTGTGAAAGATGGGGCATCAAGATGATTACTTCTACTCCAGTCCATCCACAAGCTAATGGTCAAGCAGAATCAAGCAACAAAATTATAATGAATAATTTGAAGAAAAGACTGGGACAAGCTAAAGGAAAATGGGCTGAAGAATTGCCATTTGTCTTATGGGCTGATCGAACAACTTCAAAGAGTGCTACTGGACAGACTCCATTCTCACTTGTCTTTGGAGCTGAGGCAGTTCTACCCACTGAAATGGATCTACCTACTGCTAGAATTAGTTTATTAACTTATGAGAAAAATAAAGAGTTGTTGCTTGAAGATTTAGAAGCTGTAACTGAATTACGAGAGAGAACCAAGATAAGAATAGCAGCTTATCAACAACGAATTGCTAAGTCTTATAATAAGAATTTACGATTAAGGCGGTTTCAAGTTGGTGATTTGGTTCTCAAGAAGGCTTTGACCAAGCCAGATGGCAAATTGAATCCAAAATGGGAAGGTCCTTATTTGATTGAGGCAGAAGCTGGAAAAGGATCTTATTGGCTTCAAGATTTACAAGGTAATTTAGTTCCAAGATCTTGGAATGCTATTCATCTCAAAACCTATCATGTGTAATTTATTTTGTCTTTTGACAAAATCAGGTTTGATTTCTTGCCCTTAAATTTTATTTTTATTGCTTTTTATTTCACTTTCCAAAATGATGATACTAACTTGAGCATCGGAGTGGAGTTAGCCAAATGGCTAACGTCAGTTTCTAAAACTATGCTTTGTAGATTTCAAGCGATAATCAACATTGTCAAACTTATGCATTACAACGTGGAACAAGGTCTTCACCTTTTGGCTTTCACACCAACTATTGGTTGAAGGTTTTCACCTTCTCTTAAATTCGCCCGTGTCGCACGTTAATTAATTTCACGGTTGAAGGGTTAAATTCCAAGATCGTCGAAATTAATTCTATTGGTTGTCGGTGTTACCATCGATCTCCCGAAATTGGCTAACCACGCCATCTCCTCGAAAAAGGCTAACCACGCCTCCCAAGCAAGTTCAAGATATTGAGACACCCTCTATATCTTGAACACCAATGTCCCTATGAGAATCTTAAAATTAAGAATTCCCTTCTTAATTTTAATCCCCTCCAAAAAATTCAATTCAGTCCCACACATATTATTTTAATGCAGGAATAAATGTTGGAGACTGACAACAATTAAAGATGATGCTTACAAGTGGGATCTTAATTGCATAAACAAGGTGCATGTATCTTACTCTCTAATTACTGCGATTGATTTGATTGCTTACTGTTGATGTAGTCAAGTAAGTCAAGAATAATTATTCACTGACATATCACGTCATATAATTAATTATTTTCCTTGATAAACGCTTTTGATTTTCGAGTCTGAAATAAAAAAGATCAAAAGATAGTTTTTATTCATAATATTTACAAAAAACTACTCGAAAGCAGTTTTACAACCATGATTGATCATGCCAAATCAATCTCGCCCCTCCTAAACATTGTTATTCTACGATACACATCCCCTACCGATTCAATTTTCCTACTAACAAAAGAGTTTAAAAATATGGGCTCTGGCCTTTTCATTATATCCTTCATCGCCCATACAAACACCTACAGAAGAACTTCCCAGTAGACTGAAGGATTTGTTTCCCTCAGCCTTTCCAGGATTGACATTTTCCGACCTAACTCTTCTCTCGTGTTTTTAAGTTCTTCTTGTGTAGCGCCAAGTTCAATGCAAAGATCTTTCAAGGCATTGTTCAAAACTCTAATCTTGGCCTCTAAACCCGCCTTTACTTGCAAACCCATCTCTTTCTCAGTTTGACTGATTCTTTATGAATTTATGAGGCTTTGCATTGTCTTGATAATGTCGTCATTGAGTTGGTCCTTCGCAGTATGTTTCTTATCAAGTTCAGTGAGTGACTGAAAAATAACATAAGAATAAATAAGAAATAACAATAAGATAATTAAAATAAAAGTATTCGAAATCTACCTCTTGAAGAAATTTGCCCAAAGATTTTAGAGAAGACATATCTTTAAAAGTGTGTTTTTTGAGAAAAAGAATACTATTTGTGATTTACAAGAGGTAAAACTGTTGGCTTATATAGAGGGGTGAAAATTGAAATAAACCATAAAGTAGTTACTTATCAAATCAAGACTCTTGGTTATCCTACTTACACGCGTCTTATTTTTAAGATGATTTTAAAATTTACTAATTGACTCCGGTCAAAGTTTTTTCTAGAAGATTCAAAGTTATTTCAACAAAATAGATTTTATTAAAATAACTTTGGGGACAATTGTTATGGGTGAAATTTCAAGTACCAATATCCTGAAGGTCCAAGATCTTGACGTACCAGGATCTTGACATAGTTGAATATTCTGATTACTTATTAATATTTTGCTAACATTATGTTTCAACTATTATTATCATTTCCACATGAGATAAGCATGCAGATTCCAGAATATTCGATATAAAGCCAAGGAAAATATCTCCAACGGTAAAAGGAAGATTTCACACATGGGATTAATCTTCAACACGCAAATAAGACTTAGTCTGCCAAGATGTTCGGACTTCAAGTTGAATTCAGCACGAGGAGAAGAACTACAACGTTCACAAGACTGGTCAAGATATGCTCCAACGTTCAACTACTGAAGACCTGGAAGATCCCTACAACTTCGGATAGTTAGTTAGATCCTAGGTCTATATAAACGAAGGAGGCTGATCGATTTAGGCATCTAATCACTTCTTATATTTCTGCTCACAAAACACTTGTATTCACACACATTGCTCTCATTTACTTTACACTTAGATACATCGATCAACCGAATTTCACCATTTGTAAACATTTAACAATCATTAATAAGAGAACAAAGGCAGGGACGATTGCTTCCTCCCGGGGTTTTTATGCCAGCAATCCTTAAAGGATTAAGGGCTTTTCCTTGATAACAAATCTCGGTGTTCTTGCTCTTTACTCTTTACTTTAAAGCATACTTTATTAGATCTTTACTTTGATTAGCTACATTTATTATTGATTCGCTTATTTCAATACTTATAATTCTGTTTATCATTGTTCTAGATCTCTAATCCTTGTTTAGTCGACATAATCATTATCAAATCTTTTTATTAAACGCATCTTTGAATCTTAAACATATTTTACAAGCCCTTAACCTCACGAACGAAAGTTTGGTTACATTATTAATCTAAGTCTTCAACGTAGATTATCTTAGGTTCTTTGATACGTTTTGATATCATTGATCTACCATTGGATCTTTTGGTCTACGTTTTTGACTCATTCGATAAGGACGAAATGGTAATAAGGACATCAAAAGGTGACATCAAATGTGACCGTGATGCTGTATTTGATGTTTTTGGAATTCGCGGTGGAACTGTTGACATTAAGTCTTTGGACAAAGTGAGTGGTTCTTTTCTTAGAAAGTGGTGTAATCAATTTCCTAATATGAGAGATATTAGGATGTCTCAAATTGAGTCGGCCATCACTAATTCAAATGGCGCGACTGATGAATTTTTTAAGATGAATTTCTTAATCCTCTTTGCCAATACAATGATAAGATGCGAAACCAGTGGTCTAGTTAAGTATGATGTATTGGATCACATATCCAGTGAAACCGTTATTTCTGAGATAGATTGGGTTGGTTTTTTGTTGAATGAATTACAGAAGAGTAAAAATAATTGGAACCGAGACAGTCCTGGAAAAAATCCATATGCCGGTCCATCTACTTTCTTGACTGTAAGTTTATTTTATTATCTGCAAATACATATTGTATTTCTGTTTGTTTCACTCTGTAACTTTTCGTTGTGTTACTTCTTTGTAGCTGCTTTATCTTGACCGTACCAAAAAAAAAAAAAAAAAAAAAAAAAAAAAAAAAAAAAAAAAAAAAAAAAAAAAAAAAAAGAAAAAAAAAAAAAAAAAAAAAAAAAAAAAAAAAAAAAAAAAAAAAAAAAAAAAAAAAAAAAAAAAAAAAAAAAAAAAAAAAAAAAAAAAAAAAAAAAAAAAAAAAAAAACAAATTTGAGTCCATATCAAGTAACCTATATAAAATCAAATTTGATTTTAGGCATACATTTAAACAAAAATATGGAGTTTATTGTAACACCCGTTTTGTAAAAATATGGATTTCCAAAAATTTTCGCCTAACGGCGTTAAATCATGCGGAAACGATTTAGGAAAATACTCAACTAAAGAAAACAGTTGAGAAACATAAGTGGTGTTACTAATAGCATCAAATCAGTAATCAAAGAAATCCATAAGATTGCCCAACATAAAGCAATCATAACATATCATAAACGTATTTACGGGGAAACATTATATGCATAGGCATCGTCATCTTTAATCCCCGAATACCTCCCATATCAACCCAACCACAATATAGGTTATACATTACCGTTTTGGAGGTTATAGTTTATGAAACCATTTTTGTTGCACCCTCAGCGTGACAAAAGTAGTGTATCTTACCTCGTAGTAGTATGTGCGCGCAATCAAAAGCTAACAGTGCTTAATAGTAATCCCCGACACCTATCGTACATTAACATATGAAATATAAGTCATTTAGGACCTTAATTAACTTGAAAACGAACTTAAAATGTTTCAAACGAAGATCATCTTCGTTTTGTCAAACGAAGTTAGTTTTCAAACGAAGATCATCTTCGTTTTGTCAAACGAAGTTAGTTTTCCAGAAAACGAATTTAGGCTTTACGAAGATGACTCAAACGAACTTAAGCTTAACTTCGTCCAGAAAACGAATTTAGCATCAGAAACGAATTTAAACCCAGAAAACGAACTTAATACTTAACTTCGTCCAGAATTTAGAAAATAACTCTGTTCTTCATTTTTCCAGAAATCGATCGACAATGGCTTCTTCCAAAACACGTTTTTGACATAATTGAACATCTTTTGATCATCAAAATCAATTATAAACCCATTAAACACCATTAGGAACATCAATTGACCAAAACATCTTTAAAACTCTAATAATTTGCCAAAACCCTTTTAAACCAGTTTTGAATCAATATTAAAACATCTTTTGATCATCAAAATCAATTATAAACCCATTAAACACCATTAGGAACATCAATTGACCAAAACATCTTTAAAACTCTAATAATTTGCCAAAACCCTTTTAAACCAGTTTTGAATCAATATTAAAACATCTTTTGATTATCAAAATCAATTATAAACCCATTAAACACCATTAGGAACATCAATTGACCAAAACATCTTTAAAACTCTAATAATTTGCCAAAACCCTTTTAAACCAGTTTTGAATCAATATTAAAACATCTTTTGATCATCAAAATCAATTATAAACCCATTAAACACCATTAGGAACATCAATTGACCAAAACATCTTTAAAACTCTAATAATTTGCCAAAACCCTTTTAAACCAGTTTTGAATCAATATTAAAACATCTTTTGATTATCAAAATCAATTATAAACCCATTAAACACCATTAGGAACATCAATTGACCAAAACATCTTTAAAACTCTAATAATTTGCCAAAACCCTTTTAAACCAGTTTTGAATCAATATTAAAACATCTTTTGATTTGAAAATACAATTAACAACCCATTGATTACCTGATTGTTTGATAGCCAATCGATTCAATACAAAAACACCCAATTGATTGACCAAAAACTTGGAGATTCCTTAAGAAATCGATATGGAATTGATGGAACAGTATGTTTGTGCTTAGGAATGTAATTAGGCTGCAAAACAATGAGATTAGGCTTAACCTAAACCCTAATCCCGTTTTTCAAGTTTCACTTTTGTCAATTTTAGTCCCTGGACTTCATATTAGCTTTATTTCACATTCAAACACCTATTGGGGATACATACAACACACTAAAGCACTTTCGCACACTACATAGGCCTTTTACACATCATTTAATCCACTTATGTCAATTTTAGTCCCTGGACTTCATATTAGCTTTATTTCACATTCAAACACCTATTGGGGATACATACAACACACTAAAGCACTTTCGCACACTACATAGGCCTTTTACACATCATTTAATCCACTTTATTGTCACTCATTAAAGATAATTAAATCTTACATATAGGGCACATAAACATATAAACACGTATTTCCACGTAAACATATCACGGACTTAGAATTTGACCTAACGACGTTAGTCAACATATACGTTTAAGTTTTGGGATGTTACAATTACCTCCCCCTTAAGAGGATTCCGTCCCCGGAATCACTTCAACATCAAAAAGGTGGGGATAGGTCTCCCGCATTACGGACTCGGTCTCCCAAGTCATACTTTCGCCGTGATTGTGTTTCCACTTTATGAGAACTAGATCAATAGTCTTTCGTCGTAGCTTCTTTTGTTTCCTTCCCAATATAGCAACAGGTTCATCGACAATCTGCTTGTTGGGATTAATACTTACGTCCTCGAGTGGAATGACATCCGTTTCATTCGCATAGCACTTACGTAGGTAACACACATGAAATGTGTTGTGAATTCCATTAAGTTCTGGAGGTAAGTCCAGCTTAAATGCCTGTTCATTAACCTTCTTAATGATCTTAAAAGGTCCAATGAATCTGGGGCTTAACTTCCCACGTTTTCCAAACCGTAATACACCTTTCCAAGGCGACACTTTGAGTAAAACCATCTCGCCTTCTTTAAAATCGAACGGCCTCCTTTTCTTATCAGCATATGACTTTTGCCTTTCACGAGCAACACGTAAGGCTTTCTTTGCAACATTAACTTTATCGGCCGTAAGCTGTACTAATTCGGGTCCAGCAAATTGCTTTTCCCCGGGCTCCAACCAACAACTAGGAGTCCGACACTTCCTACCATATAACATCTCATAAGGTGGCATTCCAATGCTCGCATGATAACTATTGTTATACGCAAACTCAATAAGAGGTAGGTGTTTATCCCACGAACCACCATAATCCATTACACAAGCTCTGAGCATATCTTCGAGCGTTTGAATAGTCCTTTCACTTTGCCCATCAGTCTGCGGGTGATAGGCTGTGCTCAGACGAACTTGAGTACCAACTTCCCGTTGAAAACTCTTCCAAAAGTTGGAAACGAATCGAGCATCACGATCGGACACAATCGATATCGGAACACCATGTTTAGAAACCACTTCATCAATATACAACGTAGCGAAGTTCTCCATAGGAGCAGTCTCACGAACTGGGAGAAAGTGAGCACTCTTCGTTAATCGATCGACAATAACCCATATCATATCGTGACCACGAGGCGTCCTCGGAAGTTTGGTCACAAAATCCATCGTAATGTGATCCCATTTCCACTCAGGGATCTCAAGTTGCTGAAACTTCCCGTAGGGCTTTTGATGTTCAGCTTTCACCTTCGCACACGTCAAACATTTCTGCACATACATCATCACATCGTTCTTAATACTGGGCCACCAATAAATAGGCTTCAAATCTGCATGCATCTTTGTGGCACCAGGGTGTACAGAATACTTAGTTTTGTGAGCTTCATCCATTACTAACTCACGATTGCCTCCATAGAGAGGAACCCATATTCTACCTTTGTAGGTTCGAAGGCCACGACTATTTTCTTCCATTTGGAGTCTGTTCTTCTTCTTTTTCCCAATAGACTCCGCTTTCACATTATCATCCTTTAACGCTTCGATTTGAGCTAATCGAATAGGTTCCAGTAAATTCGACTCAATCTTTGTAATCATCGCACATAATCTACTCTTCGCATATCCTTTGCGGCTTAAGGCATCAGCAACCACATTAGCTTTGCCTGGGTGATATTTAATTTCACAATCATAATCCTTTAATAACTCCATCCACCGCCGTTGTCTAACATTCATGTCCTTCTGAGTAAACACGTACTGTAAGCTCTTATGATCCGTATAAAGGGTACACTTTGTACCATACAGATAATGTCGCCACAACTTCAGAGCAAAAACAACCGCAGCCAGCTCAAGGTCATGAGTAGGATAGTTCCGCTCATGAGGCTTCAGCTGTCGAGAGGCGTAAGCGATAACTTTGTCTCGTTGCATTAGTACACACCCTAACCCCGTGATGGATGCGTCACTATAAACCACTAGATCATCTGTTCCTTCGGGTAAAGCTAAGACTGGAGCTTCACACAACTTCTTTTTCAACGTCGTGAAGGCTTTCTCTTGAGCATCGGTCCACACAAACTTCACACCTTTCTTCGTTAATTCAGTCATTGGTTTGGCAATGCGCGAGAAATCCTGAATAAAACGTCGATAATAGCCAGCCAAACCGAGAAAACTTTTAATTTCAGTAGGAGACTTAGGCTGCTCCCACTTCGACACCGCTTCTATCTTCGAAGGATCTACTTTTATACCATCAGAGGAGACGACATGGCCGAGGAAATGAACTTCCTTTAGCCAGAACTCGCACTTGGAGAACTTAGCATATAGCTTTTTCTCTCTGAGGACTTGAAGGACAGCTCTCAAATGCTCTCTATGTTCCTCTTCCGACTTTGAATACACAAGAATGTCGTCGATAAAAACAATAACGAAATGATCCAAAAACGGTCGACAGACACGGTTCATCAAATCCATAAACTTCGCTGGAGCATTTGTCAAACCGAATGGCATGACAAGGAACTCATAATGACCATAACGAGTTCGGAACGCTGTTTTGGCTACACTTTCTTCTTCAACCTTCAATTGATGATAGCCAGACCGTAAATCAATCTTTGAGAAATAAGAAGCACCTTGAAGTTGATCGAATAAATCATCAATACGAGGGAGTGGATATTTATTCTTCACCGTTCTTTTATTCAGCTCGCGATAATCGATACACATGCGCATGGATCCATCTTTCTTCTTTACGAAAAGGATAGGAGCACCCCAAGGAGAGGAACTCGGACGAATGAAACCTTTATCTAAAAGTTCCTGAATTTGCGTCATTAACTCCTTCATCTCCGTCGGAGCTAATCGATAGGGAGCTTTGGCTACTGGAGTAGCACCAGGAATGAGATCAATAGAAAATTCAACCTCACGATCAGGAGGAAGACCTGGAAGATCTTCAGGGAAAACATCAGGAAACTCGGAAACAACTTCGACATCAGAAACTGTAGGCTTCGCGATACGAGAATCGATGACATAAGCTAGAAAATGTGACTTAGTTTGTCGTATACAACGAAGTGCTTTCATCATCGAGATCACCTTAACATTTCCCGGCTTCTTGTCACCATAAACACAGACACCTTTACCGTCGGGAGTAGCGATACGGACTATCTTTTTCGAACATAGGACGACAGCATCATTCTTAGACATCCAATCCATACCGAGAACAACATCGAAACTAGGAATGGTAGCGGGTAACAGGTTAGCAGTAAATGAACGACCCTCTATTTCTATCGGACAATCAGAATAACCTTCCCGAATAATAGACGTTGCACCATTAGCCACTTCTACTTCTATAGGACACCGTAAAGAACTACCTGTGTCGTCTTTTGCCTCCTCAGCCGTCATCTGAAAAGCACGGGCTTTGGCTTTGGAAGCTTCCGCTTTCTTTCCCTCATCTTTCTTCATTTGGGGACAATCGGCAATTCGGTGTTTTGCATCTCCACATTTATAACATCTTGCTTTATCAGTGCATTCATCAAAAGTATGACCCTGCGCTCCACACCTATTGCACCTGCGGGTCTTAGCAGAACACTGACCAAAATGAAAAGCCTTGCAGCTAGAACACCATTTTCCATCCTTGTCTGTCTTTCCTTTGTCGGAGGACGAAGATCCCTTGAATTTCTTACCAAAACGATTTGACCCACCAAACCTCCGTTTGTTGCCAGACTTCTTCTCATCTTCTTTCTTTTCAACTTTCTTATCTGCAGCAAAATCATCATCAAGCTTTTTGGATTCCTTGATTGCTTCCGTTAGGGTCTTATGCTGCCTACAAATACCTCGATAACTTGGAGGTAAACCATCGACATAGCAGGCGACTTGATCTGCATCAGTTCGGAATAGATGACCCACAAATTTCATCTTTTCCATAAAGGAACGAGCATAGTCATTAATTTTGCCAACTTCAGCTGTCAAAGCACGGAACTCTTTTTCCATTTTGCGCTGTTCATGAGTCCCGATATATTCCTCAATGAATTTCTGCTTAAAGTCAGCCCACGTAATAGCAGTTACCATAGCCGGAGTCATTGTAATAGTAATGCTCTTCCACCAGTCTCGAGCACCTTCTTTCAACATTCTACTCGCACACAACACCTTTTTATCCTCTGGACAGTCACATGCTTCAAAGACCATCTCAGTATCATCAAGCCATTCCATACAGCCTACTGCGTTAAGTGTTCCATTGAATTTCTGAGCTCCACACTTCTGGAAACTTTCGAACTTAAATCGAGGAGCTTGAACTACATTAGGAGGAGCCACATCAACATTAACAGGGGGAACGACAACATTATCCACTGGTGGCTCAATGTGGTGAGACGGCACTGAGTAGTTGCCATCAGTTCCTTCAGCATTCTCAGCAAGAGCGTTGTTCAGTTGCTCTTGAGTCTGTGCTAACTGGGCTTGGAGAGTCAGCACAAGATTGTACAATTCAGCTGCATTTGGGATTTGCTCCACCACTGCTTCGTTAACTATGGGTTGATTACCAAGAGGTGGAGGCATAGGGCCTAACGAGCCTTGTCGATTGACCTGCTGAGGATTCACTTGATTTCTATTCACGTTAGCTGCAGTAGCAGTAGCAGCAGCATTAGAAGCACCTGCACCCGGATGGACAGGTGGAGTAACGCTAGCAGTAACTCCATCGCGTCGTAAGTTGCCTTGACGAGTGTTAACCATCTTTCCTTCACTGAAAGATAGAGTCGATAAGCGCAAAGATAAGGCTATAACATACTTCGTATCGTAAACATCTCATAAGCCCTATCACACTCGCACTCGTCCCAACCCATCCTACATCACATGTCATCACTAGCTAAGGCATCCTACGAATACCTAGCATACGCATCTTAAGTTTAAGTCCAAATCCTATGGTCAATAGGCCTTGGTTCACTTAAACTACTTCTCTGATACCAACTTGTAACACCCGTTTTGTAAAAATATGGATTTCCAAAAATTTTCGCCTAACGGCGTTAAATCATGCGGAAACGATTTAGGAAAATACTCAACTAAAGAAAACAGTTGAGAAACATAAGTGGTGTTACTAATAGCATCAAATCAGTAATCAAAGAAATCCATAAGATTGCCCAACATAAAGCAATCATAACATAGTCATTAATTTTGCCAACTTCAGCTGTCAAAGCACGGAACTCTTTTTCCATTTTGCGCTGTTCATGAGTCCCGATATATTCCTCAATGAATTTCTGCTTAAAGTCAGCCCACGTAATAGCAGTTACCATAGCCGGAGTCATTGTAATAGTAATGCTCTTCCACCAGTCTCGAGCACCTTCTTTCAACATTCTACTCGCACACAACACCTTTTTATCCTCTGGACAGTCACATGCTTCAAAGACCATCTCAGTATCATCAAGCCATTCCATACAGCCTACTGCGTTAAGTGTTCCATTGAATTTCTGAGCTCCACACTTCTGGAAACTTTCGAACTTAAATCGAGGAGCTTGAACTACATTAGGAGGAGCCACATCAACATTAACAGGGGGAACGACAACATTATCCACTGGTGGCTCAATGTGGTGAGACGGCACTGAGTAGTTGCCATCAGTTCCTTCAGCATTCTCAGCAAGAGCGTTGTTCAGTTGCTCTTGAGTCTGTGCTAACTGGGCTTGGAGAGTCAGCACAAGATTGTACAATTCAGCTGCATTTGGGATTTGCTCCACCACTGCTTCGTTAACTATGGGTTGATTACCAAGAGGTGGAGGCATAGGGCCTAACGAGCCTTGTCGATTGACCTGCTGAGGATTCACTTGATTTCTATTCACGTTAGCTGCAGTAGCAGTAGCAGCAGCATTAGAAGCACCTGCACCCGGATGGACAGGTGGAGTAACGCTAGCAGTAACTCCATCGCGTCGTAAGTTGCCTTGACGAGTGTTAACCATCTTTCCTTCACTGAAAGATAGAGTCGATAAGCGCAAACATAAGTGGTGTTACTAATAGCATCAAATCAGTAATCAAAGAAATCCATAAGATTGCCCAACATAAAGCAATCATAACATAGTCATTACATAAGTTCCATAAAGGAAATCAATAACATAAGGTTTATGCGAAGCTATTGGGTAAACTAAAGCCAGCTTGATCATCTACCCATCTCTCGCCAAAGCTTCAAACGAATTTAACTTCATCAAACGAACTTAGAATGTTTCAAACGAAGATCATCTTCGTTTTGTCAAACGAAGTTAGTTTTCCAGAAAACGAATTTATCTTCATCAAACGAACTTAGAATGTTTCAAACGAAGATCATCTTCGTTTTTTCAAACGAAGAGTTTTTCAAACGAACTTAGCTTCTTAAAACGAATTTAACTTCATCAAACGAACTTAGAATGTTTTAAACGAAGATCATCTTCGTTTTGTCAAACGAAGATAGTTTTCCAGAAAACGAATTTAGGCTCAAACGAAGAATTTCGTTTTTTAGCTTCAAACGAAGATGATCTTCGTTTTGTCAAACGAAGATTAGCTTCTTAAAACGAATTTAACTTCATCAAACGAACTTAGAATGTTTCAAACGAAGATCATCTTCGTTTTGTCAAACGAAGTTAGTTTTCCAGAAAACGAATTTAACTTCATCAAACGAACTTAGAATGTTTCAAACGAAGATCATCTTCGTTTTGTCAAACGAAGTTAGTTTTCCAGAAAACGAATTTAACTTCATCAAACGAACTTAGAATGTTTCAAACGAAGATCATCTTCGTTTTGTCAAACGAAGTTAGTTTTCCAGAAAACGAATTTAACTTCATCAAACGAACTTAGAATGTTTCAAACGAAGATCATCTTCGTTTTGTCAAACGAAGATAGTTTTCCAACGAAGATCATCTTCGTTTTGTCAAACGAACTTAGCTTCTTAAAACGAATTTAACTTCATCAAACGAACTTAGAATGTTTCAAACGAAGATCATCTTCGTTTTGTCAAACGAAGTTAGTTTTCCAGAAAACGAATTTAACTTCATCAAACGAACTTAGAATGTTTCAAACGAAGATCATCTTCGTTTTGTCAAACGAAGTTAGTTTTCCAGAAAACGAATTTAACTTCATCAAACGAACTTAGAATGTTTCAAACGAAGATCATCTTCGTTTTGTCAAACGAAGTTAGTTTTCCAGAAAACGAATTTAACTTCATCAAACGAACTTAGAATGTTTCAAACGAAGATCATCTTCGTTTTGTCAAACGAAGTTAGTTTTCCAGAAAACGAATTTAACTTCATCAAACGAACTTAGAATGTTTCAAACGAAGATCATCTTCGTTTTGTCAAACGAAGTTAGTTTTCCAGAAAACGAATTTACTTTCAACGAACTTAAGCTTCTTAAAACGAATTTAACTTCATCAAACGAACTTAGAATGTTTCAAACGAAGATCATCTTCGTTTTGTCAAACGAAGTTAGTTTTCCAGAAAACGAATTTAGGCTTCATCAGAAACGAATTTAAACTTAACTTCGTCCAGAAAACGAATTTACCACACAACATATCACGGACTTAGAATTTGACCTAACGACGTTAGTCAACATATACGTTTAAGTTTTGGGATGTTACATTTATACCAAGAAATCTATACAAAATAAAATTTAATTTATATTCATTGTGTGTGTCTGTTAATTGTTTATCTTGTTTAGGTTAAACTTAATTTACATGTTGTCAGCTTATGTTTTTATAATTAATTGGTAGGATTGTTTGAAATTAATTGATTATAAGCTCGATGCTATATTTGAGATGAAGTTGTTGTTGTTGGATACTCTCAAAGAAGTCAAATCAAAGTATGGAGATGATGGCAGCTTGCAATCGGTATATAGGAAGATCAATGATGTTTTTTCTTTGAAGGAATTTTTTGTTAAAGAAGGAGAAGATGTGGATATCTATCTCAATAATATATTGTCCAGAGAAGGAGTTGGGAAGGATAATGAACTTGTGTTTAAAGAAGAAAACCATGGTGCAACTTTTGATATCAATAAATTTAACAATATGAGTCAAGAATATGAAATTGAAGTTAATCTTGATTCAGATGAAGCAGATGTTGAAATTGAAAGGAATATGAAATTGAAAAACAGAATAATGAAACTGAAGTAGATGATGAAAATAATGTTGAGAATCAATTTTTTCAAGATTCTGGTGGTAATGAACTTAGTCAGAGGGCAATTCTTAAGCAGAATGATGTCGACAAGTACGAAAATGTTGACTTTCCTGAATTTCATGAAATTCAAATCCATGAAGAAGCAGAAACTTTTTCACAGTGGTTGGAAAAAAATAAGGATGAGGTTTTTGAAAGTATTAACAAACTTTCGTTAGAATACAAGACAAAGTTGGCCAGTAAATCCTGACACTATCATTTTAGCTATTTGGTTGTCTGTATTACCATTTTGTTTACATATTGTACTATACATCATCATTCTATGGATAGTATTATATATTTGACTTTCTGTTTGGGCATATATGTTCCATTCATAAATACTCTTTCCTTGATAAGAATTATTTATTGTATATTCTTTTTCTTCTATTAGAATATCTTGAGGAGTTGGTCTTGGATAGTAATAAAATCTTTGAGTTGGCTTATCTGCCCATTTTGACAATTTTTGTATTTCATCATCAATTTTATTTTTATAATCTTTTTCTGATTCATTATCACTGTCTTGATTTAGAGTATTAATTCTTAAGTTTTGTAATTTTTCTAATAATTGTTGTTCTATATCATTTGGAGGTTTTAATTTGAAATCATTAATTTCTGGAGGGGGTTGGATATTAGGAGTAGCTTTTTGGATTGTAGTTTCTTTATTTATATGAAAATTACTTTTTATTTCTTTTATATTAGAATTTATTTCATCAATTCTTTTTTGCAGAGAAATTATTTGTTCTCCTAACACTATTGAATAGAGATTACCAAAATTTTGTTGTTGAATTAAACTATTTATATGAGTTATAGTAATATTTAAAGTATCACCTTCAAAAAGTCTTTGAAAAGCTTTATAATGCTTTTTTCTTTATCTTGTTCAATTTGAAAAGGTTGTTGAGGAGGAAAAACAGTTGAAATTATTTTCCCATTAGTATTATAATCTCTGTTTATTACAGAAATTATCCCTTCAACATAATTTATTAAAAACCATGGAGCAAATGGTATTATTTCATTTCTTTTAATAGCTTCTTTATAAAATTCTTCTTTATATAACATTATTTCATTTTCCTCAAAATTTGAGAAATACCATTTTCTAAAAAGTTCCCATTTGGGTAAACAAAATTCTTTACTAATTTGTTTTCTTGCCAGTGAACCTGGACTAAAATCTATTATGGTTTTCTTTATCCATTAAACAGAGAAATTCATTTCTGACTCCGTCAATTCCGGATCATTTTCTTTATAAATTCCTCTAACTATATTATCTGAGTTAATTCTTAACTCTTCTACTTTATTTTCAGGATATTCTTCCCTTATTTGAGAAGTAGAAGTCCTTGAAGGACTTTTAACTATGTATTCAGTAGGAGATATATGAAAACGTGAAGAATTAGAAGACCTAGTTCTAAGCATATTATGCTTATTTTGATTTTGTTTTTCAAATTGTATTCTTACTGATCCTTCTGAAGTTTGTATTATGTCTAAAGGATTATTATTAATATATGGTTGTGGATTTGAAGCTTTTTCTATTATCCAACTTTTAGGAAAGTTTATTTCTTCCCACTTTATTTTTCTTCTAGTAGTTATATTAGATTTACCAAAATTGGTTTCTATTATTGTTGTTTCATTTAATGGTTTATCTACTATCCTACAATGAGGATTTAATGTAAATAATGTTTGAAATATATTCTATAGCAAACACATATTACTTCTGACCCTGGAGCATAATTATAACCATGAGTTTTTACATTTAAAGTTAATGCATCAAAAATATTGACATCTGTTAAAGATAATTGCAAATTAGGATATACATTAAAATATACTGGACCATGAGCCAAACTTGATTGTATTATCCCTATAAGGGATTGTTTCCAATCTAAATTTCTTGCATCTCTTAAAGCTGCTATAAAGCTTTCAGGTAATCCTTCTAGAGTTAATGGTTTAAAAGCAATTTGTACTAATCCTATATGAAGGAATTTATAATCTTTTTTATATCTACTTAAATCTTTATTATTTAATAGTTTTATTATCATTTCATCTTTATTTAAAGAAATTGTTTCTTCTGTAGTTTTTATTACTTGTTTTAATCCAAGTTTTTCAAAAGTTCCTAGTTTATAAACTAGTTTGTAATCAACTTTTGTAATTGTCCATTTATTTAGTAATTCTAAATTATGAGGAATATCATATTCTTCTTCAATACTGTTTTTAACAGTATCTTTATCAGATATTATATTCATTTTTTATATTTGTTGAATCCACCCATATTCCTTAAACAACCATGGCTCTGATACCATAAAAGACATAAAGACAAGGATTGAAGTAGCAGGCTAATAAAAGTAAGGATTAGAAGGCCAAAGGATATTACCCAGAGCGTCTGGGTACAGGGTATGTAGTCAGTACAGGCCACGCCCTATGAACGCCTGAAACATTAAAACGGCTAAAAACGGGCTACCATAATTCGACTCCCAACCCAGAAACCCTAAATGCCCTGACACCTGCCTCCAATCTATCCTTTTTTTTAATTTTACCTTTCCGGTCCTTTTAACATTATATTTTTAGCCATGCCATTTAGGTTCCATGTGTGGATTCAACTAAGTGTTTAGCCTATCATTAGGCTATTTAAACTTCTAAATATTATACAAAAACTTAAAGAATAAATATTACCTTAGAGAGAATACCGACACTTGCAGAAACTTCAATCTTCAAAGTTTTATTTTACAAAGAGTGAATATTTTACAAAGTAGGAAATATATAAGTAGTAGTAGTGGAGTTTTCTCCTTATGGAGAATGAGTCCCTTATATAGAGGTAAGGACCCTTCCCGAATCTTACAATAATTTTACAATAGGCCAAAACATTGGGCCCTTATGACCAATTTGTCAAAAAAGAAAAAGTAATACAGTACATTGTTTTTAGAATTATTACTAAAAAAACAACACTATTGCCGCTTTTTCTTTATGAATGAAGGACCCTTCCCGAATCTTACAATAATTTTACAATAGGCCAAAACATTGGGCCCTTATGACCAATTTGTCAAAAAAGAAAAAGTAATACAGTACATTGTTTTTAGAATTATTACTAAAAGCATTATTGCTGCTTTTTCTTTATGCTTTTCCTTTATTCTTTGTCTGCCACCTTCTTGGCTTTTTCCTTGATATTTTTTGAGACTTGATTCTCGAAATTATTGAGCAAAGCATCCAATGTGGATTGTGCCAAATCTTCGTCTTCATACGGATCTTGGCTTTCTCCTGGCAATATTTCTTCATCATCTTCATTGACTGATGATCCTGATATAGACATTCCAGATGGATTTTCTTGTTCCAGATTTTGTATTAAATCCTTCTTAATTTCACTTAAATATTGCTGAACTATTTCTTCAGTAGACACATCTTGTCCCTTAATCATCTTGATCCTTCTTGTAATTTGCTGAAATGGACTTGGAGATTCCCTTTGCTGTTTGAGCTTTATTTGTTCTTTATTTATCTTGATGGTTTCATGAATTTTTTCCAAAGTTTGTTGGCCTTTAATCTGACCATCTTCTTCTGGTAGAAACATTTTCTTCCAAGATTTTGTATAAAAAACTCTTCTTAAACAAGGAATTTGTTGAGTGGTATAACCAATTTCTGGAGACCATTTCCAGATCCAAGGTATTCCAAATTTAACGTAAAAATGTGATACAGGCATTCCTTCTATAAGCCTATTATTATGCTCATTTTCAATAATTTCAGGGGAAGATTTTACCCATTCAGAATATAAATTTTTAAAAATTTCTGGAAGAATTTTTATGGATGGTCCATATGATAACCACCACTTGTAAAACCAATTTGGTATGTTTTGGTTATAAACCTCTGGACAAATTCTAAAAAACCAAGAATGTTTTTTCCTTGGATTTTCATAAAAGAATGCTTTATGAAAGGCATCTATATAATCCCAATAATTATACTTTATTAAAGTATTATTTATAGGGTGTCTAAATTCTTTATCTTTTAATGGAGAAATTCCCCAGTTTTTAACAGATATGATCTGTTTAATAATAGCCTTGCTAAAATTATATGTAGGGGTATTACCCTGCTCATTTGGATTTGTTTTGAAATGACTAAACTCACAAGATTCTGTGACAGTCAATATGTGTTCATATAATTCTCCTGACTTGTATGTAACAGCTGCATATGAAGCTGTATCAAGGTACCTTTGCATTAAGGTCCATGGTTGATCTTTCCACTTTAGATCATTATGTTCAAGGAGCAATATAATCTCCTTATAGGGAGTTTGTTCATAAACCCCTTCTTCAAATTCTTCACTTGATGCTATATTAGCATAAGTTTTTGGATTTTCTTGAGCTTTCATGGCTTTATAAGCCAGAAATTCTTTATATTCATCTGAATTTGATCCAGACGATGATGCAATGTTGCTGGCTATTAGCCTTTGATTTCCATGTTGTATTATTGTCTTGCCTTTTCCTCTATTAGAGAAAGTTCTTCCTTTCCTCTATCATGAGGAATCATACCTGAAAAATTAAGCACATGTAACTATTATCTCTTTACTTTGAAGATCTATTAATCTTTTTTTTTTCTTCCAATCTTCTTAGGCACATTTTGTGACTTTTAATACATATTTCTTTCGCATATGGTGATAAATGATGGTAAACTACTAGACCATGTTTTATAATTAGAAATAATATTGCGTTCTACTTCTATCATTTCTAAAATATAATTTTTCTCTATAATTATTTCAATAATTACTTTCTTCATTATTCCTTTTGGATGAGCCATTTATTGAATAAATTCCCTGGTAAGAAAATCAGGTAAACTATTATCAGTACCTTTTTTATAAACTATTTGAAAATCAAAAGGTGTTAAATGTGATTGCCATCTAGCAAACATTTGTTTTGAAACATCATGTTTAAAATCTTTGTTAAACATATATTTTGCTGCTTGACAATCAGTTCTTATAACAAACTTTTGATTATATAAATCATCTTGAAATTTCAAGACACATTTAACTATTGCAAGAATTTCTTTAGCAATAGTTGCATAATTCTTTTGGCTATTATTCCATTTTCCCGAATGAAATCTTACCAAATATTCTTGCTTATCAATGGGAGATACTTGTTTTAATATACCTCCATATCCAATGTCTGAAGCATCTGTTTCTATAACTTTTTCCCAATTTGGATTTGCTATCATTAAGCAAGGAAGATACTTTACCTTTTCTTTAATTTTCATAACTGCTTTTGTATGATCATTTGTCCAACTTGGAGGATTTTTCTTTAATCTATCATATAGAATAGAGTATCTTGTGCTAGATTTTTATAATATGGAGAAATATAATTAAGACTTCCTAAGAGTCTTTGTAATTGAGTTTTATCGATTATTTCATCAGGAAATTTTGAAGCAAAGTCTATACTTCTATCAATTGGAATTATTTTTCCTTTTTCTATATTATGTCCTAAAAATCTTATTTTTGTTTGAAATAAAAGCATTTTAGGCCTAGATATTACTAACCCATTTTTTATTATAATCTGTTTAAAAATTTCTAAATGTTTGAAATGTGTTTCAATATCTTTAGAAAATACTAAGATATCATCAATATATACTATGATAAATTCACTATAAGGGATAAATATATCATTCATAATATTTTGAAATTCTGAAGGAGCATTCTTCAGACCAAATGGCATAACATTCCATTCGTAATGTCCTATTGGGACTGTAAAAGCTGTTTTATAAGTATCCTTTTTATCAATTTGAATTTGCCAATATGCTGACTTTAAATCAAATTTTGAAAATATTAATCCTTGATAAAGTCTATCTAATAAATCTTTTTTATTTGGAATTGGATATCTTATCCATTTTAAAACTTTATTTAATGGTTTATAATTTATAACCAATCTTGGTGCTCCTCTTTCTATTTCTGAATGTTTATTAACATAAAATGTTGTACAAGACCATGGAGATTTTGAAGGTTTTATTACCTTTTCCTAATAAAGATTCTATTTCTTTTTTACATAATTCTAAATATTCTGTATTCATTTGGCAAGGTCTTGCTTTTGTAGGAATTTGACTTTCATTAAAGTTATCTTCATATGGAAGAGAAACAATATGCTTCTTTCTTTCCCAAAAAGCATTAGGATGATCATTACATATTGTAATCGAGAATTGATTTTTTAAGAGTTCAATTTTATCCTGTAATTTAGGATTTTGTAACTTTTCTTCTATTGTAATAGAATTTATTTCATGTTTTAAGAAATTGATTTGATTTTGTTTATTATTTATTAAGGATTGTCCTAGATTGTTGATAAATTTATCAACTGGTCTGGAAACGAATTGAAAGAATATATCTTTTCCTTGAAAGGTTCCTTATTCCTTTATTTCTATGTAACACCCCAAGCCAAGGCTCAGAATATCACGGAAATCATATAGCACCAGGTGGAATTACAATAGAACAAACTAAATGCAATTAAAGATTCGGTGAATCCAAAACATAATGAAGCAAGTAACATAATACAACAGGAGTAAATAGCCGTCAAAGTTAACATAATAACATCCAAAGATGGCAAACAATCCTAGGTATAATACAACAGGAAGGCCAATGAATCCTTGATCCATAAAGTCCATAGTCCGGGTTTACAGCAAGCAAAGCAACTAAACTCCACGTCCTGGGAGAACCTGATTACCTGAAAAGTGTACTAAGCATAGTCAACACAAGGTTGGTGAGTTCGTAGTAATGGTTCGTAAGGAACCAACATCAATAATCACAATATAAGAATAGAGGCCAGACATGACTTACCGCGAGCCTCTAAGCAACACAATATCGTCCAACAACAAGATTACACAAGACAGGTAAATGTGTAATGAGAATGCACAAATGATATGCGAATCAATGTAAGTGCCAAATGCATGAATAAGCAAACATGCCTATCCTATGCGTGATCTCCAGTCACCTGTGCAACGATACTCGCTTGTCATCACCATGAACAAAGCGGCATCTCAAAAACATCGAGATATATATGTCTATATACTCGGGGTCACGTTCTACATCCAAAATGGGTGCATACATCTATGCACCAGGATGTCGGCAATCCCCTGCCGAGGGCTCATCAACAATGTATGCAATGCTTACAATCAAATGTAAATGCATATATCATAAACCAACAGTCAATAGACGATGAACCTGTGCCAACAGTCAATATTCGTCCAACATAAGCCAAAATCCATATACGACAACCGTAAGCCAACAATCAATATTCAACAACTATAGTCCAATAACCAACTATACGTACATATACTTCAGAGGATTCTACTTTCTTCAAGTCCCAGATGCTTATATATAGGGTCACCCGCAGCCTTCCCACCACATCTAAAACCCAATGAAGGCATAACCGACTTCCATGTATGTACGTCTATCCTAATATATATATAATAATTAACTAAAACATAACCCAAGTCAATCAAACGAAACGAACTGTCACATCAATCCAACAATCAAGTCAACCAATCAATAAATCAATAATGCAAGTAAACACGCCAGGTTTACACTTTTCAGCCCGAATCTCAAGCGAGTAGGGAGATACGAAACTCACCTTGTCCGACAAAGAAGCTAGTATAAGATTACAAGCGAGTATTACGGTCCACACGTCCACAACCTATAATTATACATCAATATACCATAATGTCAACTCTACAATCATAAACAAGTTGGTTTAGCACGATTAGGTCACGTCACAAACCCTAAACACCTTTTCAACTTAAACGAGTAGGAACTAGACGCATTCGACTCGACCTTTTTAGAAATGAGAAAGACATGTTAGAAATCCAAAAATAGTGATAAATTGTAATTTAAATTAGTGGACTTTTTAGTAGTTAAGTCATAGTTGTATGATTACTAAGGTTGAGGGGCTAATTGTGATAATTAGCATAGTTGTAATATTAGAGTATAAATACCCCCTCATACCTTAGGAATCATAACTTTTAACTTACAAACATTTTCACACTTATAATCCCAATTACCCAGTTTCACACACACATTCTCTCTCAAAACACACACACACACCAAGAACACACACTCACCAAATCCACCATTGTTGACGTGAATTCAGTGTAGAAATCGTGTTATAACATGTGGTATCAGAGAAAAACATCGATTTGATGCCGATCCATAACTGAATTCAGTCACAATTTCATCAAAAATCAAAGTTTTTGTTCGTTATTTTTTTTACTGTTACATCAAAATTCACAAATCAAATCACATAAAATCACAATTGTTTGTTCATCAATAGATTCCTGGTAGTTAATAACATAATCCTGTCAAGTTTCAAGTTCCAATTCGATCTAGAACTCGAGATTGAATTTTGAGTTTTTGGCGCTCAAATTTCGGGATTTGATTCTGTTGTGTTTTTAACTGAATTTTGTTTAAGGATTTGTTGCGGACGTGTTTACAAACATTTTGCAGGTTATTTCATGTTCTAACTCCAAGTAATTCAGAAGATATTGAAGCTTTAAGGTTGTTAATGGAGTTTTTGAAAACTGTTGTGTTGAAGAAGATGAACAAGACGATCTTCACTAGGACGATCTTCACAAGATCGTCTTAGTCTTTGAATTCAATTTTTCATATTTGTGCTTGTGGCTTGTAAGGACGATCTCCTCAAGATCGTTCTTGACAAGTGGTTGTGTGGTGAAGTGTTTGATTGTGGCTAACTAATCCGTAAGGATTGGTTTGGTCAATTCAAATTCTTGGAAAGAAAAACAAGACGATCTTCACCAAGATCGTCTCATCATTCTGAAACTAAGACGATCTTCACCAAGATCGTCCCATTTCCTCTGAACTTAGAAGGATTGGTTTGGTCAATTCAAATTCTTGGAAAGAAAAACAAGACGATCTTCACCAAGATCGTCTCATCATTCTGAAACTAAGACGATCTTCACCAAGATCGTCCCATTTCCTCTGAACTTAAGACGATCTTCAACCAAGATCGTCTCAGTTCCTTGAATCATTTCAATCCAAATTCATTTCAATTCAAGATCGTTTCATTCTTTCTTTTTCCAAGACAATCTTATTTCAAAATCATTTCAATGATTCACTGATTCATACTTAACCAAATTTCACTCAAATCCTAAGACGATCTCTTTTAATACGATCTCTTTTCAAGACGATCTCTTTCAAAATCGTTTCATTTCTTTACTTCAATCAAAAACAAATCTCAATTTCAGTTTCATATCTTACTTAGCCAAATTTCACAAAAATTCCAAGACGATCTTCTCTCAAGACCGTTTCATTTCAAGATCGTTTCAATTTCAAGACTTAACCAAATTTCATCAAAATCCTAGAACGATCTCACCTAGGACGATCTCACCCAGGACGATCTTGCTCAAGACGATCTTTCCAAGATCGTTTCAGTTTCTGATTTTTCAAACTCTTAATTCAATTCAATTTTCAAATCAAATCAAATTCAAATGGCTTCTCGTGAAGCATTGGCATTGGGTTCAGATACAAGACCTCCAGTTCTCTACCGTGGTTCCTATGGACTATGGAAGAAAAGATTTATGGACTATGTGGAAAATCAAACAAATGGTCATATGATGAAAGATTCCATCCTTAATGGACTTGCCGTTCATCGCCATCCCACTACTCTTGCAATTATTCAAACTCCTGATCTTTTGAATGCTGAACAAAAAGATCGAACAGCTGCAGATAACAGAGCTAGGTCATGCCTATACAAAGCTCTACCGGATGAAATCTATGGCTCTGTTGATTCTTATGATACAGCCAAGGAGATTTGGGATGAGGTGGCTAGACAGATGGAAGGAGCTGACGTGACTTCGACGATAAGATTGACCAATGTTCTGACTGAGTTTGACAACTTCACCAAATTGCCAAATGAAAATCTTGAAGCTGTCTACTACAGATTCTGCAATGTCATAAATGAACTGAGGAAGAACAATGTCAAGAAAACAGAGATTGAGTTAAACATCAAATTCATCAAAGCTCTTGGTCCAGAATGGGAAGATTTTGGAACACAGATCAAACAACATCAAAATCTGACCAAATTCACCATTCATACTCTTTATGAATCTTTCAAACTCAATGAAAACCAAGTCCTAAACAAAGCTTCATCAAACAAAATGCCAGAAGTTGTATCTACTGATCCTTTGGCATTGATAGTTGAGAAAAAGATTTCTGAAGCTCTAAAGAGACAAATGGTAGTTGTTTCTTCATCTGATGAGGAGGGAGATGATCTGATGGCTACAAGAGATGGTGTTTCAGATGAACTATATCAAGCTCTTGCCGCAGTTACAAAGCATTTCAAGAGGAAATTTTACAAAGCGAGGCCAACAAACAACAATCTCCGCACTTCTTCTACAAGTGCATTTCCCAAGAAGGAACACTATCATCCAAGGAGTAATGAGCAAGGTGAAGCTAATGGATCAAAGTATGTTGAAAAGAAGGAAGCCTATGAGAAACAAGTTGTTGAGAAGGGTAAGGCATCAGACAAAAAGTGCTACAATTGTGGTATTCCTGGACATTTTGCTGTTGATTGCAAACAACCTCGAAAGCGGAATTATGAGTATTACAAGCAAAAGATGCTGTTAGCCAAACAAGTTGAAGCAGGACATGCATTGCTCGCTGAAGATGACAAATGGCTGTTACTCACAGATGATGAAGATCAAGATCTCTCTGCTAATGTTTGCTTTATGGCGAGGTTGGCCAAGGACAAAGTCTTTGAAGCAGAAAGCACTGATGATGAATACCCAGATGATGAGGTAAATCTCGACTCTACTTTTTCTTTGATTAAGGACAAAGAGTCATGTAGATTAGCTTTATCAAATTTAACAACTCATATCAATTCTTTAGCCAACAAAAACAAAAAGTTGAAAAATAGCATTTCATTTTCTAAAAGTGAATTTTCAAACCTTCTTGAAGAACATTCAAAATTACTTTTTGAACATAATGCTATTAAACAAGATTTTCAAGCTTACAAAGATAAGATGTTGGTTAAAGAATGTGAGTTGAATATCTCTCCTGATTCTAAGTTATTACAAAAATGTCAAAATCTAGAAAAGACCATTCATGATCTTGAAAAGGCCAATCAAGATCTTGAAATTCAAAAGACCAATGAATGGCTTCGGGCAAATGCAAGACAAATGGATGTTGATATTCTTAATAAAAAGCTTCAAGAAGCTAAACCAAACAATGTTGAACTCGAAAGGAAGATTTCTGATTTAAATCATAATTGTTTTTTAAAAGGCATTGAGATTGAGAATCTTGAAAAACAAGTTGAGGAATATAAAAAGAATATACTTTTCTATCAAGAAAAGTTATATAAAGTTGAACAAAATCCTCTCTTGAATTTCACTGCCTATTCAACAAGTCAAAAATTGACAAAACAGAACTTCTTCTCGGGTTGGGATTTGAGAATATCACACCATTACAAAAAGTCAAAGAGGAAATTGAACCCTTGTATGATGAAAAATTTCTACGACTTGGTATGATACAACAATTTATTCGTCCATGGATGACGAATTTGAGACTGATGAAGTTGAGAGAATACCAAAACAAGAATTTTTGGTTAATTATGATGCAATAAATGATTCATACAAACTAAAGAATCTTCAATTTTCAAATTGGAAGAAATTGAATCAAATTTTCAAAACCAAGAATCTGTCGGTACTCCACCTAAACCAACTAAAATGTATTTTCCAACCACATTTTTGGAAAAACAAATAGAAAGTTTACAACAAAAGGTGGAATCTCAACAACAAGTTATTAATCACCTCAAGTCTCAAAGTCCGAATTCAGAGGATAAATGTATTGTTGTTGATACTAAGAAAGTTTGTGAGAATGTTTCTACTCAGACTGACCTAAGTGCATTAGTAGACCATTCAACCCAAACTACTTGTGATTCATCTACCAATACCTCTACTCAGACCTTGACTGATTCTCTTGAATGTACTTGTCAAAATACTGCTACTTTTATAGCTGATGATTATGTGCAATCTGATTTATCTAATGAAGAACTTGCACATAGTTTAGTTTTGATATGGTACTTCTATAGGTTTTTCACATGCAATACTATTGATGAGTTAGTTGTTCACCCTAAGCCTAGTGCTAGTATAGGTGTTGATACTTCTACTCAATTTTCTTGTGAAACCAAAGATGTGTCAGTTCAAGTTGACCTAATTTCTGAGACTACCCATGATGTGAAGTTGGACACCAAGATTCCTTTTTTTCTTCAAAAGATTTCACGAAAGATGATTTTGATAAATTCATGGAGGGAGAATATGTTTTTGATTCAGAAACTGAGAAAAAGATTGAATCTACCAAAATCAAAACTGAAACAAAAGTGGAATCTCAAAAACCATGTCCAAAGCTCCAACTTCATATTACTCAAAGAAACGAGTTAAGACCAAACTCGTCAAGACTGAACCAAAGACCATTAAGTTAGAAACCTTTGTTGCTACTCCAGTGAAACATGTCGAAAAGGAACAAGTTGAGACCCCACACAAGACAAAGTACACCAAAGTGAAACTTCCAAAAGACTATACTAATGCTTCTAAATCTAGCTCTATACCTAAGGTGTCTAAGTCTAGCTCAGTTTTGCTAACTAAGGATGCATTAAATGGTACAACTAGATATAGGGATAGATATGGATGGTTTTCTCATGATAAACCAAAGAAGCAAGAAGTTTCCTCACCTCCAAAAGATTCCAAAAAGATGAAAGTGTTTAAAACTCCTAGTTCTAATCTTCTTAGTTTCAATTCAACAGGTGAAAAGAGCATAACTAGTGGTGCTAAATGGGTTGCTAAGTCTTTAGTACCTAAGATCACTAGTAATCAAAAGGATGTTGAGAAAAAGAAGAAAAGAAGGAGGAGAAAGGCTGTTAATAGGAGGAAAAGTGTTCCTGTTAATCAAAACAATTCATCTTTGTTAAATAATGTTGAATGTGCCAAGGCAAGGCCTTGTGAGCTTGTAAACAATTTTAATTCTGTTGGTTGATGTTAATGCTTGTAGACATGTTACTTTTAATTCTCATGTGAATGTTCGTACTTTTTATTCAAATGTGTTTGTTGATAATGTGCTTGTTAATGCTTATGTTGATTCAAAAACATGTTTGAATGCGAATCCTAAGTTATATACCCTGCCTGTTTTAACTAACCACAAAGGACCCGTCTTCAAGTGGGTACCTAAAATCGGTTAAATTCTTTGATTGCAGGAAATAACCATCTGTGTTTGGATACTCGATTCCGGGTGTTCGAAGCACATGACTGGAAATAAATCTTTGCTCAAGAATTTTGTTGAACGATTCATGGGAACAGTTCGTTTTGGAAACAACAATTTCGCTCCTATCTTAGGTTATGGAGACATTGAACGAAATGGAATTATCATCAAGAAAGTTCACTATGTTGAAGGATTGAGTCACAACTTGTTCAGTGTTGGACAATTCTGTGATAACAATCTTCAAGTTCTGTTTCGAAAATCTCTTTGCAAAGTCCAAACTCTAGATGGAGTTGATATTCTTTGTGGTGATCGTGATGATAACCTTTTTACCGTCAATCTCGATGATAACCAACCAACCGATAATATTTGTCTCATTTCAAAGGCTACTTCAAAGAATTCTTGGTTATAGCATAGAAGGCTTTCTCATCTGAATTTTCAAACCATCAATACTTTGGTCAACAAGCATCTTGTTGAAGGCTTACCTGACTATAAGTATGAAAGTGAGCATGTTTGTCCTTCTTGTGCTGTTGGGAAGATTAAGAGAACTTCTCATAAACCGAAGAAATCTCCAAATTCTTAGCACCTCTTCATTTGCTTCACATGAATCTTTGTGGGCCGATGAAAGTACAAAGCCGAAATGGGAAGAAATACATCTTGGTTATTGTTGATGATTATTCAAGATATACTTGGGTCAAGTTCCTTGCATCCAAAGATGAAACAACTCAGATGTTAATAGATTTCATCACTAATACTCAAGTAAATCTTCAACTTCCAGTTCGTTACATCCGTTCGGATAACGGAACTGAGTTCAGAATGCTGTTTTTGATGAATTCTGCAAATCCAAAGGTATCACTCATCAATTCTTAGCAGTTCGCACTCCACAACAAAACGGTGTTGTTGAAAGGAGAAATCGATCGCTGGTGGAAGCAGCAAGGACAATGCTTGCTTATTCCAAATTACCATCCAATATGTGGGCTGAAGCTCTTGACACTGCTTGTCACACTCAGAATCGGTCCATTATCAATCAGCGTTTCGAAAAGACTCCTTATGAGGTTGTTACAAACGCAAACCCAACATCAACTACTTTCACATATTTGGGTGTGTTTGTTACACTTGAATGATCGGGAGAATCTTGGAAAGTTCGAGAAGAAAGGAGATGAAGGATATTTTGTTGGTTATTCTAAGACATCAATTGCCTACCGAATCTACAATCGTCGAACAAACACAATTCAAGAGACAATGAATGTTTGGTTTGATGAGATGTCAGGCATGATCTTTGAGCAAGAAAGTTTGCTACCAACAAGTAATGATCCAAGTATTCAAGTACTTCTACAAGGAATTCTACCTTAGCTTCTAAATTCAAGAAGTTTCCAACTCCTACAAGTGATGAATTAGATATTCTTTTTGAAGAATTCTATAATTCAAAACCGATTCATGATCAAGAACCTCAAGTCATCGTTGAACCAATTCAAACCAATGAACCTCTTCATAACAACGATCCAATTCCTGACAATATTCATGAATCTTCATCAAGTTCTTCAGAGCAAGAATCCTCTTCTACTGATACTTCTCCACCATCCTCTTAGGATAATTCTTCTCAAGTGAATGTTCAAGAACAACCTTCTCAATTAACTCAGACAACAAATCCATTGAACACTCCAAATGTGTATGTACCACTTGACTTTGATCATCCAGCATATGAGGAAAGAGTTATACCAAGTTATGATTCCATCTCTCAACAAAACTCAAGTTTCTATGATGGTGATGTTGATCTTCAACAACAAGATCCTCTTCCTCATGCTCACAAGTGGACACGTATGCAGAAATACCATCCTACTGATCAAATAATTGGAGATCCACAAGCAGGAGTAACTACTCGTACTTCAGTAAATGAGTGTCTTGTTGCAATCGGAACGAAGTGGATATTCAAAAACAAAAAGGATGAGAATGGAGTGGTAGTAAGGAATAAAGCTCGACTTGTTGCAAAGGGTTATTGCCAACAACCTGGTGTTGACTTCGACGAAACTTTTGCTCCAGTAGCAAGAATGGAGGCCATTCGAATATTCTTAGCTTATGCCGCATTCAGAAACTTTACTGTGTTTCAAATGGATGTGAAGACTGCTTTCTTGAATGGTGATCTCAAAGAAGAAGTTTACGTTGATCAACCAGAAGGTTTTGTTGATCCTCAAAGGCCAAATCATGTCTACAGGTTAGACAAGGCTCTCTACGGTCTTAAGCAAGCACCCCGAGCATGGTATGATTCTTTAACTACTTTCTTACTAAGAGGCGGCTTTACCAAAGGCACAATTGACCCTACCTTGTTCATTCGCAAACAAGGTAAGCATGTTCTACTTGTTCAAATATATGTTGATGACATTATTTTGGGTCGACCAGTCAAACATTTTGCCGAAACTTTTCATCTCTTATGGTTAATCATTTTGAAATGAGCATGATTGGGGAAATGAATTACTTTTTGGGTCTTCAAATCAAACAATTACCAACTGGTATTTTTATACAAGGTAAATACATAAATGACATGTTGAAAAAGTTTGATATGACTTCATGTTCTTCAATTTCTACCCCAATGGCTGCTCGAACGAACATAAATGCTGATACAAATGGAAAACCTTTTGACCAAAAGAGATATCGAAGTATGATTGGTTCGTTGTTATACCTAACAGCATCTCGCCCAGATATAATGTTTGCAACATGTATGTGTGCTAGATACCAAGCTGCTCCAACTGATTTACATTATCAAGCTGTGAAACGAATCTTTCGTTATCTGAAGGGTACACCTGATTTAGGTCTCTGGTATCCAAGGGATACTGGATTCAATCTAACTGCATATTCAGATGCAGATCATGCTGGTTGTAAACTTGATCGCAAAAGCACTTCCGGTACTTTACAATTTTTAGGTGATAAAATTGTGAGTTGGTCTTCCAAGAAACAAAATTGTGTGTCACTATCAACGGCTGAAGCTGAATATGTGGCTGCGGCTAGTTGTTGTGCTCAAGTTTTATGGATGAAGACGCAACTAACTGATTATGGTCTGAAATATGATCATATCCCTATCTATTGTGATTCTCAGAGTGCCATTGCCATTGCTGTCAACTCAGTAAACCACTCTCGATCAAAGCATATTGATGTTAGATATCATTTTCTCAAAGATCATATTGAGAAAGGTGATATCGAACTCTACTTTGTGGGTACTGAATTTCAACTTGCAGATTTGTTCACAAAACCATTGGATGAGAAGCGGTTTAACTTTCTTATCTCCAAGCTTGGTATGTTAAATCTTAAACCTTAATTTATTTTCCATTTGAAGGAATTTTTGACACATTTCAGAAGACCAAATTACAAAATTTGAAAAAGAGAAAACCAAATACAAAAATATAAATTTTCAAAAATAAACAAAAAGATTTTTATTTTTCAAAGAGGCTTATACATACTCTGTGTATAACCCGATTTTCAATGATATATTTATTTCATAATGGCTTGCATATACTATGTATGTAACCCGTTCTTAACATTTCGATATTGAAAAGTCTTCATGGACCCAGTGAAGCAATGCATCTTTACCTAACCACTCAAGTGTTTCTTAACAAATACTTGTTTCATTTCTCACGGAGATTTTCACATTTCTATTGACTCTTCATTTGGAAGATGTTGATATTGAAAAAGGGCGACATTCTGCTCCAGTCCCCGACTTCATTTGATCACGCTGTGTCTAGAGCTATCTTGTTTGGTCATTAATTTGATCATCCTTCACTTCTTTAGGACACATTCGAGTCATATCTTTGTGATATTCTTGCTTATCTTTGTGATATAGCCGGAACATTCGTAGTGATATTTTAATTGATATTCCACGATGATCGAATGGAAATCCTACCAATGCTAACATCTTTTCCAACGTTGAACGTAGGTCTCATAATTACATTTTTGTGATTATTGAGTTAACAAGAAGTCTAAGTGACCTCGTTTTCCCTAAAAAGTCTTTAAGGATAATAGATTATGGTTATCGAACGCTTCGGCTGTACTAACCATGATTTATATTCTTTGAAGCAATCTTGTGGTTGCAAAGCCGCAGACCGAACTATGTTAGAGACTTGTTTTGTGCATATCTCAATGATACATAGGAAATCCGAAAAATGTTATACATTTCAATCGGTCATTTCATTAATCCTTTCGATTTTTGAACATGTAACGGATCATTCTTATCCGGTTTCATTTCTCTTCACACAAACACAGAAACCACCAACACAATGATATAATGTTTGTCCCAACAACTTCAATCTTACATTGGGCTAATAGTTTGGGTTGATGTTTTGATGGTTGATTTTCTCCATGTCTTGTTATTCCTTTTGACATTTAGTCAATCAAATGTGTACATAATGACATTGGTTCCCAATTTTGTCATTATGAGGGGGAGAAAATATTATGATTGATTGAGGGGGAGAAATTATTATGATTGATTTACTGATTGTGTTTAGGGGGAGAAAATTCTTCATGATGTCAAAATTTTCACTATGTTTCAGTCCCTTATGTCAAACTTTCACTAGATCTCAGTTATTTGAGATTTTGATTTTAAAAAAGGGGGATGTGAATTGACTTCAAAGATAAGAATGAAACCAAAGGAGAAAGGAATTTCATTCAAGATGCTTCAAAAGTTCAAAGATGCTCCAAAATGTTTATACTCATGGATTGAGGGGGAGCATGATTACTTCATAAGAAATTCATTTCAAATACCTACTCTCCAAAGTGTTCAAGTTGATATGACAAAGATCAAAGATTCAAATAGGTTGAAAAATTTGTTAGAAGATTCAAGTCAAAGAAGTAAAGCTTCAAAAGAGTCTTCATCAAACACATCTCATTCAAGATCTTCAATTCATACAACAACATTTTATCAAGAAACTCCAATGCATACATCAAGGGGGAGAGTACATGTTCATGAAACTGAAGAATCGAAAAGTTGAATTTCATTCAAGAATCGAAGATTGATACATTCGAAACCAAGATTCATACCTTCCGCATTTCAAAAGACAACTCTGATTCATGATTCAACAATTCTCGAAGATTCATGACATACACACACCTGTTCGACTTCATTATCCTATTTTTCAAAACTCACACGCATTCAGTATTCTCTGTTCAAAAAGAACATTGAGAATCAACACATGATTTAACTTCAAGAAGTCCAAGACCAAGACTGAATCAAGTTCTCCAAAGACAAAAGAAAAGGCTTTGAAGACTTGTTTCAACACACCAATTGTCTTCACCACCGGGCTCATCAAATTCATTCCTACAAGACAAGATAACACGTACTTCATTCATTACAATATATCACTAAGGGGGAGAATGTTAGAAATCCAAAAATAGTGATAAATTGTAATTTAAATTAGTGGACTTTTTAGTAGTTAAGTCATAGTTGTATGATTACTAAGGTTGAGGGGCTAATTGTGATAATTAGCATAGTTGTAATATTAGAGTATAAATACCCCCTCATACCTTAGGAATCATAACTTTCACAACATTACAACCATTTCAATTAATCCAATCACCAACTTACACACACACTTTTTCTCTCAAAACACACACAAACACCAAGAACACACACTCACCAAAACCGCCATTGATGACATGAATTCGGTGATAGAAATCGTGTTATAACAATTCATACAAAAAGAGTGTTACTACAAGAAACTAGACTCTCTTACGATTCCAACGATAGGTCATACGACTTATTTGGACTTACGGATCAAAAGTTATTAACGTTTGAAAAACGACGCGCAAACTTTCCAGCATCTAACCACTGCGCCGCAGTGAGCCTTTGCCAAGCTCACTGCGCCGCAGTGGGCTAACCAAGACTTGACCAGGCCCTAGCCACTGCGCCGCAGTGGGCTAGGCCTAAGCCACTGCGCCGCAGTGGCCCAATTCTGGCCAGAAGCAGCAGCAGCACCAGCACATGCAGGAAACAAGACCAAAACCCCTTTGAAACTCGACTCAAACCAACCCAAATCGATTTGTAAAGACTTGTAACTTAATTTGAAGCATAAATAAACACCATTAACCATAAATAAACATAACCCAATCCACAAATTCAACCAAAACATCAAAATCATACTCAAAACCTTCAAACCCTAATTGAAACCCTAATTTGACCCAAAACAAGATTTAAGCCGATTTAGGACTTGTAAATGTTCAAGATGACTAGAAATGCATAAACAAACATAAGCAGGTACAAATGAGATGAATTAGACTTACCAAAACTCCTCCTTGAGCTAGAACCCGAAATTAGGTCAAAATGGGTAAAATGCAAGACTTGGCTTTTGATTCTCCAATAGGAAGCAAACGAGATGAAGATGGCTATGATTTCTATGTTATAACCGTTTCAACACTAATTTGATGCAAGAAGAGGTTGAAGAATGAATTGGTTTTCTTTTGTTTGAGAGAAAAAGAGAAGATAGATAGGAAGATAAGAAATGAAAGGATAAGGGGGAAGATGGGTAACTAGTTGGCTCATGGGTCATGGACTACCCATGGGTCGACCCGTTTCCCCCAAGCCAATTTACAATTTAGTACACAATTAAACGCCAAACAATATTAACGACCCGACTAACATACCACATAGTCATATAATCACAAATGGGCTCAATTATTTCATTCAACAAGTTTGTTAGTCAAATTACATAAAAAGTCAACGGGTCAAAATTCACGGATGTTACATTATCCCCCGTTGAAAGAATTTCGTCCCGAAATTCAACAAAACACTAATTACTAAATAAATGCGGATACTTAGACTTCATATGATCCTCTCGCTCCCAAGTGAACTCGGCTCCACGTCTAGCATTCCATCTAACCTTGACAATCGTGTAGCGTTTCTTCTTGAGTTTCTTTTCTTGACGGTCCAAAATCTCCACCGGCTCTTCAACAAAGTTCAACTTCGAATCAACCCTAATTTCATCCATAGGCACATGATGTGTAGGATCCGCCAAACACTTGCGCAAGTTACAAATATGAAACACATCATGCACACCGTTAAGCTCTTGAGGCAATTCTAGCCGATAAGCAACTTTCCCAACCCGTTCAAGAATCTTGAATGGACCAATATACCTTGGTGCAAGTTTTCCCCGCTTCACAAAACGTACGACTCCTTTCCAAGGTGACACTTTCAAAAGTACAAAATCACCAACTTCAAACTCTAACGGTCTCCGCCTCACATCGGCATACTTCTTTTGACGTTCACGGGCCAATTGCAACTTCTCCTTAATTTGAGATATCACTTTAGTCGTTTCAATCACAATTTCTGGCCCGATGAGTTGGCTCTCTCCAATTTCCGCCCAAGCTAGAGGAGAACGACATATCCTACCATATAATGCTTTAAAGGGTGCCATTTGAATGGTAGCATGGTAACTATTGTTGTATGAAAACTCCACTAGCGGCAAGTGGTCTTCCCAACTTCCACCAAAATCGATTGCACACGCCCTCAACATGTCTTCAAGTGTTTGAATGGTTCTCTCGGTTTGTCCATCCGTTTGAGGGTGAAACGCCGTGCTCATGTCGAGTCGAGTACCCATGGCTTTTTGAAAGGCTTCCCAAAACTTTGATTTGAAACGGGCATCTCTATCCGAAATGATAGAAATCGGCACTCCGTGCTTAGATATTACTTCCTTGATGTACAATCGAACCAAAGTGTCAAATTTATCGGTTTCACGAATGGCTAAAAAGTGAGCCGACTTCGTTAACCGATCTACTATCACCCAAATCGTGTCACGGCCGTTTCTCGTCTTTGGTAGTTTAGTAATGAAGTCCATTGAAATATGCTCCCACTTCCATTCGGGCATCACCGGTTGCACCAACAATCCGGGTGGCTTCTTGTGATCGGCCTTAACTTGTAGGCAAGTAAGACACTCACTCACATACTTAGCCACATCACGCTTCATGCCCGGCCACCAATACAATTCCTTCAAGTCAAAATACATCTTATCCGACCCGGGATGGACCGAATAAGGCGATTGATGAGCTTCATTCAATATAAGCGTTCTTAAGTTACCGAAGATAGGAATCCAAAGTCTTTCACCCAAGTATAGTCCATTATCCCCTTTTCTAACGAATAGTTGTTCCATGCCATCTAGGTTCTCGTCTCCAAAGTTTTCCGGTAGGGTGGCTTGAATTTGGGCTTCAATAATCCGATCACGAATATTTGGCCCTACCGTGAGGCTCATAGCTCTAGCCCGTCTTGGTTTCACTCTTTCCTTTCGGCTCAAGGCATCGGCTACTACATTTTCCTTGCCCGGGTGATAACGGATGTCACAATCATAATCACTAAATAGTTCTAACCAACGCCTTTGCCTCATATTCAATTCGCTTTGGTTAAAGATGTGCTGGAGACTTTTGTGATCGGTATAAATCACACATTTGGTGCCATAGAGATAATGCCTCCAACACTTCAAAGCAAATACGACCGCTCCCAATTCCAAATCATGTGTCGGGTAGTTCTTCTCATGCACTTTCAATTGACGAGAGGCATAAGCAATGACCTTACCCCTTTGCATAAGAACACAACCCAACCCTTGCCCCGAAGCATCACAATAAACAACAAAATCTTCAATTCCATCCGGTAGTGTCAAAATAGGAGCATCACATAGCATATCTTTAAGAGTTTGGAAGGCGTTTCTTGTCTTTCGCCCCATTCAAAATTTCTCTCCTTTTGAGTCAAGAGAGTGAGTGGTTGTGCAATACGGGAGAAATTTCAATAAATCTTCTATAGTAACCCGCCAATCCAAGGAATTGGCGGATCTCGGATGGCGTTTCGGGTCTTCTCCAATTCTTGACCGCTTCAATCTTGCTTGGGTCCACATGAATACCATCCTTGCTCACTACGTGACCAAGGAAGTGGACCTCCTCTAACCAAAACTCACACTTGGAAAATTTTGCATACAATTTCTCCTTCCTTAGTAATTCAAGCACTTCACGCAAGTGCTCAACATGCTCCTCCTTCGTCTTTGAGTATACAAGTATGTCATCAATGAACACAATGACAGACTTGTCTAAGTATGGTTGACACACCCGGTTCATCAAGTCCATGAACACCGCCGGTGCATTAGTCAACCCAAAAGGCATTACGGTGAATTCAAAATGACCATACCTCGTGCGAAAAGCCGTTTTGGGGATGTCATCTTCATGTACCCGGAGTTGATGATAACCCGAGCGAAGATCGATTTTTGAGAAGTGCTTAGCACCTTGAAGTTGATCAAACAAGTCATCAATTCTAGGGAGAGGATATCGGTTCTTCACGGTGAGCTTGTTCAATTCCCGGTAATTAATACACATTCTGAAGGATCCGTCTTTCTTTTTGACGAAGAGAACAGGAGCACCCCAAGGAGATTGACTAGGGTGAATGAAACCCTTCTCTTGGAGTTCCTTGAGTTGAGTTTGTAGCTCTTGCATTTCGGTTAGAGCTAGTCTATAAGGAGCTTTTGCTACGGGCGCGGCTTCGGGGATAAGATTAATACGAAAATCAAGTTCACGGGTTGGAGGTAATCCCGGTAAGTCATTCGGAAAAACATCGGGAAAATCACAAACGATAGGGACGGTCTTCAATTCTACCTTTGAGATGGTAGCACTAAAGACTTTAGAATTCGAGGAATCGGAGATTTCGCCTTGAACCCTAAGAATTTTACCGTTAGTCAAAGGTATCTTAACAACTCTCTCGCCACAATCAATGGTTGCATTTACCGCCGTCAACCAATCCATACCCACTATAATGTCAAAACTACCAATGTCAAGAGGCATGAGGTCAATGAAGAAGTCGACATCTTCCAAGGTCAAGACACAGTCGCGAAGTACTTGGCTAATTCTAGTTAGTGACCCATTTACCATTTCAATGTCAAGCACATAGTTTAGAGCACACGGATGCACATCAATCAAAGGAACAAAGTTAGAAGACACGAGGCTATAATCGGCCCCGGAATCAAATAGGACGGTTGCATAGAGACCATTAAGGAGAAAAGTACCTGCTACTACGTTGGGGTCATTGCGGGCTTCATTTACATTGGCCGCAAAGGCTCGGCCGCGTGGTTGCACTTGATGGCCTTGTTGTCCCCGGTTTTGATTAGGCCCGACCATTTGTAGTTGGTTGGGGTGGACGGCTACTTGCACTTGTTGCCCCACCCATCGAGGACAATTATTACGGTAGTGGTCACGGCTACCACATTCAAAACACTCGCCCCTTCTTTGGTTACCTTGAGGAGGAACGGCCCGAATAGGAGCCGCATTCATTGGGCCCGCTCTTGGAGCCCTACAATCTCTGGAGAGGTGCCCGATTCGGTTACAATTAAAGCATGCTTTGCATTGGGCATTGGCGGGGTGATGTTGGTTGCATCTCCCACAGAAAGGATGGGGTCCCGGGAAAGCTTTCCTAGTTGGCTCCACCGCCGCCATTATTCTACCCCTATTTGCATTCTTGGGGTCAAACCTCCCCACTTTCCTTACCCCGCTCGACTCTCCCACTTCTTTCCTCTTGCTCGATGAGGATTTACTCAAAACACCACATCTCAATAAATCTTCCGTCACACTCCCGGCTTGGTTGACCGCATTAGCCAAAGAAGTAGGCATGTTGGAGTTTACATAAGATCGGACTTGAGGATTCAAGCCCAATACAAACTTCTGGATGGCCTGTGACTCGGTACCCACCAAGTGAGGAATGAGGGTAGACAACTCTTGAAATCGTCTCACATAACCCTTGTAATCGGCTCCCTCCATGTTGAGGTTTGCAAATTCTATGGTTAAGTTTTGTAGTTCATATGGAGGACAAAACTTTGCTTTTACTTTGTTTTTGAAGTCAATCCACTCCAAATTTTGAGTCCGCCCCAACGTTATCTCCTGGTTCCACCAACTCAAGGCGTCATGCCTAAACATGCCGGATGCATAGGAAATCCGGTCATCATATGTGCAATGGCTCCTTTCAATCACCGCCTCTATCGCCTCAAACCACCTTATACATTCCGTGGGACCCCCTTTCCCATCGAACTCCGGTGCCCCACAACTTTTAAAGTCTTTAAATATACACCCTTGGCGGTATCCGCCATATTGATTATTCATGGGCATCCCGATACCCACTCCCACTGGTCCCTCTTCTTCATCTTCTTCGGCATAAGGTTGAGCATTTTCGTTATTTTCATTTTCTGGGGCTTCGTTGTTTTGAGCCACATTATTTTGCCCAAGACTTGCCGTGACTTGAGCAATGATGGTTGGCATGATGCCGGCGACCGTTTGAGCAATTACCTCAGCCAAGTTTGGCTCAGGAGCTCTACCACGACCCCTACCACGACCCCTACCACGGCCTCTACCACGGCCCCTACCTCCTTGTACCTCCGGTTGGGCTTCCGGTTGAGGTTCTTCCTCTTCAGCCCTAAAGTTCGTTCGGACTCTCCTTGGTCTCTCCATTTCTATAAAACAAGTGACACGTTGACCCGAGAGTTAGTCTCAAATGCTCGCATGTTAGTCACACAAGTAGTCAATGCTCTCATACCGATACCACATACTCATTACATAATATTATGCTAAGGCAACAGTGTTAGAATCATAAGGGATTTTTACATATCATAACATCACGTTGAATTTATTACAATACCTCATCATTAATTTAAGTAATCATGTTCATTTCATCATGCAATCAAACAACTAACACGAATGATTCAAAGTATAATCCGAATTCGATATGCTCTCTAGTTATTGACCGGGTATGTATACAAGGTGTACCAACGGCTAACCTTCCACCTAATCAACTTCCATTAAGCATATCGGTTCCTTATTATACTTTAAGCTACACGTGCGCAATCCACGATGTCATGAACTTGCTATAATATCGGGTAACCATAAAAGAGTTGATCGGGTTCTTTTAGGGTTGCCACAATATTTTACTAAGTTAATGGCATCCCTTCATTTTGCCCTAAATCATCAAATTAGTTCCGACAATTACCAACAACAAATCATAATAACCACATTCATCACATTGAATTCAAGCTTTCATACAGTAGGTCTTAACTACGAACTCACACGGGGATTCACATAATTCACATTGCACACGAATTTCCTAACCATGCATGCTATATGAAGAGTTTTAACTTAAGCCGTACTCTAGGTCAAACCGCCTAATTCTCTACGACCACGCATGGGCCACCATTCTGTAACACCCCAAGCCGAGGCTCAGAATATCACGGAAATCATATAGCACCAGGTGGAATTACAATAGAACAAACTAAATGCAATTAAAGATTCGGTGAATCCAAAACATAATGAAGCAAGTAACATAATACAACAGGAGTAAATAGCCGTCAAAGTTAACATAATAACATCCAAAGATGGCAAACAATCCTAGGTATAATACAACAGGAAGGCCAATGAATCCTTGATCCATAAAGTCCATAGTCCGGGTTTACAGCAAGCAAAGCAACTAAACTCCACGTCCTGGGAGAACCTGATTACCTGAAAAGTGTACTAAGCATAGTCAACACAAGGTTGGTGAGTTCGTAGTAATGGTTCGTAAGGAACCAACATCAATAATCACAATATAAGAATAGAGGCCAGACATGACTTACAGCGAGCCTCTAAGCAACACAATATCGTCCAACAACAAGATTACACAAGACAAGTAAATGTGTAATGAGAATGCACAAATGATATGCGAATCAATGTAAGTGCCAAATGCATGAATAAGCAAACATGCCTATCCTATGCGTGATCTCCAGTCACCTGTGCAACGATACTCGCTTGTCATCACCATGAACAAAGCGGCATCTCAAAAACATCGAGATATATATGTCTATATACTCGGGGTCACGTTCTACATCCAAAATGGGTGCATACATCTATGCACCAAGATGTCGGCAATCCCCTGCCGAGGGCTCATCAACAATGTATGCAATGCTTACAATCAAATGTAAATGCATATATCATAAACCAACAGTCAATAGACGATGAACCTGTGCCAACAGTCAATATTCGTCCAACATAAGCCAAAATCCATATACGACAACCGTAAGCCAACAATCAATATTCAACAATCATAAACCACTAATCCCAATTAAACCAACTATACGTACATATACTTCAGAGGATTCTACTTTCTTCAAGTCCCAGATGCTTATATATAGGGTCACCCGCAGCCTTCCCACCACATCTAAAACCCAATGAAAGCATAACCGACTTCCATGTATGTACGTCTATCCTAATATAATATAATAATTAACTAAAACATAACCCAAGTCAATCAAACGAAACGAACTGCACATCAATCCAACAATCAAGTCAACCAATCAATAAATCAATAAATGCAAGTAAACACGCCAGGTTTACACTTTTCAGCCCGAATCTCAAGCGAGTATACGGTCCACCGTCCACAACCTATAATTATACATCATAATACCGTAAAGTCAACTCTATAATCATAAACAAGTTGGTTTAGCACAATTAAGTCAAGTCACAAACCCTAAACACCTTACAACTTAAACGAGTAGGAACAAGACGCATTCGACTCGACCTTTTTAGAAATGAGAAGAGATTCATACAAAAAGAGTGTTACTAAAAGAAACTAGACTCTCTTACGATTCCAACGATAGGTCATACGACTTATTTGGACTTACGGATCAAAAGTTATTAACGTTTGAAAAATGACGCGCAAATTGTCCAGCATCTAACCACTGCGCCGCAGTGAGCCTTTGCCAAGCTCACTGCGCCGCAGTGGCCTGGTTCTGACCAGAAATAGCAGCAGCACCAGCATGTGCAGGAAACAAGACCAAAACCCTTTGAAACTCGACTCAAACCAACCCAAATCGATTTGTAAGAACTTGTAACTTAATTTGAAGCATAAATAAACACCATTAACCATAAATAAACATAACCCAATCCAAAAATTCGACCAAAACATCAAAATCACACCCAAAACCTTCAAACCCTAAATAACCCTAATTTGACCTAAAACAAGATTTAAGCCGATTTAGGACTTGTAAATGTTCAAGATGACTAGAAATGCATAAACAAACATAAGTAGGTACAAATGAGATGAATTAGACTTACCAAAATTCCTCCTTGAGCTAGAACCCGAAATTAGGTCAAAATGGGTAAAAATGCTTGCACTTGACTTTTGATTATTGAATATGACGATAATGAGATGAAAGTGACTATGATTCTATGTTATAACCGTTCCAACACTAATTTGATGCAAGAAGAGGATGAAGAATTAATTGATTTTCTTTTGTTTGAGAGAAATAGAGAAGATAGATAGAAAGATATGAAATGAAAGGATAAGGGGGGAGGATGGGTCACTAGTAGGCTCATGGGTCATGGACAACCCATGGGTTGACCCGTTTCCCCTTTAAGCCAAATTTACGATCGTTTACACAATCAAACGCCAAACAAACATATTAACGACCCGACTAACATACCACATAGTCATATAATCACAAATGGCCAATTATTTCATTCAACAAGTTTGTTAGTCAAATTACACAAAAAGTCAACGGGTCAAAATTCACGGATGTTACAATCTACCTTTTTTAAAGGAAATATTTTGTTTATAAATGGAATTCCTAATATAACTTGGTTTGAAAGATTTTTTACTAATAAAAAGCTTGTTGGTATACAACATTTATCTTTGCACACATAAGCACAAGGAATTTTATAAACTATATTTAATTTATGACCACTTGCAGATTTTAATGAATGAGTAGTTTTATGAAAAAATTGAGTTGGAATTAATCCTTCCTGAATACAATTTAAGTCTGCACCACTATCTATTAATGCAATTACTTCTTTATAAAATTTATTGTCAATAAGTAAATTAATTTTTACAAACCATTTCTGGGTTCTAATTAATTCTAAAATAGAAAGATATTCTTCCTCTTTTTCATTTCTTATAACAGCTTTATTTTTCTCCAAATTACTTATCCTTATTTCTAAATTATTATTGTTTTGTTTTAAATCTTTTAATTCTGATTTTAAATTTTTAACTTCAGTAGTTAATTCTTGAATTGTAATAGGTTTTTCAAATCTTTGATTCATTTGTCTTCTTACTTCAGCAATTGTATAAGGCTGAAAATCTTGAATGTTATTATTACTATTTGAAGATTCTCCCTTTTGATTTGTAATATGGGATATAACCTTTTGTTTAATTTCTGGATCATCAATTAGTTTTAAAACATCCAGTATATCATTATTTATTGTACTGATTTCCATTTCTTGGAATTGAGACATCATTTGATATAATTCTTCTTCTATGTCTGAACCTTTTTGTTCACATGGTTCTCCATTCTTACAATTATTACATTTTCCATTAATTGGACATATATTATCTTGACTATCATTTTCTTCTTCTGAAGATGTAATAATATTAGCTTCATCTTGTTCTGATTCTGAAATTTCATCATCAGATTCTAACAAAATTCTTGATAATTTTTCTTTTAAATCATCATCCGAAAGACTATTAATCTTTTTCTTAACCCAACATGTTTTTGCTTTGTGGCCTATTTTACCACATTTTCTACATATAATTTTCTTTTTGAAAAATCTTTTATAATTATCTTTTCTTTGGTATATTCTATCTTCTTTTTTCCTTCTTCTCTTTTCATATCTTTGAGAAGTTATCATTTTATTATTTGGTTTTCTTTTTCTATTTTCACTAGGAATTCTTATTTCTTCCATTCCAAATTGATCACAAAATTGGCCTAATTGTTTTTTCTCATTTAAAGAGTGTTTTTTAATTTGATGGTTTAATTTTATCTCATTACATAAGGCTAAGCCTTCTTGTACACGATGGTTAACCCAGAATGTAAAATACAACAAGTCTAATAAACACTAGAATGAACTAGTATTACTTAAATATAAATACAAGTATATAAACAAAGTAATACAAGACTAAAAGCAATAAAATAAAGGTGGAACACTATGTAATTTTCGGTGTATCTATGTTTATTTGATGAATAAATAAGATACAAGGTTGTTGCGGAATCAAGATATTACAAATGTAAATATCCTAACAACCTTTGAATTACAAATGATCTATATTTGTCAAATACACTCCTTTGATCGATATACTTAAAGTTGTGAAGTATAACTGTTAAGATCGAGAGTATTTAGACAAATTCACCTTAATTGCTAAAAGTAATTTTAACAAAGAAATGACTTTGTATTTATAGGCAAACAAATTCACCAGTGAATTTGTGCCGTACAAATATGGTTGGCATGCATTTAATGATCCGACAAGAACATTAAATGTATTGGATAAGAATAAGGATAAAGTCACATCAAAATGACTTATATCTTTTAACCAACCACCTTTACACACGTAAGCACACTTGCAGAGGCAAGTGGTTGTTCCTTTGGAACTTGTGTAAAGGCTACAGTCATTACCTCGATATCAGTGTTCAGACTTGTAAGGTCTAGAACACTGACAAAGCTCCAGTCAGGAGATCTGGTAAGACTGTCAGTGGGCTCCACTGCTTGTCAGTCTTCTTTCTTCTAACTTCAGTCTTTGACTTCAGTGAGAATGTCTTCAGTTCAGTAGATCTGGTCTGGAGGAAGTCTAGTGAGCTCATCTGGCGAAACACCAAATTTCCTATACAAGTAAATTGCTCACTGACCTTCACATAATTTCTGGACAAATCTTCAGAGGTACTCCAGTCGTCAAGTCTGGAGTGGGTCCAGTAAATCTGGACCTAACAAATTCCCCCTATTTGTTCAGAAATAATGCAAGGTTTTTCAAGCTTCTATCTATACAATTGTATGCTTGAAAAACACTTGATTTTGACTAAAATTTTGTAAGTATACTGGAAATCACTTTATAGATCATTAGTGTTCCAGTTTCACTCTTAGTTCTAACTAGACTAAAAACTGATCAAATACTTGTATAAAATTGAAATTGCAACTAAATTTACATTCATCAGTTGAAAAATAGTTACAACTTTCTTTTTACAATAAATATAATACAAGTAAATAGATAGAGTCAGGCTTGTCTCTTTTGAGAATGTCCAGTTGCTTCATCTGTAGCCTTCCTCTTTTGTGTTGGTGAAGAAGGTAAGGAACTGGCTGGTCGCATCCCCAGTACGACTTCCATCATCTGAATTTTGTTCCAGACCTTTTCAATCCTTTTAATAAAGGCCTTGACATCTTCTGATACATTCTTTCCTTTGAATGTCAAGCCAATTTCTTTCAGTTCAGTCCATCCAAAAGCTTGGACTGAAGTATCCTTTCTTTCATCTGTGAAGTTACCCTCTCTGGTCAACTTCACATTGAATCTGGTCATTCCTTGATGATTTCAGCCAATTTGATTTCAGCATTAACAATCTTTCTTGCATTGGCCCTGAAATTCATCAGTTCATCATATTTTGCCTTCTGCTTAGCCAAGTGAACCATTTCTTCAGTTTCCCTGGATACACCACTCTGTTGTCCTTCAGTGGACTGGTGATGTTGATTATTCTAGAGTATATCCAGTGGAATGAAGGTGCTAAGATCACCATCTTTTATTGCTTCACTTGTCTGGCAGTAAGCTTTGGTAGACCAGTCATCCTTTTCCTGTATTCCAACTCCAGAGCACCAGCATTTCTTCTTATCTTTTTCTGGAGGCTTACAAGCTCCTCCTTTCTTTGTCTGATCAACTCTGGAATTATAACACCATAAATCAATGAGTCATATACCTGTTCTTCTTCAGCGTAGAACGAGCGTATATGAACATCATTCAATGCATCTAGACACTGATGAACTCTGGGTCATCCTTCATCCTTTTAAAAACTTCAATATTAATGCCTAACCTTCCAGCATTATAGGAATCCAGAGTGCCCATTATAGCCATCTCCCTTTGATGGGCCAGCAGTTCATTCTTTTGATTTGTCTTGAAAAATTCAATCATGATGCACTGTTGTTGTAACTTCCTTGATGTTTCATTGTCAACATCTTCAATCTGCTCTTCAGTCTGCTCTTTCTCTTCACCAGACACAACCTTTTCTTTTCCTTTAACAGATTTCAATGTAGTAGGAATATCTGGGAAGGATTCAAACTGGGGCTCACTGGCTTCAGTACCAGTAGCCTCTC
>CM067174.1:42884752-42944760 GCA_034093135.1 Erigeron breviscapus | reverse complement strand
GACTTACTACTTACTATACAATATGCGATCAGGTTCACTGCCTGAAAGTGTGTAGTAGTCGGTTTTTAGTGGGTACTTGTTTATAAATTTTAGAAACTCGATTTCACACATCAAGTTTTTGGCGCCGCTGCCGGGGATTGTGTGCCGATTTAGTTGTTAATTTAGTGGTTTGATCCTTTCTCACGCGTGAGGAAGTTACTTGTTTTATTAGGTTAGTTTTTCTTTTCTTATCACCGGTGCATTTGACGTGTTTGTGTTAGTTGTGTGTTTGCAGGCATATTTCTTTAGTTGATGAACTTGCGTTCTTCAGGTCTCCCTTTGAGTAGTCCTTTGTCTACTCCGAGAAGACCAAGAGGGCGTCGGTTTAACTTCACTGAACCCACAACACCAATACCAACACCATTTTCACCTATAGCTAAACCCACTCCTGATTCAGACGAGGAAGTGTTTTATTTAGACGAATTCTTCAATTTAGAAGTTAAGCAAGAAGAGATGGGTGACGAACAACCAAGGGATCCAAATGACACTCGCTATGGCGAGAGGGTTCGAACTATTCCAACTAGCCGTGGCTCCTGCCATTAGACCTCCGGCCATTGATCACACATTCAATTTGAAAGGAAATCATCTCAAGAGCATAGAAGAGCAACAACTTGATGGAAAAAGGAAATGGGATCCTTACCAACACTTGGATAGGTTTGAAAAGTTGGCTCGGCTTTATCAATATGGTCAAAATCAAATGAATGCCGTGAAACTTGAGACATTTCCCATGTCAATCACCGGAGAAGCACTTGATTGGTTCAATGATCTTCCAGAAAATTCAATCACTACCTGGAACCAACTTAAGGAGGCTTTCATTGGTGAGTTTTATTCACTTAGAACTCAAAGAAGGTTGGAGAATATGATTAGGTCTTTTAACAAGATGATGGAGAAGATGTTGTAGATGCTTGGGTTCGTTTCAAGGAAATGTTGAGAAATTGTCCAGGTCACAATTTGACTAGGGAACAATATGTAGAGCTATTCTTTGATGGGTTAAATAAGAATTCTAAACGAGAATTGGGATATGCTTTCGGGGGTAGTTTCAATAACATTACACCCAATAAAGGTTATCAAATCTTGGAAGACATGGCAAAGGATAACTCAACTATGGATGATGAAAGGTTCTTGAAAAATGAAAGAAAGATGAAGAGAGGTACAAACCAAGGGAGAGTTGCTAAGGTTGAAGCGAGTAATGACTCAGGGGTTATTGGAGAGATTAGGGCGCTATCTGAGCGCATGGAAAAGGGGTTTGCTACTCAAGAGAATAGGTTTGGAGCAATTGAGAAGGATGTTAAGGTAGTAGCCGATGGGTGTGATCATTGTGGTGATATGCACTATTCTGATGAGTGTCCAAATCAGGCACCCGAGGATGTGAACTATGTTCAGAATCAACCCCAAGGGAATTTCCACCGCAACACCGATTTTCAGAACCGGCCTTCAGGTAATACTTCTTATAACTATTCTTTATAGGCTAATGCTCCTCGTTTTGCAGGTAACAGGTGGCAAAGAGATAATTACCAGAATCAGCCACAACATCAGACTCAGCAAGGACAAGGATCAGGTTCTTCTTCTTCTAATGCCGACCCTAATGCCGAGTTGAGGGAGATGATGAAGCAGTTGGCTAGTAATCAAGTTGAAACAAACACTAGCATTCAAATGATCAGGGATGATACTAAGGCTTTGAGTGAGAGGTTGGATCAGATAAACGGGAAGGTGGAGATCAACATGAAAAATCAGGGAGTTAATTTCAAGGATCTCGAAAGTAGGATGGCAGCTCTTGCTAGGCCCACGGGGACTCTTCCTAGCAACACACAGCAGAATCCTAGACCTCAGTTTAATTCAGGACAGAAATACACTCCACCTCCAGTCCGTAATGAGCAAGCCAAAGCCATCACCACTCGTACTGGTAGGTCTTATGACCCACCTCCTATTCCTAATGTTGTTGTTTCAGATGTGTAGGATAACGGGGGTGATGATACCGATGTTGATGAAGAAATAGAGATGGAGGAAGATTCGACCGTGAAGACTCCGGTCACTCCACCAAAACCGGCTGTGGTCCAGAGGTTAAACCATACAAGCCAAAGATACCATTTCCACAGAGGTTCAGGAAAGCAAAGCTGAAGGAGCATATAACAAGTTTGTGGACATGATCAAAAATGTTCATATTAATGTTCCTTTAGTTGATCTTATTCAGGGATGCCCAATTATGCTAAGTTCATTAAGGAGCTTGTGACAGACAAAGGAAGTTTGAAGAGGCAAAGGCTACTTTTATTAATGCCGAGTGTTCTGCTATCTTGCAGAACCGCATTCCACCAAAGCTTGAAGACCAGGGAGTTTTCTTATCACTTGCTCTATTAGAACTATTATTTGTAAGGCCTTAGCTAATTTAGGGGCTAGCATCAATTTGATGCCTTACTCGGTTTATGCCAAGTTGTCATTGGGAGTCCTTCGCCCTACTCGCATGAGTATAAGACTTGCTGACCATTCATTTCAGTATCCCATCGGATTGCTGAAAACATTAGTGTCAGAGTTGGCCACATTATTTTTCTTGTTGACTTCGTTATCCTCGAGATGGAGGAAGATACGAAGGTCCCTCTTATTCTTGGACGCCCATTCCTTAATACCGCGGATGCTATTATCCGTGTGAAGGATAAGGAGATTTCCTTAGGCGTAGGCACTGATAGGATTGTGTTTAATGTTGAAAAGTCTATCAAGCATTCATATTCTAATGATGAGACTTGTTTCAGGATTGATGTCATTGATGATGCATTGGATCAAGAATTTCAGGAATTCATGGAGACAGATATTGGAGAGGAAGAGATCGCTAATTTAGGATCTGAGAAATTACTGATGAAGCTTTGTTTGCAGAGGTCATGGCACTGAGCTTGGATGAATCACCTCCGAGGATGAGACTTTTGAGGAGGTAGTTGCTGACGGGAGTTCAAGGGTACCTAACTCTGTTGATGTACCACCTACTGACTTGGAGCTCAAGCCGCTTCCAGACCATCTAGAGTATGCATATCTGTCAGGTGAGTCTTCTCTTCCAGTGGTTATCTCGTCCTCACTCTCGAGTGATGAGAAAGACCGTCTCATGTCTGTTCTTAAAGCCCACAAGCGGGCTTTTGCTTGGAAGACTACAGATATTCCAGGTATTAGTCCTAATTTTTGCCAGCATAAAATTGATTTTCTTGATGATGTTAAGCCCGTTGTCCAGAGACAAAGGCGGCTGAATCCTAATATGAAGGAGGTAGTTAAGAAAGAGGTAATTAAGCTTCTTGATGCAGGAATCATTTTTTCTATTGCCGATAGTTCATGGGTAAGTCCTGTCCATTGTGTGCCCAAAAAGGGGGCATGACAGTCATTGAAAATGATAATAAGGAGCTTTTGGCCACTAGGACTATTACGGGTTGGCGGGTTTGTATAGATTATCGTAAGCTTAATGATGCCACCCGTAAGGATCACTTTCCCCTTCCTTTTATTGATCAAATGTTGGAACGTCTTGCAGGTGTATTTTTGTTTCTTAGATGGATTTTCTGGGTACTTCCAAATACCCATTGATCCCAAGGACCAAGACCACTTTCACTTGTCCTTTTGGCACTTTTGCTTATCGGCGTATGCCGTTTGGTTTGTGTAATGCCCTGGCACCTTTCAAAGGTGCATGATTGCTATTTTCCAGGACATGCTTGAAACTTCCATGGAAGTTTTCATGGATGATTTTTCAGTTTTTGGGGATTCTTTTCATTCTTGCTTGAGTAATTTGGATAGGATGTTGGAACGGTGTGAGAGGGCACACCTTGTTTTGAATTGGGAAAAGTGCCATTTTATGGTGACTGAGGGTATTGTGTTAGGGCATAAAGTGTCCAAGGCCGGGATTGAGGTTGATCGGGCTAAGATAGATGTAATTGCCAAATTACCCGCCTTCCAATGTGAAAGGGGTAAGGAGTTTTCTTGGACATGCAGGTTTTTATCGTCGATTTATTAAGGATTTCTCTAAGATTACTCGTCCTATGACCCACTTGTTGGAGAAGGACGTTCCTTTTGTTTTTGATGATGCTTGTTTGAGTGCTTTTCAGGTATTAAAGGAGAAGTTGACTGATTCTCCTATCATGGTAGCTCCAGATTGGGAATTGCCTTTCCAGTTGATGTGTGATGCAAGTGACTATGATGTGGGAGCTGTGCTAGGGCAAAGGGTTGAGAAACATTTCAAACCCATTTACTTTGCTAGTAAGACTTTGAACCCCGCCCAGCAAAATTACACCACTACGGAGAGGAGTTGCTTGCAGTGGTCTTTGCATTTGATAAGTTTAGATCATATCTTGTTTTGAGTAAGACCATAGTTTTCACTGACCATTCAGCCCTAAGTACCTGTTCTCGAAACAGGATGCTAAACCCAGGCTTATCCGTTGGATTCTTTTGTTGCAAGAATTTGACATTGAGATAAAGGATAAGAAAGGGGCTGAAAATTTGGCTGCCGACCATTTGAGTCGTTTGGAAGATCCTCACCGGGAGGAACTTCGTGATGGGGAGATCAATGATCACTTCCCCGATGAGTCTTTAATTTTTATCTCTAACTCTGATGAAGCTCCTTGGTTTGCAGATATAGCTAATTCTTTGGTTGCAGGTGAGATACCTAATGATTTCACGTCCCAGCAGAAGAAGAAGCTCATATCGGATGTTAAGTATTATTTTTGGGACCATCCATACTTGTTTCGTGTTTGTGCAGATGGTATGGTTAGGAGATGTGTTTGCTGGAGCTGAGACAAGAGAGATTTTGGATGCGTGTCACTACGGGCCAACTGGGGGTCATTATGGTCCTTCAGTCACGGGTAAGAAAGTTTTTGATGCAGGTTTCTATTGGCCAAAAATTTTCAAGGAGGCCCAGACTTTGGTTGAGACTTGTAACATCTGTCAGCGACAGGGGAACATCACTAAACGAGATGAGATGCCTCAACAGAGCATTCAGGTATGTGAGGTATTTGATATTTGGGGTATAGACTTCATGGGACCATTCCCACCGTCTAATAAGTTTCCATATATTCTTGTCGCCGTTGACTACGTGTCTAAATGGGCCGAAACCAAGGCTTTGCCCACGAATGACGCGCGTGTAGTCATTGATTTCTTGAAACAGTTGTTCTGTCATTTTGGTTGCCCTAGAGCTTTGATTAGTGACCGTGGTACCCATTTTGCAAACCATCAGTTAGCCAAAGTGTTGAAGAGGTATGGTGTTGTCCACTATTTTTCTACCTCATACCATCCACAGACCAGTGGTCAAGTGGAAAACACAAATAGGGCCTTGAAGAGGATTTTGGAGAAAACTGTTGGAGATAACCCCAAGGTTTGGTCGAAGAAGTTAGATGACGCCTTGTGGGCGTTTAGGACGGCTTATAAGACGCCGATTGGCACCATGCCATACCGGTTGCTCTATGGCAAAACTTGCCATCTTCCTATTGAGATAGAGCATAAGGCGTATTGGGCTTTAAGGAATTTGAATTTGGATTTAATGGAAGCAAGTGAACTTAGAATGTTGCAACTTCATGAGCTTGATGAGCTTAGGTTAGGTGCTTATGAGAATTCGAGGATTTATAAGGAGAGGACCAAGATTTGGCATGATAAGAGGATTCGTAGGAAGGAGTTTAAGGTTGGGGCTAAAGTGTTGTTGTTCTTGTCAAAATTTAAGATTAAGCAACCTAAACTAACTTCTAGATGGATTGGACCGTTTGAGATTAAGCACGTATACCCGTCGGGTTATGTTGAGTTGTTTAAGCGAAATGGTGAAGGTTCGTTCATTGTCAATGGTCATCGACTTAAGCTATATGTGGAAGAAGAGCAGGTTGAGGGGATATTTGATGTGATCCCCGTGTTTGAATTGAACTTAAAGGTTGTTCGAGTCAAGCTAAAGACTCGTAAATAAATAAAGCGCTTCTCGGGAGGCAACCCGTGTTTCTTTTTCATTTATTTGTTTAATTATTTAGTTTTAATCTTGTTTTAGTTAGTAAGTGCAGGTGTGGTTTTGACTTGATGCGATTCGGGGTATGTTTGTTTTGAGTTTGTCATAAAAATTGTGTATAGGAAATTTCCAGGGACTTCCCACTGCGCCGCAGTGGGGGTTGGAAAGCCCAGCTGCGCCGCATTGAAAAGCCCCTGCCCCCGTGTGAAATTCTTCCCACTGCGCCGCAGTGGGAGTAATGCCTCCTCACTGCGCCGCAGTGGGACACCAGGTATGTCGGTCAAGAAAGGAACATGTGGTTAGTTTTTTCTTTTTCACCTTAAATTCTTTATCTCTCTTTTCTCTCTTCTCTCAAAACCGAAAAAGGAGCTTGAAAAACTAACCAAGAAACCCATCCTTTCCATCAAGATCTTCTATTTTCTTCATTTCTACCTACATACATTGCATCATGGGAAGAGGAGTAAGTGTTTCTCTTTTGTTTCTTTGTATTTCTCTTTTATTTTGAATTTTCAATTTCTAGGGTTTATATGTTAGAATTAATTTAGGGGTTTTGATGTTTGTGGGCAATAGAAGCTAATTGGGTGTTAAATCTTTCATCTTGTTCATCCATTATTGATTTTAATTTTGAAATTAGGGTTTTGGAAAATTGGGGATTTGTTATGAACAAGTGTGGGGGATGTATATGTTGGTTATTGTAGTTTTGAAAGAAGATTGGAGATTGTTGTTTCATTATTCCCTGAATATGCTTGTTTGATTACCCACCTTTTGTGCCTAGTCGTGAAGAACACTAAACTAGTTGCCCAGAAAGTTACCTCACTGCGCCGCAGTGAGAGGTGTGATGCCTCACTGCGCCGCAGTGAGTTTTGTTAGTTTTATTGTGTTTTTAACCCCACTGCGCCGCAGTGAGGGTTGTTCATGCCCACTGCGCCGTAGTGGGGGGACTTTCCTGCCAAGATTTTCGTTTGTTTAATATGGTTCCAATTGTGCAATCCTATTACTCATGTTTATTCGCTTTAATGTTTGTGAATGCAGAATCCATCTTCTAAGCGAAAGGAGGGCGAGGGGCAATCTAGTGAAGCCGCTGAGGTTCCTACTAAAACCCCTAGGCAACAGGCGGATGTGCCGCTTATTTTTTTTGAAGGTCAACTGAATGAGAGACATGCCTGGCTGTCATTTGAGGGAATTAGGCAACCTCATAAGAACACTTACAGAAATAAGTTGTTTAAGCTTTCTAAGCATGCAGTTTGTCCAGCAAGGTATTTACCTCCTGTACAAGCTCAATTATATGGGGTCCAGGAGGACATTCGTAAATGGTTTTCCATGAGTATGCGAGTTGGAGCTAGGGATGTGAACTATGATATTTGGAATCGGGTGTTTCTTAACCTTGAGCCAGCTTATCGTGAGTTATGTTTGGAATTTTACTCGACTTTGAAACTAAAGAAGGAACTGGGGAAGGTTAAAGACAATTTTTGAGGAAAGAATTGTCTGGTTTTATTGTGGGGGACAGCAGAGGAAGCTGTCAATTGCTGAGTTTGGTCATTATGTGGGGATGTATTCGAGGGAAGAATTGCAGAGCCCGGCTCTTAGGGCTATTCTAAAAAAGGGGTATTTTACAAAAGCTGACCTGGGGGATGGAGAGTCGATTGAAGCCTATTACACAAGGATCACGGGAGGAGAGACGTGGAGCTCCTCTGGTTCAGTTAGTGTGTCGAAGATTAAGAATGTCAGATTGAGGTTACTCCACCGTATGCTCGTGACTTTCTTGGTTCAGCGGTCTACTCATTGGGAGAAGGCGTACCAGAATGATCTATGGTTACTTAAGTTATTTTCTGAGGGCTCTCCTAGAAAGTTTGCTTTGCCGCCTCTTGTGCTTTTGGACCGTATGTGCAACCATTCTGATGCACAATTGGTTTTTGGTCATTTCATTACTACTATTTACAAGAGAATGGGAGTGTTTGATTCAGATGAGTGCCAAACTTATCTTTCCTTGCCCGTATATCAAGAGACTTTCTTTTAGGAAGAGCAATTTGTGGTGCGGGGTCGACTTACTTGTTTTGAAACGGAATGTGTCCTTAATCAGGTATGTGTTCTCATTCTTTCTGTCTATTTTGCTTACCCCTATTTACCTTAGTTTTGACCGAGTATTGGACATTGAGGGCATTGTCCATCTTAAGTGGGGGGGGGTGGCAAATAGGTTTAAGCAACCGGATATATCTCTTTTGTTGTTTTGCCATTGAGATTTAACTGTTCTTATAGATGTGTCCCTCTCGTAGGCTTTTGGATTTTATCCAAGAGTAAGGGTTCTATCTTGAACTCTGAACTATGATGTGCATGTTTGAGATTGGTGGCTTCGATTTGGTAGGATGACGGAAGATGATATGATTTGAAACTTGTGTTGAGCTTGTCCTTGTGGTAAATTGCTTTTGTCACTTAATTCATAATAACTTAATGAGCAATTTTACAAAATTTTTTCCTTGGTACAAATTTAATCGGCGAAATGTGTTCTGAACGGTTATTGGGCTAATCCTTGTGGATTGATAACATTACTTGCATACTCAAATTTCCCAAACACCAAGTTGTGAGATTCATCATTCATTTATAGATTGGCTAGGTGTTACGGTTTTGGTTTGATTGCCTTGTAATTTGTCCCTCTCTTAGGCTCTTGGATTTATTCGGGAGTAAGGGTTCCATTTCGAACTCTGCACTAAGATGTGCAAATTTGAGGTTAATTTATTCCATTTCCGGGTTACTTTCTTTGATATGAGTGTGCCGGTGATGTGTTGAGCTAGAACTTGGCCTGGTGATCGTTACGAGACCGCAGTGAGATCACTTTTGTGATATAAGTACATTGGATGACGAATTGGCATATTAGGTTTGACCCATATTTTCTTTCATTTCACCCTTTGCTTATGTATATATTCTTACCTTTTATATACATACTTTCATACATGTACATACAATTTTCCTTTCTTTGTAAACCCTTGTTGCACTCATCTTTAGTGCAAGATACATTTAGACACACTTTTTGAACTTAGCCTTTTCCTTTGTAAACTTTACCTCGCCATACCGATAGTCTAATTTTGGGGGGCCATTGATTGTCATTGGTTTGTTTGGACGGTTTGGGAGAGCTTCAATGGGTTATCGGTTGGAATATTCTTGGTCTATGGGAATACGTTGATTGGTCAAGTTATTGGGGAATGTCTTGGATTGTTCAAAGGAAGTATATTGTTATAGACATTGTTCATCATTGTAAGAGGGTGCCTACTAGTAGAGTAAAAATGGTTCAATGAATAAAGAAGAAAAAAAAGTGAAAAAACAGGAAAAAAAAAAAATAGAAAAATGAAATAGAAAAAAAGAAAAAAAGAAAGAAAGAAAGGAACTTGGGCTACTAGTAGGTACTTCTCATTTTTATATGTCAAAAGAATTGTTGTATCATTTGGTTCGTGAATAGAATGGAAGATTTGGTTGTTACTAAGTTGTTTGAAGTTGATACACCACAATGGTGTCGGGTTTTGCTTGTTACTTTTGAGGTGTGTTCATTGGATAGCATCTTATGGGTTGGTGGCAATCAATGGTAAGGGTTTGATTAGACTATTTTGTACATAACTTATACTTTTGTTATTTCTTATCACTAACCTAAATTTCCCAAATTCCATTGTAAATACCCTTAGCCTAACTTTACAACCGACTTATATGCCATATTTTGATGATGTACTTGGTGCTCACGTCATGTCGGTGAAGCTATGATCCTAGTTCAAGCCTATGGTAAGATATGCATCACGACCGTGCAATGAGTGATTATTCATATATATTCAACCCCAATAGTAAGTTCGTTGGAGTAGGATGATTTTGATAGGCTCATTTGTTTCACTTTTGCTTAGTCGTGTTATTGAGGCTTGTGGATTGTTCAGATATTGTCAAACATTTCGGGTTTTCATTTAAGATTAAAACTGCTTCACCAAAGTCCTTGTCATCGACATACTTGGTTTGGCTTCTTTTTGATAATCGTAATGTGTTTATATAGTTTCATGCCAAGGAATGTTTTTTGCTTAATTTCCAGATTTGCTTGAGGACAAGCAACGCTCAAGTGTGGGGGGATTTGATGTGACCAATTTATATAGATCGCCCACATCATTATTGGCCTTTTCGTATGTGTTTTGAGTCAATTTTGTATGCATTTGGCGCATTTATGGTGTTTGTTAGTGCTTTCAGGGTCTTAGCAGGTTGTGCGTCCATTTGGTGCATTTTCTGACGATTTTAGGGCAAGATGTTGATCCGAGTGTTCGAGAGCTGATAATAAAGAAGAACAAAAATTTCAGCAAGTTTGAGCTGCGCCACAGTGGGAGGAATGACGACCCACTGCGTCGCAACCATTGGTGAAGAAGCCAACAAAATTCCAGCAAGTTTACATTGCGCCGCAGTGGGAGGGGTGTTGCCCCACTGCGCCGCAGTCAGTTGGTGCCAAAAAGAAATAATTCCAGTGGATTTTCACTGCGCCGCAGTGGGAGGGATGTTGCCCCACTGCGCCGCAGTCGCATGTTGATCAAGAACAAACCATTTTCCAGGGTATCCCACTGCGCCGCAGTGGGAGTGTGCTAGCCTCACAGCGGCGCAGTCAGCCGTACGGGGAACCTGATGGGTCAGCCTTTTGCATCAGATTTTGGGGAGGTATAAATAGAAAAATAAACCCTACTTCCCAAAGACATCAAGTTTTCTTTCTAGGAGCTGTTCTACCGCGAATTCTTTCAAGGATCATCTCAAGATTTCATCATTGGATTCATTGAAGATTCAAGAACACCCATCTAGATCGTATCTAATTTTCCGTCTTTGCAATTTTAATTTCAACAATCATTGGTACACTATGTTCTCTTTCAATTTCTTTTATGAATTTCAATTTAGTATGAGTGGCTAGATTTCCAATCATCCACTTTGATGAAACTTGACGAATGATATGATTGCAATATTTTAATTCAAGAGTTGATTCAATTATCGTTGTGTCATGATCTTTATCAATTTATTCCTTGTGATTTATTCTTTTGATGTTGATGGTTTATGTGTTCATCGTTAGTGGTACTAGGTGAATATGTTTATCGTTTTAATTCGATTGTCTATGGTCAGTTGTCACCGGTTCATGGTATGACGGTGAATGTCAAATCTATAATAGGAATTAATCGGTAAACGTGTTTAGAAACGGTTGGTGGTACCACGTTTTCATTCACATAGGCATAATTGGTAATTGGATAATCAAGCAAACTTATTGTTGGGGAGATTTTCTAGGCATTGGTGGTACCGGCTTGGGTAATTAAACTAGCAACTTAGGTGTTTGGGTGATTTGCTTGCGGTTGGTGGTACCACGCGAGCATTTCTATCCTTTCACGATTATCTTGTCAACTCTAAAGAATTTGATCTTTATCGTGTGCAATCATAACTGAAGTCAAGTGGATTCGAAGTGGATGATCTTTATTTATATTGTCTGAACTTTCTTTACTTTTAATTGTCTTGTCATTTCAATTTCTTTAATTTCATATTGTCAAAGTGAGGTAGCAATTCGGCTACGGTTCCATCCTTATTCTAAAACCATTTTAGTAAACAATTATTTCAAAACCAATCCCTGCGAACGATCTCGGACTTACTAGTTACTATACTATATGCAATCAGGTCCACTGCCTGAAAGTGTGTAGTAGTCGGTTTTTAGTGGGTACTTGTTTATAAATTTTACAAACTCGATTTCAACAATCATTGGTACACTATGTTCTCTTTCAATTTCTTTTATGAATTTCAATTTTGCATGAGTGGCTAGATTTCCAATCATCCACTTTGATGAAACTTGTAACACCCCAAGCCGAGGCTCGAAATATCACGGAAATCATATAGCACCAGGTGGAATTACGATAGAACAAACTAAATGCAAGTAAAGATTCAGTGAATCCATTACAAAACGACACAAGTACCCAAAATACATAAGGAGCAAATAACCATCAAAGTTTACAAAGGAACATCCGGATGATGGCAAATCGATCCTAAGTATAATGCAAAAGAGAAGGTCTATGAATCCTTGATTCATCAAGTCGAAAGCCCGGGTTAAACAGCAAGCAAACCACTATACTCCACGCCCAGGGATAACCTGATTACCTGAAAAGTGTACTAAGCATAGTCAACACAAGGTTGGTGAGTTCGTAGCAATGGTCCACAAGGAACCATGAACAATAATCGTAATGTACAAGTAGAGGCTAGACGTAACTTACAGTGAGCCTCTAAGTAACAAAACAATATCCAATCAACAAAATGTCATATGTACGTAAATGCGTGTAAACGAATGCTCAATGATATGAATATCAAATGCAAGTACCAAATGCATAAATAAGTCAACATGCCTATCTTATGCGTGAACGCCAGTCACCAATGCAACGATACCCTTCTGTCATCACAATGAACAAGGCTGTATCTCAAAATCATCGAGATATATATGTCTATATACTCGGAGTCAGGCACTACATCCAAAATGGGTGCATACATCTATGCACCAGGATGTCGGCAATCCCCTGCCGAGGGTTATCAACAATGTATGCAATACTTACAATCATTTGTAAGTGCATCAATCATGAACCAACAATCAATATACGATGAACATGAACCAGTAATTAATATTCGACAAACATGAGCCAACAATCAATAATCGTCAATCGTAAACCATTACCCACAATTTAAACCAACTATACGTACATACACTTAAGAGGATTCTACTTCCTTCGAGTCCCAGATGCTTATATATAGGGTCACCCGCAGCCTTCCCACCACATCTAAAACCCAATGAAGGCATAACCGACTTCCATGTATGTGCGTCTATCCTAATGTAAATGAAATACTTAGCAAAACTTAAGCCAAGTCATCCAAACGTGATAACCGTCTCAAGAATCCAACATTCAAACCAAATCAATCAATCAACAAATGCAAGTAAACACGCAAGGTTTACACTTTTCAGCCCGAATCTCAAGCGAGTAGGGAGATACGAAACTCACCTTGTCCGGCAATGAAGCTAGTATAAGATTACAAACGAGTAATGGGGTCCACACGTCCACAACCTATATTTATACATCATAATACCGTAATGTCAACTATACGATCTCACACAAGTTGATTTAGCACCATTAAGTCAAGTCACAAACCCTAAACACCTTTACAACCTTAACGAGTAGGGACAAGACACATTCGACTTGACCTTTTTAGAAATGAGAAAGGATTCATACAAAAAGAATGTTACTACCAGAAACTAGACTCTCTTACGATTCCATCGATAGGTCATAATACTAGTTTGGAGTTATGATCAAAAGTTATTAACGTTTGAAAATCGACGCGCGTACTTTCCCAATAACTATCCACTGCGTCGCAGTGAGCCAGGACTAAGCTCACTGCGCCGCAGTGGCTAAGTCAGACCAGGACCAGAAGTATGGCACTGCGCCGCAGTGAGCAAGGGTAGGGCTCACTGCGCCGCAGTGGCCACAACCTGCAGCCAACACCTGCAGTTAATGCAGGAACACGAACCAAAAACCCCCAATTTCAACCCAAACCTTACCAAAATGACTTGTGAAGACTTTTAACTTGTTTTGAAGCATAAACAAACATCATTAACCATTAATACACGTAACCCAACCCACAATTTCGACCGAAACATCATAATCACTCACAAATCCTTCAAACCTTAACCCTAAGCCTAATTTGATCCAAAATTAGGTTGAAGCCGATTTAGGACTTGTAAATGTTCAAGATGACCAGAAATGCATAAACAAACATAAATAGGTATAAATGAGATGAATTAGACTTACCAAAACTCCTCCTTGAGCTCAAACCCAAAATTTGACCTAAATGGGTAAAAATGGTAGAACTTGACTTTGATTCTTCGATAAGGCGAAAGTGAGATAAAGGTGACTATGATTTCTATGTTATAATCGATCCAACACTAATGAAATGCAAGAATTGGTGAAGAAGATTGAAAGGGGTCTTTTACTTGAGAGAACAAGAAGGAAGATAGATAGATAGATAAGAAGTGAGAGGGGAGAAAGAGATATGGGGGGAAAATGGGTCATGGGTGGCTGGTGGGTCTTGGACTACCCACGGGCCGACCCGTTTCTCCCACAAGCCGTAAAACAATCGGTTGCACAACTAAATGCCAACAAACTAAATAACGACTCGACTAACACACATTGTCATTTAATTCACCAAACGACCCACTTATTTCATTAAACAAGATTGTTAATCAAATTACACATAAAGTCAACGGGTCAAAATTCACGGATGTTACAAAACTTAACGAATGATATGATTGCAATATTTTAATTCAAGAGTTGATTCAATTATCGTTGTGTCGTGATCTTTATAAATTAATTCCTTGTAATTTATTCTTTTGATGTTGATGGTTTATGTGTTCATCGTTAGTGGTACTAGGTGAATATGTTTATCGTTGCAATTCGATTGTCTATGGTCAGTTGTCACCGGTTCATGGTATGACGGTGAATGTCAAATCTATAATAGGAATTAATCGGTAAACGTGTTTAGAAACGGTTGGTGGTACCACGTTTTCATTCACATAGGCATAATTGGTAATTGGATAATCAAGCAAACTTATTGTTGGGGAGATTTTCTAGGCATTGGTGGTACCGGCTTGGGTAATTAAACAAGCAACTTAGGTGTTTAGGTGATTTGCTTGCGGTTGGTGGTACCACGCGAGCATTTCTATCCTTTCACGATTATCTTGTCAACTCTAAAGAATTTGATCTTTATCGTGTGCAATCATAACTGAAGTCAAGTGGATTCGAAGTGGATGATCTTTATTTATATTGTCTGAACTTTCTTTACTTTCAATTGTCTTGTCATTTCAATTTCTTTAATTTCATATTGTCAAAGTGAGGTAGCAATTCGGCTACGGTTCCATCCTTATTCTAAAACCATTTTAGTAAACAATTATTTCAAAACCAATCCCTGCGAACGATCTCGGACTTACTAGTTACTATACTATATGCAATCAGGTCCACTGCCTGAAAGTGTGTAGTAGTCGGTTTTTAGTGGGTATTTGTTTATAAATTTTACAAACTCGATTTCAACAATCATTGGTACACTATGTTCTCTTTCAATTTCTTTTATGAATTTCAATTTAGCATGAGTGGCTAGATTTCCAATCATCCACTTTGATGAAACTTGACGAATGATATGATTGCAATATTTTAATTCAAGAGTTGATTCAATTATCGTTGTGTCGTGATCTTTATCAAATTAATTCCTTGTGATTTATTCTTTTGATGTTGATGGTTTATGTGTTCATCGTTAGTGGTACTAGGTGAATATGTTTATCGTTGCAATTCGATTGTCTATGGTCAGTTGTCACCGGTTCATGGTATGACGGTGAATGTCAAATCTATAATAGGAATTAATCGGTAAACGTGTTTAGAAACGGTTGGTGGTACCACGTTTTCATTCACATAGGCATAATTGGTAATTGGATAATCAAGCAAACTTATTGTTGGGGAGATTTTCTAGGCATTGGTGGTACCGGCTTGGGTAATTAAACAAGCAACTTAGGTGTTTAGGTGATTTGCTTGCGGTTGGTGGTACCACGCGAGCATTTCTATCCTTTCACGATTATCTTGTCAACTCTAAAGAATTTGATCTTTATCGTGTGCAATCATAACTGAAGTCAAGTGGATTCGAAGTGGATGATCTTTATTTATATTGTCTGAACTTTCTTTACTTTCAATTGTCTTGTCATTTCAATTTCTTTAATTTCATATTGTCAAAGTGAGGTAGCAATTCGGCTACGGTTCCATCCTTATTCTAAAACCATTTTAGTAAACAATTATTTCAAAACCAATCCCTGCGAACGATCTCGGACTTACTAGTTACTATACTATATGCAATCAGGTCCACTGCCTGAAAGTGTGTAGTAGTCGGTTTTTAGTGGGTACTTGTTTATAAATTTTACAAACTCGATTTCAACAATCATTGGTACACTATGTTCTCTTTTAATTTCTTTTATGAATTTCAATTTAGCATGAGTGGCTAGATTTCCAATCATCCACTTTGATGAAACTTGACGAATGATATGATTGCAATATTTTAATTCAAGAGTTGATTCAATTATCGTTGTGTCGTGATCTTTATCAATTTATTCCTTGTGATTTATTCTTTTGATGTTGATGGTTTATGTGTTCATCGTTAGTGGTACTAGGTGAATATGTTTATCGTTGCAATTCGATTGTCTATGGTCAGTTGTCACCGGTTCATGGTATGACGGTGAATGTCAAATCTATAATAGGAATTAATCGGTAAACGTGTTTAGAAACGGTTGGTGGTACCACGTTTTCATTCACATAGGCATAATTGGTAATTGGATAATCAAGCAAACTTATTGTTGGGGAGATTTTCTAGGCATTGGTGGTACCGGCTTGGGTAATTAAACTACCAACTTAGGTGTTTGGGTGATTTGCTTGCGGTTGGTGGTACCACGCGAGCATTTCTATCCTTTCACGATTATCTTGTCAACTCTAAAGAATTTGATCTTTATCGTGTGCAATCATAACTGAAGTCAAGTGGATTCGAAGTGGATGATCTTTATTTATATTGTCTGAACTTTCTTTACTTTCAATTGTCTTGTCATTTCAATTTCTTTAATTTCATATTGTCAAAGTGAGGTAGCAATTCGGCTACGGTTCCATCCTTATTCTAAAACCATTTTAGTAAACAATTATTTCAAAACCAATCCCTGCGAACGATCTCGGACTTACTAGTTACTATACTATATGCAATCAGGTCCACTGCCTGAAAGTGTGTAGTAGTCGGTTTTTAGTGGGTACTTGTTTATAAATTTTACAAACTCGATTTCAACAATCATTGGTACACTATGTTCTCTTTCAATTTCTTTTATGAATTTCAATTTCGCATGAGTGGCTAGATTTCCAATCATCCACTTTGATGAAACTTGACGAATGATATGATTGCAATATTTTAATTCAAGAGTTGATTCAATTATCGTTGTGTCGTGATCTTTATCAATTTATTCCTTGTGATTTATTCTTTTGATGTTCATGGTTTATGTGTTCATCGTTAGTGGTACTAGGTGAATATGTTTATCGTTGCAATTCGATTGTCTATGGTCAGTTGTCACCGGTTCATGGTATGACGGTGAATGTCAAATCTATAATAGGAATTAATCGGTAAACGTGTTTAGAAACGGTTGGTGGTACCACGTTTTCATTCACATAGGCATAATTGGTAATTGGATAATCAAGCAAACTTATTGTTGGGGAGATTTTCTAGGCATTGGTGGTACCGGCTTGGGTAATTAAACTAGCAACTTAGGTGTTTGGGTGATTTGCTTGCGGTTGGTGGTACCACGCGAGCATTTCTATCCTTTCACGATTATCTTGTCAACTCTAAAGAATTTGATCTTTATCGTGTGCAATCATAACTGAAGTCAAGTGGATTCGAAGTGGATGATCTTTATTTATATTGTCTGAACTTTCTTTACTTTCAATTGTCTTGTCATTTCAATTTCTTTAATTTCATATTGTCAAAGTGAGGTAGCAATTCGGCTACGGTTCCATCCTTATTCTAAAACCATTTTAGTAAACAATTATTTCAAAACCAATCCCTGCGAACGATCTCGGACTTACTAGTTACTATACTATATGCAATCAGGTCCACTGCCTGAAAGTGTGTAGTAGTCGGTTTTTAGTGGGTACTTGTTTATAAATTTTACAAACTCGATTTCAACAATCATTGGTACACTATGTTCTCTTTCAATTTCTTTTATGAATTTCAATTTCGCATGAGTGGCTAGATTTCCAATCATCCACTTTGATGAAACTTGACGAATGATATGATTGCAATATTTTAATTCAAGAGTTGATTCAATTATCGTTGTGTCGTGATCTTTATCAATTAATTCCTTGTGATTTATTCTTTTGATGTTGATGGTTTATGTGTTCATCGTTAGTGGTACTAGGTGAATATGTTTATCGTTGCAATTCGATTGTCTATGGTCAGTTGTCACCGGTTCATGGTATGACGGTGAATGTCAAATCTATAATAGGAATTAATCGGTAAACGTGTTTAGAAACGGTTGGTGGTACCACGTTTTCATTCACATAGGCATAATTGGTAATTGGATAATCAAGCAAACTTATTGTTGGGGAGATTTTCTAGGCATTGGTGGTACCGGCTTGGGTAATTAAACTAGCAACTTAGGTGTTTGGGTGATTTGCTTGCGGTTGGTGGTACCACGCGAGCATTTCTATCCTTTCACGATTATCTTGTCAACTCTAAAGAATTTGATCTTTATCGTGTGCAATCATAACTGAAGTCAAGTAGATTCGAAGTGGATGATCTTTATTTATATTGTCTGAACTTTTTTTACTTTCAATTGTCTTGTCATTTCAATTTCTTTAATTTCATATTGTCAAAGTGAGGTAGCAATTCGGCTACGGTTCCATCCTTATTCTAAAACCATTTGGGGGAGATGTTGTTTAGACTTCCCCCAAATGCATATCCGAGCTCCCTTTTGATTTTCCTATCCAAACCATCATAGAAAATCTCGAAGCATGTAACACCCCAACTAAGGCGGAACGATGAGATGTACAGAAAGTCGAGTATTCAAAACAAAGGATAATAGATAACATTCACCATAGCTTTATTTGATAAAAATAATTTTACAATGCACAAGCATGTGAATCAATTCCCAAGTACAATACGTCTACCATACTTGGATATTGAGTCCACAAAACAAATAACAAATACATGAGGTGATATACTACAATGATCAAGGCGGATTCCATTTCCCATCACAAGGTTTAATCTTTGACTCCCAAGTGCAATGCAAATAATCATGATGCATATAATTCCTCAAAGCTTACGCTAAATCCTGAAAGCATGAAGAAAAAGTGTCAACTACGAAAACGTAGTTGGTGAGTGCATAGGTTTGCAAGTAAATCTCGTTACATATCCATTTCAAAATAGTTGAGAAATTCATGGTAATTATAAAGTTCTCATTTGTCACATTTATCGTGAGAGAAAAATATATCAATCGGTTAATCATTCATCATACCAAAACCATTTGGTCATCAATACTTCAATATTGCCAATTTCACAACTTTCGAGATTCCGTATAAGGTCCAATACCCAAACCGTATGTTCAATCCATAATATCCAACCATAAATAATATCAATACCGCTTGGTCAATGATAAGACTACCATGACATAATTTGATGAGATAGTTCTTGAGCCACTACTAAGACCCTTTCACGTCCGAATAATAATAATGATAATATGTCCCGAAGATATGATAATAGAAGCACATGCTGTCAATCACGTGCAATAATAATAATCAATGGGTCGTGCCATGGAGACGACCAATAATACATAAAGTAGATTAGAGCACCCCTAGGCAGACCGGAGATGAGGGCGGCCACTCAGGCGGCCAGTCAACCCGCTGCCATCTTGGTGAGTGAGGGGACGAATCCTAGTTGCGCAACCCTCTAACTACAGGCCTCAAATGAGTTAATAGTAGTGTACAGGGGACCTCCGTTTGACAGTACTCAAGCTCATCATATAACATATAACACGTTGAACATACAATATAATTCCCATATCATTATCAGTATTTCAAAGAATCATTTCATAAGAGAAAGTCATTTTAATTAATCATGCTTTTCACCCCGCAAGTAAAACATATAAAAGAGTTTGAAAGGGGGATATGACTCACCTTGATATGCCGCATATTATATTCACTTATCCAAAATGGGTACTTCCCATCTATCGCTTCCTTGATCATATATCCGTCAAGACTATCCCTACGATAGGACTAATATACGTAAGTTCCTATCTTAAGCCATCACTAAGAAATGCCACTTTCGTTATGTTGTCATAAATTTTGGGATCCAAGTATATTGTTAATATTTGCATCTTTTTGGTTGTAGAGAGTGTTGGTGTAAAATGGTCACTTTCATTATACATGTAGTTATAAGTTGTTAGAATTTCGGTAACTTGCCTTTGATTATCATGGTTCCCATTGTGTGCTTTGCTTGATTATAATATTTGACATTAGTAACTTCATAATATTAATATTTATGAATACTTTCTGATTTATAACTATTTATTTAATTTAATATTATTTAATTAATTATTTATTCATTTTCTTGATTTATTAACCAAATAATTCTTTAAAAATACTTTTAAGTACCTCACTTGCCTTTATAATTCGTGGCTAATTATATTTGGGTTATATTCTGATTATTATGCCTTTTAACTTAGAATATTGTGATATATATATTTATTTATGTAATTTTTCTATTAATTTAAAAATAGTTATTAATTAGTGATTTTCACTTACTTAATTATTTCTAATTTATATGACATTTGTTCTTTGACTTAAAATGATTTTATTCCAGTAGGTTTTAGTCACTTTCATCATTGGTTGTGATTATTTAACCAATTTCATGATTTATATACTTTATTTATTTATTTATTTATTTATTTACCTTTTTAATTATCATTTAAATTTAATAATTAATAGAAATTCTTAGAAATCACCACACAACTTTTTGGCTAAAAATCCCAGGCCTTTTAGGCAACTTTTATCATGGGAAAAATCATATCAATTCAACCTCTCTTGTGTCTCGCTCATTTTGAGGATTCTAAGCTTATAAATCGTTTACCGAAATAGTGATTTTAGCCTTATTTTCCAAGCAATTCAAATGCGTCAAAATGGATTTTCATCCTTATTTCATTATTTCCAGAATGTTCATTATATTTTGGTGTCTTAAGTCGTGATAGTGGTGGTGGTGTGATGTGTGCAAATTAAAGCTTTCGGTTAATGCTTATATGAACCGAATTAGTGATTTGTAGGCTTGTCTTTGCCATTTAATAACCGAGTTAAGTTTTATAACTTTTGTTTGACATGTTTTCAGTAGGTTTATAATACTTTTTGTTACGAGATTGTTGGAGTTGGTTAAAGTTGCAATCTAGTGACTTTTAGCTTATTTTGTTGTGAAGAACTTTTACTTGGAATTTTCTGTTTTAACACTTATTTTCATAAAATGTTGAGTAGTCATTTTTGGTTAAGTTGAACTATTTGGACGTTGGTGATTTTTATACAGAGACATATATGTGTCCTATATTTATGTGAATTTTTGCTAAATTTTTAGACATTTTTTACTACCTCTAAAAATTACAAAACCAAAGTTGGTCAGAAAGCTTGCTGCTGTGCGACTCAATATATTTTATAAAAGATTTCTATGGTGGACATTTAAGAAAAATCTCCCAATTTTATTTTAAGTTAGGGACACTTTGAACTCAGTTCACACCAAGTTTAAACTTCTGAAACCTATTAGTTAAGGAATTAAAAATCGTCAAAGTTGACTCAACATTAAGACAAAAATCCAGTTTTGACCACTTTTGGTAGAAAAATCATATCTTTGGTTTGGTTTAGTATTTTTGAGTGATTCCAGTTGGAGGTTAATCTTAACTCTTTTATCTACAACTTTTATTTTGAAAGTTTTGCTTGAAACGGAACTCACATGTTCAGTTTATCCGTTCAAAGACAGAAGAATGATTCTGTCAGAAAGTGTTTGGGTCCAAACAACTCACCAATGACTTAGTTTGCTTATCTTACACTCTTAATCACCTCTCACATGTTTGTTGTTCACTTTTGTGTTATTTTAACATCAGATATGCAGATTATTAACAACTTCAAGATCATCAATCATCAACTAAAACTGAATTTAAACAAAACTTAATCATTAAACTTAGTTCTTGCAAAAACATCTCTTGATCATCCTAAAACCAACATGCATGTAAAGATCTTGTATTTTCTCAACATACAATGCATTATTTACTTACAAAACACATATTTACTGATAGTCAAACTCAAAAACATTAATGGATCATTGAAAAATTTATAGATAAAGATGTATTGAAATCGGTTTTGAGGGAACAACCTTAGATGGGTCGAATATGGTGGTGATGGGGCTGATTTTTGAGACTTGTGACCACCCAATCGGCTTCATGCATGACTCTCAATGATAAATCAACAAGAAGGTTTATTATTACAATAGTTTAGATTAAATTTGAGTTCCATTTTGGCTTGCATGTGGCTCGAAATCAAGAAGGAAGAGGGCTGTTCGGACAGCCTCCTGGTCGAGAGTTTTGAGGCTGTTGGGGCTGATTTCGCATCATCATCCATGCTCCAACCCTTCATGGCTTTGCTCCTTACATTATTGAAATGATTAATTTTTTGTTTGATGATTTATTGTTGAGTTTTAGGGGTGTTTTTGCCCCATTTTCTGCTGAAAATGAAAAGAGAAAGAGATAGAGAAGAGAGCATTTTCTTGGAGGAATATGTGTTGTGTGTGTAAATTATGAGAGGGTGTTTGTGTTCCCTAGCCCTTATCACGTGATGAGGGAGCAAGAAGGGAGTTGGGGGCAGGTTTATTGGCTTGAAGGGGTGGTGGAGTGATATCCATTGGCTAGGAGGTGTGGTGTGTGGTGATGAGTTTGAATTTGGTTCCTAACTTGGTCTAGGTTCACATTATGGGTTGTTTTTGGACAAGTCATGTGTTAGTGGTTTGGTTATGTTATATTTTTGATTGTATAAGTATTGGATGTGTAAATGTTTATATATATATATATATATATATATATATATATATTTGTTATATATATATATATATATGTATATATATTTTGTTGTAAGGTCATTTGTTATAGGTTTTATATATATATGTATATACATGTAGCCGTATGTATGTGTCTGTATACGATTTGTGTTTATAAATTTGTTAGTTAATTCTCAATTATAACTTGTGTATATATTAGACATATATATACTTATTATTATCATTCAAGCACTTTTATATGCATAAGGATTTATAAACATATTTTTAGGGTGGTCATCATATATAGTTGTGTTTACATACACTTTAAATTGCTTGATGATTAAATTGTTGGACATTTATAAGAATTCTTTGTCGTTGACACGAATTGTGAACCCTACATAATTATTTATATAACCTAACTTCTCGAAATAAAGTTTTTGGTTCGTTGACCTTTTGTCAAGTTCAATTAGAACTAGTTTATAGCTTGAGATTGTGTTGAATGATTATAGTTATTATTCATGGCATTTATAAGATAGCTAGTCACCTGCAATACTTCATTGAACTAGAGGGCAATTATCATCATGCCGAAATGTCTAGAAGGCCAATTCTCTTAATAACCTCTAGGGATAGATACCTAGATAAGTCTAAGTAAATTGTCCTAGTCGGAAATTGAGGGTTGTTACAAAGCTTTCTTCGGTGCCCATACTTTTTCCGGGGCAATTTCTAAGCATTTCTTTGAACCTTTTCCATGCATCAACAACATCTTCACCCGGTTCTTGAGAAAAACCTCGGATTTTGTTCTCTAATTGCCTTTGAGTTCTAACCGAATAAAACTCATCAATAAAGCCTTCCCGAAGTTCGGCCCAAGTGGTAAATGAGTTTTCGGGTAACTCCTTAAACCATGAAGATGCATCTCCAATGAGAGTCATAGGAAATAGTTCCAACTTAACGGCCTCCGCTTGCCCTGTACCATATTGATATAACCTACAAATTTTCTCAAACCTCTCAAGATGTGCATATGGATCATTCCTTCTAATCCCATCAAACTTATCTTCTTCTACACTCTTGAGGTGATTCCCTTTCAAAAAGAAGTCCACTGAAATAGCCGGAGGGCGAATAGCTGTGCCCTGATCCGCCGGTATATTCCTTCTTCTCTCCCCGTAAGGACGGGCATTAGGATCCACCGGTTGTTCATCACCCATTCTCCTACCCCTAGGTTGTTGGTTAAGATTAAGGTTGGTTCGAGGTATGACAATGGTACTCGATTCAGGAGTTTGAATTTTCTCTTCTTCTTCTGAATCTGAGTTTTCTCCACTCCCAAATACACTACCTGCTTCTTTCAACTTATTAACCAACTGATCTTCTAAATCCTGAATGGGTGGGACACTGGTTTCGGTTTCTAAATCTATTTTTACTGGTATGAATGGTTCCTGGTTATCTCTTGACACAAGTCGACGTCTGACTTTCCCTGGATTAGACAATGGGCTAAGCAAAGGTCGGCCAGAAGCTCTTGTGTTCATCAACTAACAAGAACCTGCACACTCACCACAAACAAACCGTCAACCGCACCTGTGGTATAACTGAAATGAAATAAAATACAACTATCTAATAAAGCAATAAATTTTTTTCACAAATGAATGTGAAAAAGGATCGAACTACAAAAATAAACAACTACTTAAAATAAAGTCCCCGGCAGCGGCGCCAAAAACTTGATGTGTGAAATCGAGTAATAAATTTATAAACACGAAACTACCAAAAACTGACTACAACACATTCACAGGCAGTGAACCTGATCGTATGCAGTATAGTAAACTGGTAAATCTGAGGTCGGTCACAAGGACTAAGTAAGCAATTGTTTAAATAAAGTAATTCAAATGAAAGGGGGTTTTGTGGCCGAATTGCCACTTTGCAAAAGTTAGGAAATTGTTAGTAATCCCGGGAGATTAATCGAAAGAAATCCGGTATGACCGGGGCAGGGTTCGTCGGAAGACGAAAGTAAAAATGATTTTTAAAGACAATAATATTAAAAGACGTTTCATAAACCGTTTATGCCTAATCAGATCCCTCTATCATAGATGCTTGATTATCCAATTACCAATTATGCCTATGTGAATAAAAACGTGGTACCACCAACCGTTTCTAAACCTTTAACATGATGATCGTTCGAAGATATTCATGCACAATAGAGAATTTGTCGTTTGGTTCATTCTAATTATTTAGTTCATGACTTCATGTAAAGGTGGCAAAATGGTCGGTTCGGTAATGGGTAATGTAGTGTGCATTTGAAACGTGTTGGGTCGAGTTGACCTCAAACACCTTTAGTGTGACATAACCCGAATATATCAATCCATTCATAAGCAAATGGTCCAAATCCCAAATTTAGTTTCACGAGCCCTCTCTCTATGGTGTGATACACATTCAAGACTTGATCGGGCCTCCATTATTTTGCAGAGAATATAGATGGGATCCGCAAGAAAAGGGTATACAAGAATGAAACCTGAAGTTACATTAACTAATAGATTATTTTGCTTTTAGGGACTTAAGGGGAAATCAACTATCAGGCTATGTGTCATGGTGTGTTTAGGAGAGATCAAGAGCTGGAATACTCGGTCCTTTCTAGATTTAGTTATAACTGGAATTAAGCTCATTAGATAGAGAAGAATCCAAAATATTACGAATTTTAAAGCTTCATCGGCCCTACAAAAAGAATAAAATGTATGAAGTTTCAATGATAAACCACTTACATTATTTCTTAGCTATTCCGGCCTGATATAAAATGTTAGTTTTAATCTGTAGCTAAAAAATATAAAGAAAAGACCAATTTATTTGGCTAAAGCAACATATTTTACAATGTTTATTTAATTTATAAATTATAATCCACTAATAATACAATAAAAATGTTCCACTATAACTCATTATCTCCAGTACACAATCAATATGTATATAAAACAAACTAGTTTATTTTTGAAATTCCCGATTCCTTTTATACACAACAAAAAATTGAACGTAAAGTGCTACTATTATTATACAAGATAAGGTCTAACCATTTACCCAAGTTGATTGAAGAATGCGGCTGCTTCAGCCTACTAAACTTCTTAAAAAGTCATTCCGGCAACACCGATGTCAGAGATGAAATTTGAAGACGGTGGCCTGGCCAGATTTTTGAGTATAAATCTAATAGAAAAATCAAAATGAATCTTCAGATTTGTGTGGTGGGTATATTAAAGTAAATATTTAAAATGTCAGATCTTGTGTCTTACGGTCTTACCTTAGAAGGTGGGGTGGTTGGTTCGTATGTTTTATTTCATTATATATTCCGTATTATTTAGTGTGTGTTGTGTGTATGGGTAATGGGTGTGTGCTATGAATATGATTGATTTTTGAGGTTGAAGAAGATAGTCAAATACATATCTGAATTGTGTGGTTGTGAGGAAAAGAAGGAAAATGGATTTATTTTTTCTTTTCATTTTTAATCTTTTCAATAGGTATTTACATTTTGAACCTTATAGATTTTATATGTTTACAAAATCATTTTTAATTTCTATAGCTTGATTATTAAATAATTATTCACATTTCTTTACAGATTTGATTTGTAAACAAAACAACTACCCTCAAGTAGTTCTTGTCGTCTTGAGAGTATTCTATAGTAGTAGACATTGTTAATTAAGTTATAACATTGAATATAATATAACAATAAGTCGGTTGTAATTTTTGGTATACCAACTTATAAACATAGCATCTTAATGAAGATTCGATTTTCTTATTGTTTATCATGTATGTCAAAAGTTTATTGGATTTCTTGACAACCCAGTGAATTTCGTATTGGAATCCCAATTTGGATACCGGTACCGACAAGGTGATCTCGGTTCGACGTTCGGTTCTTACTTTGGGCTTACTTCGGTTTTAATTTATAATATATGATCTTCACCATTTTATAAAAAAAACTTATATAAAGCATTTACTAGCCTTTGCAATATGATACCGGAAATCTTTCTACAAGTGATTTGATCAGCCAAATAGTTGCGCCCTTGGCGAATTCTTCATCACTAGAAACATTGTAAGTGTTCATACATGTATAGATTGATTTCTATCTTATTTTGTTAGGTCGAAAACGACCATATTTTATTTGTCCAGGAAATAGTTGAAGATCAGTGAAGAATACTTGTACAGGATTCTGAAACGTTTCAGTTTCATAATATTGACTGAGCTTCACTTCAGTTAAGATCAGCCTCAACTGAAAGCATTTATCTGAAGTCAAAGAGTGAAGACTGAAGAAAGAGTATCATCCCAGTAGCAGAACTAAGAGAAGATTATTTCTGATTGAAGACTGAAGCATCTCAGTGTAAAGTACTTACAACACTTTACACTAATTACGAGGAAGCCTTTTTGACTTTACCAACCTTTACCCGGATAATACCATATTGTCTGGAAAAGTACAAGGTTGAGTAAAAAGGTTGAGAATAAAGGTGAACTGTCACATCAAAGTGACTTTCACACCCATACTTTATTTACGCATGTTAAGGAATTGATTTCAATTCCTTAAATGCTCTCAACCATAATTTGTACGGCCTAGTCCATGTCATCATGGACTTTGCCTATAAATAGAAGGCATCTCACCATTTGCAAAATGATGGAAACTTTGGCATTGCAACTTGTGAGTTATACTCTAAGTAATTATTACGAGTATTTCCAAGTTTATTAGATCACTTGAATTTCAAAGTTGTTTAGATATTACACTTGGGTGTTTATCTTTGTTCCGCAACAACCTTTGTATTTTGTTTAATACAATTAATAAAATACATTGAAAAAGTAGATCGTGTTCTGTTGGTGCATTTCCGGGTGACAACATCATTATAGAAGTTTGTCTTGAGTCGTTTGTATATGTAATTTATTAAACGGTTTGTTTTTGCACGAAATAAGGTCAAACACGACCAAGTCAACCATAGGGTTGACCAGGTCGAGTTCGACCATGGGTGGTCGAGTTCGACCATGGTTGGTCGAATTCGACCATGGGAGGTTAAGTTTGACCAAAGGTGGTCTAGTTCGACCTTATGTGGTCTAGTTCAACCTTATGTGGTCTAGTTCAACCAAAGGTGGTCTAGTTCGACCTTGCAAGGTTGAGGTCGACCAATATGTTTAGTATAAATAGGAAATTAAGTCTTATGTTTAAGAAGAATCTTTCGAGCTCTTTGTTTTCGTTTTTCTCTAGTTGGGAGAGCTCGTGTCTTACTTGTAATCGTTATTATTGAAGTAATACAAGGCTCCGATTATCCCATTCATATATTGTTCATCATATATTGTTAGTGTTTGTTGTATTGTTGATTGCTAGCTCTTGAGAATTTCCGCACTCAATAGTTAGTTATCTAATCTCGTAGATCCGGTGGCTAAGGGACTTTCAATTGGTATCAGAGCCATTGATCGTGTTCGGGGTTAGAGATTTCAACAATTTTCAAGTCGTTTCGGCAGTCTCTTGCTTGGAAGAGGTCGAGTTCAAGTCGTTTTGGCAGTTAATAGCTTCTAAGAGGTCGAGTTCAACGGGTCAAGTTCGACCAAAGGTGGTCTAGTTCGACCTTATGTGGTCTAGTTCGACCTTATGTGGTCTAGTTCGACTAAAGGTGGTCTAGTTCGACCTTATGTGGTCTAGTTCGACCTTATGTGGTCTAGTTCGACCTTATGTGGTCTAGTTCGACCTTATGTGGTCTAGTTCGACCTTATGTGGTCTAGTTCGACCTTATGTGGTCTAGTTCGACCTTATGTGGTCTAGTTCGACCTTATGTGGTCTAGTTCGACCTTATGTGGTCTAGTTCGACCTTATGTGGTCTAGTTCGACCTTATGTGGTCTAGTTCGACCTTATGTGGTCTAGTTCGACCTTATGTGGTCTAGTTCGACCTTATGTGGTCTAGTTCGACCTTATGTGGTCTAGTTCGACCTTATGTGGTCTAGTTCGACCTTATGTGGTCTAGTTCGACCTTATGTGGTCTAGTTCGACCTTATGTGGTCTAGTTCGACCTTATGTGGTCTAGTTCGACCTTATGTGGTCTAGTTCGACCTTATGTGGTCTAGTTCGACCTTATGTGGTCTAGTTCGACCTTATGTGGTCTAGTTCGACCTTATGTGGTCTAGTTCGACCTTATGTGGTCTAGTTCGACCTTATGTGGTCTAGTTCGACCTTATGTGGTCTAGTTCGACCTTATGTGGTCTAGTTCGACCTTATGTGGTCTAGTTCGACCTTATGTGGTCTAGTTCGACCTTATGTGGTCTAGTTCGACCTTATGTGGTCTAGTTCGACCTTATGTGGTCTAGTTCGACCTTATGTGGTCTAGTTCGACCTTATGTGGTCTAGTTCGACCTTATGTGGTCTAGTTCGACCTTATGTGGTCTAGTTCGACCTTATGTGGTCTAGTTCGACCTTATGTGGTCTAGTTCGACCTTATGTGGTCTAGTTCGACCTTATGTGGTCTAGTTCGACCTTATGTGGTCTAGTTCGACCTTATGTGGTCTAGTTCGACCTTATGTGGTCTAGTTCGACCTTATGTGGTCTAGTTCGACCTTATGTGGTCTAGTTCGACCTTATGTGGTCTAGTTCGACCTTATGTGGTCTAGTTCGACCTTATGTGGTCTAGTTCGACCTTATGTGGTCTAGTTCGACCTTATGTGGTCTAGTTCGACCTTATGTGGTCTAGTTCGACCTTATGTGGTCTAGTTCGACCTTATGTGGTCTAGTTCGACCTTATGTGGTCTAGTTCGACCTTATGTGGTCTAGTTCGACCTTATGTGGTCTAGTTCGACCTTATGTGGTCTAGTTCGACCTTATGTGGTCTAGTTCGACCTTATGTGGTCTAGTTCGACCTTATGTGGTCTAGTTCGACCTTATGTGGTCTAGTTCGACCTTATGTGGTCTAGTTCGACCTTATGTGGTCTAGTTCGACCTTATGTGGTCTAGTTCGACCTTATGTGGTCTAGTTCGACCTTATGTGGTCTAGTTCGACCTTATGTGGTCTAGTTCGACCTTATGTGGTCTAGTTCGACCTTATGTGGTCTAGTTCGACCTTATGTGGTCTAGTTCGACCTTATGTGGTCTAGTTCGACCTTATGTGGTCTAGTTCGACCTTATGTGGTCTAGTTCGACCTTATGTGGTCTAGTTCGACCTTATGTGGTCTAGTTCGACCTTATGTGGTCTAGTTCGACCTTATGTGGTCTAGTTCGACCTTATGTGGTCTAGTTCGACCTTATGTGGTCTAGTTCGACCTTATGTGGTCTAGTTCGACCTTATGTGGTCTAGTTCGACCTTATGTGGTCTAGTTCGACCTTATGTGGTCTAGTTCGACCTTATGTGGTCTAGTTCGACCTTATGTGGTCTAGTTCGACCTTATGTGGTCTAGTTCGACCTTATGTGGTCTAGTTCGACCTTATGTGGTCTAGTTCGACCTTATGTGGTCTAGTTCGACCTTATGTGGTCTAGTTCGACCTTATGTGGTCTAGTTCGACCTTATGTGGTCTAGTTCGACCTTATGTGGTCTAGTTCGACCTTATGTGGTCTAGTTCGACCTTATGTGGTCTAGTTCGACCTTATGTGGTCTAGTTCGACCTTATGTGGTCTAGTTCGACCTTATGTGGTCTAGTTCGACCTTATGTGGTCTAGTTCGACCTTATGTGGTCTAGTTCGACCTTATGTGGTCTAGTTCGACCTTATGTGGTCTAGTTCGACCTTATGTGGTCTAGTTCGACCTTATGTGGTCTAGTTCGACCTTATGTGGTCTAGTTCGACCTTATGTGGTCTAGTTCGACCTTATGTGGTCTAGTTCGACTTTTGGTCTTAGAGCTTTTGTGATGAAATTAATCATTTGTAGCCAAGTAGTTGATGATCAAACCTTTATTTTATGCCAATGATGTAGAGATAATTAATCCGGTAACTAGTGAAGGGGTTGCAGATTAAGTGGTTCTCTATGTATTTTGGAGATGCTTACCTTGAGGGGGAGATTTGATACAAAAGACATCAGGTGATTGGTGGATTTGTAAAGTTACAAGAAAAGTCAGACACTATTGGTTGAAGACATGGATCTTGTGAGTGTTGCATATCTAAGATTCAAGTTACAGAATCTCTTATCTTTGTGGGAGTTGATTAAATCAATGTCGATTGTTGAAGATTCAACTTTTCTATCTTATACCGGTTAAGCTTGAAGATCAAATGGATTTAGCTATGTTGTCTTGCATGATATCTATTATTGCTTGGAGAATCGATGATATTTGGATTGCTTGGAAGCAATGATTTATGGATTACTTTGAAGTTATGATGTTTGGCATGATAATATTGCTTGGAGCTTAATTTGGAGGAGGATACTGTTGAGGGGGAGAATTACAATCTGTGTATTGGATCTGTAGCTGTCAGAAGGATACAGAGATTTTGAAGTTTAAAGATTAGTGTGCAGCGCATGAAGATCAAGTCTTACCGAAAGAAGACGTGATATCATTGGTTAAATGGAAGTCTGTTGATGCAGATTTTTAACTAACGATTCTCATAATTGATAGCAATAGTCAAGGGGTATTTGTTTGTGCATTTCTGTTACTATTGCTATGCATTACAAGTGAAGACTTTGAAGATCGAAGAAAACTTCTAAATGCTGGTGTCAAGGGGGAGTTTGTTGGTGCATTTCCGGGTGACAACATCATTATAGAAGTTTGTCTTGAGTCGTTTGTATATGTAATTTATTAAACGGTTTGTTTTTGCACGAAATAAGGTCAAACACGACCAAGTCAACCATAGGGTTGACCAGGTCGAACTCAACCAGGTCGAGTTCGACCATGGGTGGTCGAGTTCGACCATGGGAGGTCAAGTTCGACCAAAGGTGGTCTAGTTCGACCTTATGTGGTCTAGTTCGACCTTATGTGGTCTAGTTCGACTAAAGGTGGTCTAGTTCGACCTTGCAAGGTTGAGGTCGACCAATATGTTTAGTATAAATAGGAAGATTAAGTCTTATGTTTAAGAAGAATCTTTCTAGCTCTTTGTTTTCGTTTTTCTCTAGTTGGGAGAGCTCGTGTCTTACTTGTAATCGTTATTATTGAAGTAATACAAGGCTCCGATTATCCCATTCATATATTGTTCATCATATATTGTTAGTGTTTATTGTATTGTTGATTGCTAGCTCTTGAGAATTTCCGCACTCAATAGTTAGTTATCTAATCTCGTAGATCCGGTTGGCTAAGGGACTTTCAATTGGTATCAGAGCCATTGATCGTGTTCGGGGTTAGAGATTTCAACAATTTTCAAGTCGTTTCGGCAGTCTCTTGCTTGGAAGAGGTCGAGTTCAAGTCGTTTTGGCAGTTAATAGCTTCTAAGAGGTCGAGTTCAACGGGTCAAGTTCGACCAACTTTGGTCAAGTTCGACCTTATGTGGTCTAGTTCGACCTTATGTGGTCTAGTTCAACTAAAGGTGGTCTAGTTCGACCTTATGTGGTCTAGTTCGACCTTATGTGGTCTAGTTCGACCTTATGTGGTCTAGTTCGACCTTATGTGGTCTAGTTCGACCTTATGTGGTCTAGTTCGACCTTATGTGGTCTAGTTCGACCTTATGTGGTCTAGTTCGACCTTATGTGGTCTAGTTCGACCTTATGTGGTCTAGTTCGACCTTATGTGGTCTAGTTCGACCTTATGTGGTCTAGTTCGACCTTATGTGGTCTAGTTCGACCTTATGTGGTCTAGTTCGACCTTATGTGGTCTAGTTCGACCTTATGTGGTCTAGTTCGACCTTATGTGGTCTAGTTCGACCTTATGTGGTCTAGTTCGACCTTATGTGGTCTAGTTCGACCTTATGTGGTCTAGTTCGACCTTATGTGGTCTAGTTCGACCTTATGTGGTCTAGTTCGACCTTATGTGGTCTAGTTCGACCTTATGTGGTCTAGTTCGACCTTATGTGGTCTAGTTCGACCTTATGTGGTCTAGTTCGACCTTATGTGGTCTAGTTCGACCTTATGTGGTCTAGTTCGACCTTATGTGGTCTAGTTCGACCTTATGTGGTCTAGTTCGACCTTATGTGGTCTAGTTCGACCTTATGTGGTCTAGTTCGACCTTATGTGGTCTAGTTCGACCTTATGTGGTCTAGTTCGACCTTATGTGGTCTAGTTCGACCTTATGTGGTCTAGTTCGACCTTATGTGGTCTAGTTCGACCTTATGTGGTCTAGTTCGACCTTATGTGGTCTAGTTCGACCTTATGTGGTCTAGTTCGACCTTATGTGGTCTAGTTCGACCTTATGTGGTCTAGTTCGACCTTATGTGGTCTAGTTCGACCTTATGTGGTCTAGTTCGACCTTATGTGGTCTAGTTCGACCTTATGTGGTCTAGTTCGACCTTATGTGGTCTAGTTCGACCTTATGTGGTCTAGTTCGACCTTATGTGGTCTAGTTCGACCTTATGTGGTCTAGTTCGACCTTATGTGGTCTAGTTCGACCTTATGTGGTCTAGTTCGACCTTATGTGGTCTAGTTCGACCTTATGTGGTCTAGTTCGACCTTATGTGGTCTAGTTCGACCTTATGTGGTCTAGTTCGACCTTATGTGGTCTAGTTCGACCTTATGTGGTCTAGTTCGACCTTATGTGGTCTAGTTCGACCTTATGTGGTCTAGTTCGACCTTATGTGGTCTAGTTCGACCTTATGTGGTCTAGTTCGACCTTATGTGGTCTAGTTCGACCTTATGTGGTCTAGTTCGACCTTATGTGGTCTAGTTCGACCTTATGTGGTCTAGTTCGACCTTATGTGGTCTAGTTCGACCTTATGTGGTCTAGTTCGACCTTATGTGGTCTAGTTCGACCTTATGTGGTCTAGTTCGACCTTATGTGGTCTAGTTCGACCTTATGTGGTCTAGTTCGACCTTATGTGGTCTAGTTCGACCTTATGTGGTCTAGTTCGACCTTATGTGGTCTAGTTCGACCTTATGTGGTCTAGTTCGACCTTATGTGGTCTAGTTCGACCTTATGTGGTCTAGTTCGACCTTATGTGGTCTAGTTCGACCTTATGTGGTCTAGTTCGACCTTATGTGGTCTAGTTCGACCTTATGTGGTCTAGTTCGACCTTATGTGGTCTAGTTCGACCTTATGTGGTCTAGTTCGACCTTATGTGGTCTAGTTCGACCTTATGTGGTCTAGTTCGACCTTATGTGGTCTAGTTCGACCTTATGTGGTCTAGTTCGACCTTATGTGGTCTAGTTCGACCTTATGTGGTCTAGTTCGACCTTATGTGGTCTAGTTCGACCTTATGTGGTCTAGTTCGACCTTATGTGGTCTAGTTCGACCTTATGTGGTCTAGTTCGACCTTATGTGGTCTAGTTCGACCTTATGTGGTCTAGTTCGACCTTATGTGGTCTAGTTCGACCTTATGTGGTCTAGTTCGACCTTATGTGGTCTAGTTCGACCTTATGTGGTCTAGTTCGACCTTATGTGGTCTAGTTCGACCTTATGTGGTCTAGTTCGACCTTATGTGGTCTAGTTCGACCTTATGTGGTCTAGTTCGACCTTATGTGGTCTAGTTCGACCTTATGTGGTCTAGTTCGACCTTATGTGGTCTAGTTCGACCTTATGTGGTCTAGTTCGACCTTATGTGGTCTAGTTCGACCTTATGTGGTCTAGTTCGACCTTATGTGGTCTAGATTCAGATGAATCAGATGAAGATTGAAGACTAGGGTTGAAAGTTGATTAAACTATAGATGATCTTTGCTGAGCATGTGTTTGGGATTTTTTCTTAGAGCTTTTGTGATGAAATTAATCATTTGTAGCCAAGTAGTTGATGATCAAACCTTTATTTTATGCCAATGATGTAGAGATAATTAATCCGGTAACTAGTGAAGGGGTTGCAGATTAAGTGGTTCTCTATGTATTTTGGAGATGCTTACCTTGAGGGGGAGATTTGATACAAAAGACATCAGGTGATTGGTGGATTTGTAAAGTTACAAGACAAAGTCAGACACTATTGGTTGAAGACATGGATCTTGTGAGTGCTGCATATCTAAGATTCAAGTTACAGAATCTCTTATCTTTGTGGGAGTTGATTAAATCAATGTCGATTGTTGAAGATTCAACTTTTCTATCTTATACCGGTTAAGCTTGAAGATCAAATGGATTTAGCTATGTTGTCTTGCATGATATCTATTATTGCTTGGAGAATCGATGATATTTGGATTGCTTGGAAGCAATGATTTATGGATTACTTTGAAGTTATGATGTTTGGCATGATAATATTGCTTGGAGCTTAATTTGGAGGAGGATACTGTTGAGGGGGAGAATTACAATCTGTGTATTGGATCTGTAGCTGTCAGAAGGATACAGAGATTTTGAAGTTTAAAGATTAGTGTGCAGCGCATGAAGATCAAGTCTTACCGAAAGAAGACGTGATATCATTGGTTAAATGGAAGTCTGTTGATGCAGATTTTTAACTAACGATTCTCATAATTGATAGCAATAGTCAAGGGGTATTTGTTTGTGCATTTCTGTTACTATTGCTATGCATTACAAGTGAAGACTTTGAAGATCGAAGAAAACTTCTAAATGCTGGTGTCAAGGGGGAGTTTGTTGGTGCATTTCCGGGTGACAACATCATTATAGAAGTTTGTCTTGAGTCGTTTGTATATGTAATTTATTAAACGGTTTGTTTTTGCACGAAATAAGGTCAAACACGACCAAGTCAACCATAGGGTTGACCAGGTCGAACTCAACCAGGTCGAGTTCGACCATGGGTGGTCGAGTTCGACCATGGGAGGTCAAGTTCGACCAAAGGTGGTCTAGTTCGACCTTATGTGGTCTAGTTCGACCTTATGTGGTCTAGTTCGACCTTATGTGGTCTAGTTCGACCAAAGGTGGTCTAGTTCGACCTTGCAAGGTTGAGGTCGACCAATATGTTTAGTATAAATAGGAAGATTAAGTCTTATGTTTAAGAAGAATCTTTCTAGCTCTTTGTTTTCGTTTTTCTCTAGTTGGGAGAGCTCGTGTCTTACTTGTAATCGTTATTATTGAAGTAATACAAGGCTCCGATTATCCCATTCATATATTGTTCATCATATATTGTTAGTGTTTATTGTATTGTTGATTGCTAGCTCTTGAGAATTTCCGCACTCAATAGTTAGTTATCTAATCTCGTAGATCCGGTGGCTAAGGGACTTTCATGGTTCTTTGCCACATACTTGATATATATATTATATTTATATAGTTTCAGTGCTTATCCTTCTGAAATCTGGATCGTCACATCTCAACTGGTCACAGCCAGGTCAGTGTTGCTTGCCAGTCATTGTTATTGATATAGAGGTATCTTCGGGTATTCCATCAAGTTGGGACTTACATATTTCTATGTATTTTTCTTTCCTTGTGATTTGTAGTTATATTTGCATGTTGTGTTACCAGGGATCTATCGAACAACACTTTGACTGGGCCAATCTCTCTGGAAAAGCTTTCAATTTTTTAAGTTTTTGTAAGTTCTTTAACATGATGATCGTTCGAAGATATTCATTCACAATAAAGAATTTGTCATTTGGTTCATTCTAATTATGTAGCTCATGACTTCATGTAAAGGTGGCAAAATGGTCGGTTCGGTAATGGGTAATGTAGTGTGCATTTGAAACGTGTTGGGCCGAGTTGACCTCAAACACGTTTAGTGTGACATAACCCGAATATATCAATCCATTCATAAGCAAATGGTCAAATCCCAAATTTAGTTTCATGAGCCCTCTCTTTATGGTGTGATACACATTCAAGACCTGATGGGCCTCCATTATTTTGCAGAGAATATAGATGGGATCCGCAAGAAAAGGGTATACAAGAATGAAACCTGAAGTTACATTAACTAATAGATTATTTTGCTTTCAGGGACTTAAGGGGGAATCAACTATCAGGCTATATGTCATGGTCTGTTTTGTAGATTTAGTCATTAGATAGATCGATGATAAAGAAATTAAATGCCATCGGTTCCTGTTGTTTTTTATAGTTGAAAGATATGAAATAGCAGAGAAGAATCCAAAATCTTACGAACTTTAAAGCTTCATCGGCCCTACAAAAAGAATAAAATGTATGAAGTTTCAATGATAAACCACTTACATTATTTCTTAGCTATATTGACCTGATATAAAATATTTTTTTAATCTGTAGCTAAAAAATTTCAAGAAAAGACCAATTTATTTGGCTAAAGCAACATATTTTACAATGTTTAAATAATTTATAAATTATAATCCACTAATAATACAATAAAAATGTCCCACTACAACTCATTATCTCCAGTACACAATCAATATGTATATAAAACAAATTAGTTTATTTTTGAAATTCCCGATTCCTCTTATACACAACAAAAAATTGAACGTGAAGTGCTACTATTATTATACAATAGATAAGGTCTAACCATTTACCCAAGTTGATTGAAGAATGCGGCTGCTTCAGCCTACTAAACTTCTTAAAAAGTCATTCCGGCAACACCGATGTCAGAGATGAAATTTGAAGACGGTAGCCTGGCCAGATTTTTGAGTATAAATCTAATAGAAATATCAAAATGAATCTTCAGATTTGTGTTGAGGGTATATTAAAGTAAATATTCAAAATGTCATCTTGTGTCTTACGGTCTTACCTCAGAAGGTGGGGTGGTTGTAACATCCGTGAATTTTGACCCGTTGACTTTATGTGTAATTTGACTAACAATTTGAGTTAATGAATTAATTGGGTCGTTTTGAGAGTTAAATGGCAATGTGGAATATTCGGGTCGATAATATGGGTTAGTCGATATTTAAATGTGTAGCGTTTGTGTTGTGATTTGTGAAGGGAAGCGGGTCGGCCCGTGGGTAGTCCATGACCCACCAGCCACCCATGACCCATTTCCCCCCCCTTATCCTCTTCTCCCCCTCTCATTCTCATTTCTATCTATCTCTTTCTCTCTTTCTCTCAAGAACAAAGCAAGACCAATTCTTCTCTTCTCCCTACCATCTACTTAGTGTTTAGAAAGGTTATAACACTAGATTCATCACCATCTATACCACATTATCGTCATATCGAAGAATCAAAGGTGGAAGTTCTCGCATTTTGTCCACTTTGACCTAATTTCGGGTTCTAGCTCAAAAGGAAGTTTTGGTAAGTCAAATTCATCCCATTTACACCTACTTATGTTTGTTTAAGCATTTCTAGTCATCTTGAACAATTGCAAGTCTTGAATCGAGTCAAAAGACGATTTGGGTCAAATTAGGGTTTTGATTAGGGTTAGAGCGATTTGTTATGAATTTGATGTCTTGGGTCGAATTTGTGGATTGAGTTATGTTTATTTATGGTTAATGATGTCTATTTATGCTTCAATTCAAGTTATAAGTTCCTACAAATCGTTTTGAATTGGTTTGGGTCGAGTTTTAAGGGTTTTGGTTTAGGTTTCCTGCGTATGCTGCTGCACTTCTGCTTCTGGACCAGTATGGGGCCACTGCGGCGCAGTGGCTTGGGCTAGCCCACTGCGGCGCAGTGGCTAGGGCCTGGTCAAGCCTGGGACAGCCCACTGCGGCGCAGTGAGCTTGGCTAAGGCTCACTGCGGCGCAGTGGTTAGTTTCTGGGAAATTGTTGCGCGTCGATTTTCAAACGTTAATAACTTTTGATCCGTAAGTCCAAACAAATCGTATGACCTATCGTTGGAATCGTAAGAGAGTCTAGTTTCTAGTGGTAACACTCCTTTTGTATGAATCTTTTGTCATTTCTAAAAAGGTCGAGTCGAATGCGTCTTGTTCCTACTCGTTTAAGTTGTAAAGGCGTTTAGGGTTTGTGACTTGACCTAATTGTGCTAAACCAACTTGTTTATGATTGTAGAGTTGACATTATGGTATTATGATGTATAATTATAGGTTGTGGACGTGTGGACCCTGTTACTCGGTCGTAATCTTATTCTAGCTTCTTTGCCGGGCAAGGTGAGTTTCGTATCTCCCTACTCGCTTGAGATTCGGGCTGAAAAGTGTAAACCTTGCTTGTTTACTTGCAATTATTGATTCATTGATTGATGGTCTTAGTTGTTAGACTTATGTGATAGTTCCTTTCGTTTGATTTGGTTAAATTGGTTCGAGTATTGAATTGTTGAGACGATTTTCATGTTTGAATGACTTAGTTTATGTTGTTAAGTATCTAGTAATAATAGGATAGACGTACATACATGAAAGTCGGTTATGCCTTCATTGGGTTTTAGATGTGGTGGGAAGGCTGCGGGTGACCCTATATATAAGCATCTGGGACTCGAAGGAAGCAGAATCCTCTGAAGTATATGTACGTATAGTTGGTTTGAATTGTGGTTAATGGCTTATGGTTGTCGAATGTTGATTATTGGGTTAAGATTGATGATTATCGATTGTTAGTTTATGGTTCATCATATGTTGATTGACTTGGGTTATGTTTTGGCGAAGTATTAATGGCTGATGTCGATGAGTGGTGATTATCGGTTTATGATTGACGATTATTGATTGATGACTCAGGTTTGGCGAATATTGATTATTGATTCATATTCATCATATATTGATCGTCGGTTTATGAATTATGCATTTACATTTGATTGTAAGCATTGCATACATTGTTGATGAGCCCTCGGCAGGGGATTGCTGACATCCTGGTGCATAGATGTATGCACCCATTTTGGATGTAGAACGTGACCCCGAGTATATAGACATATATATCTCGATGATTTTGAGATACAGCCTTGTTCATGGTAATGACAGAAGGGTATCGTTGCATAAGTGACTGGAGATCACGCATAGGATAGGCATGTTTGCTTATTCATGCATTTGGCACTTACATTGATTCGCATATCATTTGTGCATTCTCATTTACACATTTACTTGTCTTGTGTAATCTTGATGTTGGGCGATGTTGTGTTATGTAGAGGCTCGCTGTAAGTCATGTCTAGCCTCTATTCTTATATTGTGACTATTGATGTTGGCTCTTTACGAACCATTACTACGGACTCACCAACCTTGTGTTGACTATGCTTAGTAAACTTTTCAGGTAATCAGGTTCTCCCAGGGCGTGGAGTTTAGTTGCTTGGCTTGCTGTAAACCCGGACTATGGACTTCATGGATCAAGGATTCATTGGCCTGCCTTTTTCATTATACTTAGGATCGTTTGCCATCTTTGGATGTTATTATGTAAACTTTGATGGCTATTTGCTCCTGTTGTATTTTGATACTTGCTTCGTTATGTTTTGGATTCACCGAATCTATATTTGCATTTAGATTGTTCTATTGTAATTCCACCTGGTGCTATGTGTTTTCCGTGATATTCCGAGCCTCGGCTTGGGGTGTTACAGAATGGTGGCCCATGCGTGGTCATAGAGAATTAGGCGGTTTGACCTAGACTACGGCTTAAGTTAAAACTCTTCATATAGCATGCATGGTTAGGAAATTCGTGTGCAATGTGAATTATGTGAATCCCCGTGTGAGTTCGTAGTTAAGACCTATTGTATGAAAGCTTGAATTCAATGTGATGAATGTGGTTACCATGATTTGCTGTTGGTAATTGTCAGGACTAATTTGATGATTTAGGGCAAAATGAAGGGATGCCATTAACTTAGTATAATATTATGGCAACCCTAAAAGAACCCGATCAACTCTTTTATGGTTACCCGATATTATAGCAAGTTCATGACATCGTGGATTGTGCACGTGTGGCTTAAAGTATAATAAGGAACCGATATGCTTAATGGAAGTTGATTAGGTGGAAGTCATTTGTGTTAGTTGTTTGATTGCATGATGTAATGAGCATGATTACTTGAATTAATGATGATGTATTGTAATAAATTCAACTTGATGTTATGATATGTAAAAATCCCTTATGATTCTAACACTCTTGCTTTAACTTAACGATATGAAATGAGTATGTAGTATCGGTTTGAGAGCATTGACTACTTGTGTGACTAACATGCGAGCATTTGAGACTAACCTTCGGGTCAACGTGTCACTTGTCTTATAGAAATGGAGAGACCAAGGAGAGTCAGAACAAACTATAGGACTGAAGAGGAAGAACCTCAACCGGAAGCTCAACCGGAAGTACAAGGAGGTAGGGGCCGTGGTAGAGGTCGTGGTAGGGGCCGTGGTAGGGGTCGTGGTGGAGCTCCTGAGCCAAACTTGGCTGAGGTAATTGCTCAAACAGTTGCCGGCATCATGCCAACCATCATTGCTCAAGTCACCGCAAGTCTTGGGCAAAATAATGTGGCTCAAGACAACGAAGCTCCAGAAAACGAAATAATGAAAATGCTCAACCTCATGCCGTAGAGGATGAAGAAGAGGGACCGGTGGGAGTTGGTATCGGTATGCCCATGAATAATCAGTATGGCGGATACCGCCAAGGGTGTATATTTAAGGATTTTAAAAGTTGTGGGGCACCGGAGTTTGATGGGAAGGGTGGTCCCACGGAATGTATAAGGTGGTTTGAGGCGATAGAGGCGGTGATAGAAAGGAGTCATTGCACCTATGATGACCGGATTTCCTATGCATCCGGCATGTTTAGGCATGACGCCTTGAGTTGGTGGAACCAAGAAATAACGTTGGGTCGGACTCATAATTTGGAATGGATCGACTTCAAGGACAAAGTGAAAGCAAAGTTTTGTCCTCCGTATGAACTACAAAACTTAACCATTGAGTTTGCTAATCTCAGCATGGAGGGAGCCGATTACAAGGGCTACGTGAGACGATTTCAAGAACTGTCTACCCTCATTCCTCACTTGGTGGGCACCGAGTCACAGGCCATCCAGAAGTTTGTATTGGGCTTGAATCCTCAAGTCCGATCTTATGTAAACTCCAACATGCCTACTTCTTTGGCTAATGCGGTCAACCAAGCCGGGAGTGTGACTGAGGATTTATTGAGGTGTGGTGTTTTGAGCAAATCCTCATCAAACAAGAGGAAAGAAGTGGGTGAGTCAAGTGGGGTAAAGAAAGCGGGAAGGTTTGACCCCAAGAATGCTTATAGGGGTAGGGTAATGGCGGCGGTAGAACCGGCTAGGAAAACTTTCCCGGGACCTCATCCTTTCTGTGGGAGGTGCAACCAACATCACCCCGCAAATGCCCAATGCAAAACATGCTTTAATTGTAACCGGGTCGGGCACCTCTCTAGGGATTGTAGAGCTCCAAGAGCCGGCCCAATGAATGCGGCTCCTATTCGGGCCGTTCCTCCTCAAGGTAACCAAAGAAGAGGCGAATGTTTTGAATGTGGTAGCCGTGACCACTACCGTAATAATTGCCCTCGATGGGTGGGGCAACAAGTGCAAGTAGCCGTCCACCCCAACCAACTGCAAATGGTCGGGCCTAATCAAAACCGGGGACAACAAGGCCACCAAGTGCAACCACGCGGCCGAGCCTTTGCGGCCAATGTAAATGAAGCCCGCAATGATCCTAACATTGTAGCAGGTACTTTTCTCCTTAATGGTCTCTATGCCACCGTTCTATTTGATTCCGGGGCCGATTTTAGCCTCGTGTCTTCTAACTTTGTTCCTTTGATTGATGTGCATCCGTGTGCTCTAAACTATGTGCTTGACATTGAAATGGTAAACGGGTCACTAACTAGAATTAGTCAAATACTTCGAGAATGTGTCTTGACTTTGGAAGATGTCGACTTCTTCATTGACCTTATGCCCCTTGACATTGGTAGTTTTGATATTATAGTGGGTATGGATTGGTTGACGGTGGTAAATGCAACCATTGATTGTGGCGAGAGAGTTGTTAAAATACCTTTGGCTAACGGCAAAATTCTTAGGGTTCAAGGTGAAACCTCCGATTTTTCAACTTCTAAAGTCTTTAGTGCTACCATCTCAAAGGTAGAATTGAAGACCGTCCCTATCGTTTGTGATTTTCCCGATGTTTTTCCGGACGACTTACCGGGGTTACCTCCGCCCCGTGAACTTGATTTTCGTATCAATCTTATTCCCGAAGCCGCGCCCATAGCAAAAGCTCCATATAGACTAGCCTTAACCGAAATGCAAGAGCTACAAACTCAACTCAAGGAACTCCAAGAGAAGGGTTTCATTCGCCCTAGCCAATCTCCTTGGGGTGCTCCTGTTCTCTTCGTCAAAAAGAAAGACGGATCCTTCAGAATGTGTATTGATTATCGGGAATTGAACAAGCTCACCGTGAAGAACCGATATCCTCTCCCAAGAATTGATGACTTGTTTGATCAACTTCAAGGAGCTAAGCACTTCTCAAAAATCGACCTTCGCTCGGGTTATCATCAACTCCGGGTACATGAAGATGACGTCCCCAAAACGGCTTTTCGCACAAGGTATGGTCATTTTGAATTCACCGTAATGCCTTTTGGGTTGACTAATGCACCGGCGGTGTTCATGGACTTGATGAATCGGGTGTGTCAACCATACTTAGACAAGTCCGTCATTGTGTTCATTGATGACATACTTGTATACTCGAAGACAAAGGAGGAGCATGTGGAGCACTTGCGTGAAGTGCTTGAATTACTAAGGAAGGAGAAATTGTATGCGAAATTTTCCAAGTGTGAGTTTTGGTTGGAAGAGGTCCACTTCCTTGGTCACGTAGTGAGCAAGGATGGCATTCATGTGGACCCAAGCAAGATTGAAGCGGTCAAGAATTGGAGAAGACCCGAGACGCCATCCGAGATCCGCCAATTCCTTGGATTGGCGGGTTACTATAGAAGATTTATTGAAGATTTCTCCCGTATTGCACAACCACTCACCCTCTTGACTCAAAAGGAGAGAAACTTTGAATGGGGCGAAAGACAAGAGAACGCCTTCCAAACACTTAAAGATATGCTATGTGATGCTCCTATTTTGACACTTCCGGATGGGATCGAAGATTTCGTGGTTTATTGTGATGCTTCGGGGCAAGGGTTGGGTTGTGTCCTTATGCAAAGGGGTAAAGTCATCGCTTATGCCTCTCGGCAATTGAAGGTACATGAGAAGAACTACCCGACACATGATTTGGAATTGGGGGCGGTTGTGTTTGCTTTGAAGTGTTGGAGGCATTACCTCTATGGCACCAAATGTGTGATTTATACCGATCACAAAAGCCTCCAACACATCTTCAACCAAAGTGAATTGAATATGAGGCAAAGGCGTTGGTTAGAACTATTTAGTGATTATGATTGTGACATCCGTTATCACCCGGGCAAGGCAAACGTAGTAGCCGATGCCTTGAGCCGAAAGGAGAGAGTGAAACCAAGACGGGCTAGAGCTATGAGCCTCACGGTAGGGCCAAATATTCGTGATCGGATAATTGAAGCCCAAATTCAAGCCACCCTACCGGAAAACTTTGGAAACGAAAACCTAGATGGCATGGAACAACTATTTGACCGAAAAAATGATAATGGGCTATACATGGTTGAAAGACTTTGGGTTCCTATTTTCGGCGACTTAAGAACGCTTATTATGAATGAGGCTCACCTATCGCCTTATTCGGTCCATCCCGGGTCGGATAAGATGTACTTTGACTTGAAGGAATTATATTGGTGGCCGGGCATGAAGCGTGATGTGGCAAGGTATGTGAGTGAGTGTCTTACTTGCTTACAAGTCAAAGCCGATCACAAGAAGCCACCCGGATTGTTGGTGCAACTGGTGATGCCCGAATGGAAGTGGGAGCATATCTCAATGGACTTCATCACTAAACTACCGAAGACGAGAAGCGGCCGTGACACGATTTGGGTGATAGTAGATCGGTTAACGAAATCGGCTCACTTTTTAGCCATTCGTGAAACCGATAAATTTGACACTTTGGTTCGATTGTACATCAAGGAAGTAATATCTAAGCATGGAGTGCCGATTTCTATTATTTCGGATAGGGATGCCCGTTTTAAATCTAAATTTTGGGAAGCCTTTCAAAAAGCCATGGGTACTCGACTCGACATGAGCACGGCGTTTCACCCTCAAACGGATGGACAAACCGAGAGAACCATCCAAACACTCGAAGACATGTTAAGGGCGTGTGCAATCGATTTTGGTGGGAGTTGGGAAGACCATTTGCCGCTAGTAGAATTTTCATACAACAATAGCTATCATGCTACCATTCAAATGGCACCCTTTAAAGCATTGTATGGTAGAGTATGTCGTTCTCCTCTAGCTTGGGCAGAAATTGGAGAGAGTCAACTCATCGGGCCAGAAATTGTGATTGAAACGACTAAAGTAATATCTCAAATTAAGGAGAAGTTGCAATTGGCCCGTGAACGTCAAAAGAAGTATGCCGATGTGAGGCGGAGACCGTTAGAGTTTGAAGTTGGTGATTTTGTACTTTTGAAAGTGTCGCCTTGGAAGGGAGTCGTACGTTTTGTGAAGCGGGGAAAACTTGCACCAAGGTTTGTTGGTCCTTTCAAGATTCTTGAACGGGTTGGGAAAGTTGCTTATCGGTTAGAATTGCCTCAAGAGCTTAGTGGGGTGCATGATGTGTTTCATATTTGTAATTTGCGCAAGTGTTTGGCGGATCCTACACATCATGTGCCTATGGACGAAATTAGGGTTGATTCGAGCCTAAACTTTGTTGAAGAACCGGTAGAGATTTTGGACCGTTAAGAAAAGAGACTCAAGAAGAAGCGCTACACCATTGTGAAGGTAAGATGGAACGCTAGACGTGGAGCCGAGTTCACTTGGGAGAGAGAAGACCATATGAAGTCTAAGTATCCGCATTTATTTAATATTTAGGGTTTTGTTGAATTTCGGGACGAAATTCTTTCAACGGGGGAATAATGTAACATCCGTGAATTTTGACCCGTTGACTTTATGTGTAATTTGACTAACAATTTGAGTTAATGAATTAATTGGGTCGTTTTGAGAGTTAAATGGCAATGTGGAATATTCGGGTCGATAATATGGGTTAGTCGATATTTAAATGTGTAGCTTTTGTGTTGTGATTTGTGAAGGGAAGCGGGTCGGCCCGTGGGTAGTCCATGACCCACCAGCCACCCATGACCCATTTCCCCCCCCCCTTATCCTCTTCTCCCCCTCTCATTCTCATTTCTATCTATCTCTTTCTCTCTTTCTCTCAAGAACAAAGCAAGACCAATTCTTCTCTTCTCCCTACCATCTACTTAGTGTTTAGAAAGGTTATAACACTAGATTCATCACCATCTATACCACATTATCGTCATATCGAAGAATCAAAGGTGGAAGTTCTCGCATTTTGTCCACTTTGACCTAATTTCGGGTTCTAGCTCAAAAGGAAGTTTTGGTAAGTCAAATTCATCCCATTTACACCTACTTATGTTTGTTTAAGCATTTCTAGTCATCTTGAACAATTGCAAGTCTTGAATCGAGTCAAAAGACGATTTGGGTCAAATTAGGGTTTTGATTAGGGTTAGAGCGATTTGTTATGAATTTGATGTCTTGGGTCGAATTTGTGGATTGAGTTATGTTTATTTATGGTTAATGATGTCTATTTATGCTTCAATTCAAGTTATAAGTTCCTACAAATCGTTTTGAATTGGTTTGGGTCGAGTTTTAAGGGTTTTGGTTTAGGTTTCCTGCGTATGCTGCTGCACTTCTGCTTCTGGACCAGTATGGGGCCACTGCGGCGCAGTGGCTTGGGCTAGCCCACTGCGGCGCAGTGGCTTGGGCTAGCCCACTGCGGCGCAGTGGCTAGGGCCTGGTCAAGCCTGGGTCAGCCCACTGCGGCGCAGTGAGCTTGGCTAGCCCACTGCGGCGCAGTGAGCTTGGCTAAGGCTCACTGCGGCGCAGTGGTTAGTTTCTGGGAAATTGTTGCGCGTCGATTTTCAAACGTTAATAACTTTTGATCCGTAAGTCCAAACAAATCGTATGACCTATCGTTGGAATCGTAAGAGAGTCTAGTTTCTAGTGGTAACACTCCTTTTGTATGAATCTTTTGTCATTTCTAAAAAGGTCGAGTCGAATGCGTCTTGTTCCTACTCGTTTAAGTTGTAAAGGCGTTTAGGGTTGTGACTTGACCTAATTGTGCTAAACCAACTTGTTTATGATTGTAGAGTTGACATTATGGTATTATGATGTATAATTATAGGTTGTGGACGTGTGGACCCTGTTACTCGGTCGTAATCTTATTCTAGCTTCTTTGCCGGGCAAGGTGAGTTTCGTATCTCCCTACTCGCTTGAGATTCGGGCTGAAAAGTGTAAACCTTGCTTGTTTACTTGCAATTATTGATTCATTGATTGATGGTCTTAGCTGTTAGACTTATGTGATAGTTCCTTTCGTTTGATTTGGTTAAATTGGTTCGAGTATTGAATTGTTGAGACGATTTTCATGTTTGAATGACTTAGTTTATGTTGTTAAGTATCTAGTAATAATAGGATAGACGTACATACATGAAAGTCGGTTATGCCTTCATTGGGTTTTAGATGTGGTGGGAAGGCTGCGGGTGACCCTATATATAAGCATCTGGGACTCGAAGGAAGCAGAATCCTCTGAAGTATATGTACGTATAGTTGGTTTGAATTGTGGTTAATGGCTTATGGTTGTCGAATGTTGATTATTGGGTTAAGATTGACGATTATCGATTGTTAGTTTATGGTTCATCATATGTTGATTGACTTGGGTTATGTTTTGGCGAAGTATTAATGGCTGATGTCGATGAGTGGTGATTATCGGTTTATGATTGACGATTATTGATTGATGACTCAGGTTTGGCGAATATTGATTATTGATTCATATTCATCGTATATTGATTGTCGGTTTATGAATTATGCATTTACATTTGATTGTAAGCATTGCATACATTGTTGATGAGCCCTCGGCAGGGGATTGCCGACATCCTGGTGCATAGATGTATGCACCCATTTTGGATGTAGAACGTGACCCCGAGTATATAGACATATATATCTCGATGATTTTGAGATACAGCCTTGTTCATGGTAATGACAGAAGGGTATCGTTGCATAAGTGACTGGAGATCACGCATAGGATAGGCATGTTTGCTTATTCATGCATTTGGCACTTACATTGATTCGCATATCATTTGTGCATTCTCATTTACACATTTACTTGTCTTGTGTAATCTTGATGTTGGGCGATGTTGTGTTATGTAGAGGCTCGCTGTAAGTCATGTCTAGCCTCTATTCTTATATTGTGACTATTGATGTTGGCTCTTTACGAACCATTACTACGGACTCACCAACCTTGTGTTGACTATGCTTAGTACACTTTTCAGGTAATCAGGTTCTCCCAGGGCGTGGAGTTTAGTTGCTTGGCTTGCTGTAAACCCGGACTATGGACTTCATGGATCAAGGATTCATTGGCCTGCCTTTTTCATTATACTTAGGATCGTTTGCCATCTTTGGATGTTATTATGTAAACTTTGATGGCTATTTGCTCCTGTTGTATTTTGATACTTGCTTCGTTATGTTTTGGATTCACCGAATCTATATTTGCATTTAGATTGTTCTATTGTAATTCCACCTGGTGCTATGTGTTTTCCGTGATATTCCGAGCCTCGGCTTAGGGTGTTACAGTTGGTTCGTATGTTTTATTTCATTATATATTCCGTATTATTTAGTGTGTGTTGTGTGTATGGGTAATGGGTGTGTGCTATGAATATGATTGATTTTTGAGGTTGAAGAAGATAGTCAAATACATATCTGAATTGTGTGGTTGTGAGGAAAAGAAGGAAAATGGATTTATTTTTTCTTTTCATTTTTTATCTTTTCAATAGGTATTTACATTTTGAACCTTATAGATTTTATATGTTTACAAAATCATTTTTAATTTCTATAGCTTTGATTATTAAATAATTATTCACATTTCTTTACAGATTTGATTTGTAAACAAAACAACTACCCTCAAGTAGTTCTTGTCGTCTTGAGAGTATTCTATAGTAGTAGACATTGTTAATAAAGTTATAACATTGAATATAATATAACAATAAGTCGGTTGTAATTTTTGGTATACCAACTTATAAACATAGCATCTTAATGAAGATTCGATTTTCTTATTGTTTATCATGTATGTCAAAAGTTTATTGGATTTCTTGACAACCCAGTGAATTTCGTATTGGAATCCCAATTTGGATACCGGTACCGACAAGGTGATCTCGGTTCGACGTTCGTTCTTACTTTGGGCTTACTTAGGTTTTAATTTATAATATATGATCTTCACCATTTTATAAAAAAAACTTATATAAAGCATTTACTAGCCTTTGCAATATGATACCGGAAATCTTTCTACAAGTGATTTGATCAGCCAAATAGTTGCGCCCTTGGCGAATTCTTCATCACTAGAAACATTGTAAGTGTTCATACTTCTATATCATACATGTATAGATTGATTTCTATCATATTTCTATGTATTTTTCTTTCCTTGTGATTTGTAGTTATATTTTGCATGTTGTGTTACCAGGGATCTATCGAACAACACTTTGACTGGGCCAATCTCTCGGGAAAAGCTTTCAATCTTTTAAGTTTTTGTAAGTTCTTTAACATGATGATCGTTCGAAGATATTCATTCACAATAGAGAATTTGTCATTTGGTTCATTCTAATTATGTAGTTCATGACTTCATGTAAAGGTGGCAAAATGGTCGGTTCGGTAATGGGTAATGTAGTGTGCATTTGAAACGTGTTGGGCCGAGTTGACCTCAAACACCTTTAGTGTGACATAACCCGAATATATCAATCCATTCATAAGCAAATGGGTCCAAATCCCAAATTTAGTTTCATGAGCCCTCTCTCTATGGTGTGATACACATTCAATACTTGATCGGCCTCCATTAGTTTGGGGAGAATATAGATGGGATCTGCAAGAAAAGGGTATATAAGAATGAAACCTGAAGTTACATTAACTAATAGATTATTTTGCTTTCAGGGAATTAAGTGGAAATCAACTATCAGGCTATGTGTCATGGTCGGTATTGGAGAGATCAAGAGCTGGAATACTCGGTCCTTTCTAGATTTAGTTATAACAGGAATCAAGCTCATTAGATAGATAGATGATAAAGAAATCAAATGCCATCGGTTCCTGTTGTTTTTTATAGTTGAAAGGTATGAAATAGCAATAAACAGTAGCGTTTTTCATTTCATCTACACTTCATCACTAAACTTTCAAAAACCAGTGCTAAAACTACTTCTTTTGAATGAGAAACTTGTAAAATGTTGCCGTGTTGAATGCCTTTTACAGTCCTTTTTACTACTTTGAAGGTTGAATGATTTTAGAAACATAACTAAAGTCCAGTGACCAAATTAGAATATAAGTGATCGGCTCGAGCTAATGACTTCGCCTCTCAGCTCTATTACTCCACTTGAGAGCTAATCAGATGGCAACTTGGATAACTTGGAAAATTATAATGGCATTGATATGTTTCATCGGTGATAGAAATGTTCACCCTTTGAGTTGGGAAATGAGACTCAATATAGCAATAGATGGCAACTTGGACAACTTATAACGATGTTTACATGTTGATAGTTATGGTTTTGAAGTGTCGATTTCATGCTATAATGGCATTGATATGTTTTATCGGTGATAGAAATGTTCATCCGTTGAGCTAGGAAATGAGACACAATATAGCAATATATGCTGCACAAGGTTCATAGTTATTCAACTTAATTCTAAACCTCTGGATAAATTTTTATTCCATTCATATTAATCCTATCCTATCTTTAGAAATGAAATAAAGTAGAACCCACAATATAAATAAATAAAGTTGGATAGATACTTCAATCATACACTGCCATACTACTTAAAATTCAGCAAAAGATTTGCAAGTTATACACAATACTTGAAAAGGGTTTGAAGTTTGTTATAAACATGAACTTGTTCTTCAGTTCCTTCTCCATTTCATATCCACTACAAAAAGTCCCCCAGATTCTTTGTCAACCCAACTTTCGATCTCTACATTTGCATAATCTCTCTTGGGTAGCTTCCTTTTGATCTTCTTTGGTCCATAACCTTTCAACACATAACTTACTTCGAGTGTGGAGTAATTATGGATCTTAGCACTAATGTCTTCCACTTTTCCCTTCTCCAATGCAAACAAGTATCTCATGTGATCCTCTTCATTAGAAATTTTAAAGGAAGACGGGATCAAGGAGATGAGGAAGCCTCCAGTTGCCAAGGCCACCATCGATGCCTTGAGTATCAAACGAGTCCATGAAAATGAATTATAATTCTTTGAGTTGTTTCAAGGATTATGTTCTCATTCTTCCTGATGATGATGTCTTGGCACCTTTTTTTGTACATCTCAAGAATGTAATCAAAAATAGAAATTAAAACATATAAGGAATAATTGAATACAATGACTATATTAATTAAGAAACAAAACATCCCAATTCGTAAAAGCAAAGACTTAAGACAATAAATTTTAAAATAAAGGGTAATGACAACATACTGAAATATTTTCTTACGAGAATATAAAGTGTGTTGTTGGTTAAGCCCTTGTTTTGTTTTACACATATTTCATTTTGAAAAAGCATAGGCTTCACCTTCTTACTCACATATACCTATCACTCTATCACAACTTTTCTATTCTAATAATTCATCTACACATTCTATGCAACAAACAGAGACCAAATTATTTTTGCATTTAAGTACATTGTTTATATAATTTAGTGGTTATTGAGGACGAGTGTGTACAACACACTCAGACTATCGGACACATCTAATCTAGAGTCGATATATGACTGTCACAGTTAGTTCGATTCTTCATCTACTTTGTTGATTAACGAATAATACTATATGTTTTTAGCTTGTGTTTTATTTAATAAAAAGGGGGAAAACAATGCTCATTTTTAAACTAGGATTATGTAGTTATATGTTGTAGCAGAAATCACCTCTAATACACAAAAGCAATTGGGGTAAGTAAGCATGAAGATTGCTAAGCGGTTAATCATCAACAGTCATTTGTTTTGTTTAATTTATACTCGGTGTTAGAGACATTAATTGTTTTTATTATGTGTAAAGCAATGTCAAGGGCATACAATTCGAGCTACATTTGATTTCCATAAACCAAGTAATAGCCTCCGGATAAATATCACCTCCAACAACAAAAAATTATATATTCACTAAGAAGTTAATTTCTAAAAGAAGTATGAATAACCATGTGAATTAATTTTAGATGTGTCATGTGATTAGAAATAATTATAATGTATATGGGTCGTGATTCTTTCAAGGAACTTTTTATGCAAACAAAGAAATTAAGATGAAAGGATAATACTACCCTAACTTTTCTTGTATTATCTATACACTATATAAATCCCTACTTGGGTTTTTCTAAGTTTGTGCTATGTGGCAAGCTTTAGGAAGGATTGTCCAACATCTATCAAATATATGCAAACAGTTAAGGTAAATTGACGGTTTTTTCACTTTTTGTATGTAGGCCATTCGATATCTGCTTCCCTTCACTTTCACAATTTGAATACTGAATTTGAAACTGAATTTCTATAACCATATGGCAGTTGGATGGTGTCTATAAATACCACCCCATTCGTCTTCTGCAAATTCTTAATTCAGTTGTGGAATGATCAAAGGGCATCAAAAACAAATCAGGTTTTGTCTTTCTTTTACTACTATTATTTTTTATGAGTATTCTAATTGAAATTAGCACTCCTAATTAGATCACTAATTTAAGTTACAATATAAATACACATTTTATTTAAGACACGGCAAACAAAAAATATCCCTATATCAATAAAGATATCACTATATTTTTGTAATGTATGAGTTAGATCATGTTTTATTCTTAATTAATTTGCGGATTTGGTTTTACATTACTCCGAAAGAAAAATTAGGAGATGCAATTTCCATTAGTTTGTGGTTAAAAGATCTTATTGTTGAGTGCATAAAGCCATAAAGGGTACTCAAATAAGATTGTTATTTTAAGTGCAGATGTTAGTGGAAAGATACCTCATACATCACAGGTCAACTTTTAACGTAATGTGCATGAGTGTTTGATAAACTGTCTGATTGGGTTTTCATTTTCATTGTTTGGATGTACTTTATCATGTTTATGGTCTTTTGATTTACTCAAGTTTTTGAAAAAATTATTGATATTTTTTCAGATTTAGATATTTAATAGTTTCACAAAACATGTTTTTCCCTTTTTACATCTATTTTTCTTTGTATAGTTCGTCCAAATTAAGGTGTTTCTTTATTCATGTATCATTTGGTAATTAATCATGTTTTTGAAGAAAACTGCTTTTTGAATTTCTCTCACACGTCTACATGGTACTGATTACTCTTTTCGGATTTTGGTATATGTTTCTAGACTTTGATATGTTAATTTTAGTGTATTCATATTTCAGGGGGAGTTGTTGTTGTTGTTGTATATTTCAGGGGGAGTTGGTTTTTGATGTTCACTTTATTAGTGATTAATAGAAGTATATGATTTAGTTTGTTGAGCTTGTGATAATGCAAACTTTTTGAGATCCCGTAGCCCTGATCACAGCCTCTATGAGCTTGACATGTGATATGTGAAGAAAGAAAAGAGGATGCTGAAGGCTAATCAATATTATTGGAATTCTGATTTTCTTCTTGGAAAAGATAGATTACCTCTCGAGAGTAACAAGAGGCCAAATGGAGGTAGAAAGTCGGATTACTGTGTTGGTATTGAAAGACACAAGTTGTGTTAATGACAGTTGAAGAAAGATGGACGGTGATTGAGTTGACTGGAGGTGGATCATTTCATGATGCAGGCACGCCTACACCAACAATTGAGGAAATGACAGTTGTCTAGATGAAGTTTTGAATGTTCTGACTGCTTGCAAGCAAAAAGAGGTAGTTTCTTTTTGGGAGCGAAGAAGAAACAAAGGAACAAATAACGTGATGCTGTTAACAAGGTTTCACGAGTGAAAGAAAAGCCTAGACGTTCGATGCGAGAGTCAGATTTTAGAAATCGAACCGAGATGGATTCTTGAGGGTTTTATATCAGATATTCATTATGCGGATTGTTTTGGGGAGTGACTTGCACATATTCAGCAATGAGAAATATGTTGTAGTATGTTTACACTTGGGGATATTTCGAGGCAGGTTAGATTGCATGACTTGCATACTCATGAATGAATATTTTTATGATGTTTTATCTCAAACAGATCAAATGGGCCGTTTTAACTAATTTAGCTATAACGGAAATGGGTTGCATTGGTTGAAGGTCGCATAAAGTAATGGATAAAATCTCCTAAATCTTTTGTTGAATCAATTGCAACTCTCTGTTTGGTAATCGTAATTAACACATCAGTTATTTATAAAAATTGGACATAAGAAGTGTTTCTGGTCCACCCAGTTGAACTTGGCCGTCGTTGACCTATGATAAATAGTTTGTTCCAAACGGAACCTGTTTTGACCTGTTACTTAACTCCACGTCTTGTGGCCTCTACTAAATCTGTTACTTTTTTAGCTCACCCGCTTACATTCTTTTATTGATACATTCTTTTATTGATATCTAGCAGGTTACACCACTGACTTGGCTTGAAGCTTGGCTCGATAATGTGATGGCAAGTGTACCCGAATTAGCCATTTGTTACCATAAAAATAGTGTCTATCGGGGATATGAGCTGCTGAAAACCGGTGGGGGTTTTTTTGTCCAGGGGGTCAAGGGATCTTAATATATCATTGGCATAATCAAATCGAATAATAATATACATATTTGTCGAAATTGTGGATTTGGCTAAAAGTTGAATTTTTAGGTCATGAAAGTGAACCCAAAGAGACTACTGATAATAAATATTATGTGTTCCTTCCTCCAGGAGTTTTGTACATCTTCTTAGTGGATCATTAGTTCGTGGTCTACATAGATTGCCTTGAATAAAGCAGAGAGTTGAAAGTATGCTGCTTGCTGTTCAGCTTAAAAAGATTATCAGCTATACCGATCTTGCTCTCAAGGTATTATTGTTCAATCCAGCCAATTTTTTTTGTTAGCTGTTACTGTTGGTATATATGTTGATTGCCTTATCATTGTGGCAGATCTTGGAAGCTTTGACTGCAGCTTTATGTCAGGAAATTTTTTGCTATGAAAGATCAGTGCTGTAAGAAGATGTGTACTTGAAATGGGTTGTTAGTTGTTATCTCATTCTTAGATATAAACAGAAGCATGTAGGTCAGCTCAGGATGAGGCAGCAGATGGTTAGCAACATGGTATCCTTCCAATATCCGCTTACCAAGGGACTTCAATCTTATATCGAAGCAGATCGATTTGCTCCGTCTTTATCTGATCAAGACAATAGGGCTCTTAATGGGACTGTAATAGAAGACGAAGATATAGAGGATGGTGAGATTGACGACGGTGATTCAAGTTCTTATCGTGTCCTATCCAGTATGATAAAATTTATGTTTCAATATAGAAATATTAAGGACAAAACATAAGCAAGAGAATGAAGAAGTCATCTGTTGATTCATAGATTTAGGAAGTTAAGATTACAAAGGAAATAAATACCCAAAAGTGGTATATAGAAAGCATCTACTGAATATTACATCGGATTGGATTTGAATGATCGTGCGATAACAAGATGATTGAGACAAGAAACAATAACGGCTAAATCATAACGTAAATATTGGGGGAGAATGTTCTTGTCTAATTTAACCTAGCTGCAAATAGCTAGTATATATAGGCACACGTATTTCTTCAATGCTCCCTTCATCTTTTGGAAATCCATCTTTAGCCCTTCTGCTTTGTCTTCAGTTATTCTACAAGATCAGCCCCTCAACTTTCTTGTACTTTCCTGCACACACCAAAAGTAATAAGTCTAACAATACAAGATGTTATTTCAACACCCCCCTTCAGCTTGTTTGTGAGAAAATGTCAAACAGTCCAAGCTTTTTGCAAATGAGGTTGTGTTGTGAATTATCAAGGCCTTTTGTGAATATATCTGCTGCATTGTTTTCAGACTTTATCTTCACAGTTTCAATGGTTCCAAGATTGATCTTTTCTCTTACAAAAAACAAATCAATTTCAAAGTGTTTGGTCTTCTCATGGAAGACAGGGTTATCAGCAATCTGCAATGCAGCTTTACTATCACAAAAAACCTTTACAGGAACTTGTTTTTTTATTCCAAGTTCATCCAGAATTTTAAGCACCCAAATAATTTCACAAGTCACAGTGGCTAGAGCTCTGAACTCGCAGATGATCTAGAAATTGTGGACTGTTTTTTTCTTTTCCAAGAAATAAGTGACCCTCCAAGGAAGAGATTGTAACCAGTTACACTCTTCCTGGCAGTCACACTCTTGGCCCAATCAGAATCAACATAGGCAGAAAGGGAGAGGTTGGCATTCTCTTTGATAAGAATGCCCTTACCTGGTGATCCTTTTAAGTACCTTAGAACTCTTAATGCAAGCTTAAGATGAGAATCATATGGATCATGCATGAACTGACTAAGAACTTGAACAGCATAAGCAATATCAGGCCTTGTAAGGGTCAAATAAATCAACTTCCCTACTAATTTTTGATAACCAATCACATTTTCCAGTGGTTGATCATTAGTAGTATCCTTCGTCAGAACAAGATTGTACTCTATGGGTGTTTTTGAAGGCTTACACCCTAATAAACCAAATTCAAATAGTAAATCCATACAATACTTTCTTTGGGTCAAGCATAATTCATTACCACATTCAACAACTTCAATACCCAGAAAGTACTTGAGCTTTCCCAAGTCTTTAACAGAATACTTTGTGCTAAGGAAAAGTTTAACACTGTTTATTTCATCCATACAATTTCCAGTTATAATAATATCATCAACATAGACTAATAACACAACAAACACACAGCCAACAGTTTTAACAAAGAGAGAACAGTCACTTTTACTTTGTTTCAGCCCATACAGGGACTTGTTTAGCTTGCAAACTCTAGTGTCATTAGCAGAATGATATCCAGGTGGAGGTGTCATGTAGACAACCTCATCAAGTTCACCATAAAGGAAGGCATTATTGATGTCCATTTGAAATATAGGCCACTTGTTATTCACAACAATGGTCAAAAGGCATCTAATGGTAACCATTTTTACAACAGGGGAAAATGTTTCCTCAAAGTCAATCCCAGCCCTTTGACTATATCCTTTGGCAACTAACCTTGCCTTATATCTATCAACTTCCCCACTAGACTTGTATTTAACTTTGTAAACCCATTTACAGCCAATTGGCTCTCTATTGGGAGGAAGATCGGCAAGAACCCATGTATTGTTCTTGTAAAGGGCAGACATTTCATTGTTCATTGCCTCAATCCAAACAGGATCTTTTGAGGCTTCAAAGTAAGAGCTTGGTTCATAGTGTTTATTAAGGTTGGACACAAGACATAAACTTTCAGAGAATAATTGACAAAGTTTGATATACTATGTTTGGTTTTTGAACCAAGGACAAAATCTTTATATTTAGTGGGAAATTTGGAAGTCCTGTTGGATCTTCTAGGAAGAATGGGATGGTCAACATGTTGTTGGGAGTTAACAACAGATGGAGTATTTCCCTCAGAATTGAATAATTCTTCATGAGGTGTTGCAACATGTTCATTGGTAGTCACAGATTGGCTGCCAGGATGACCATGACCACTGAGATGGTCTTGATCATCAGTAGCCAGAGTAGGACTGCCAAGATGATCATGATCACTGCCATCACCCTCACTAGACTCTCCCATCTCATCATTGGGATTTTGGGTTTTTGGATACTCATTATTTTCAAAGAGCATTCTGTCAAAGAAATTGAGGTGAGAGATATCTTTTTCAGAATTAGGTTTACTTTGTTGTTTCATTTTAAAAGGGAAAATATTTTCATAGAATTTAACATCTCTAGAATAGAGAATAGTTTTGTGCTCAAGACTAAAAAGTTTATAACCTTTCTTTGCATCAGCATAACCAATGAGCACACATTTTTCAGATTTATTGCTAAACTTATCAAAATTATTAAGAACTTTTGCGAAACAGAGACATCCAAATACCCTTAAATAGGAGAGATTAGGTTGACAAGAAAAAACAAGTTCATAGGGAGATTTGCTATTTAAAACTGAAGAGGGTAACCTGTTGATCAAGTAAGTAGCAGTTAGAACACATTCATTCCACATATTTAGGGGTAACCCCCCTTGAAACATAAGAGACCTTGCTACATTGAGCAAGTGTCTATGTTTACTCTCAACAACCCCATTCTGTTGGGGAGTATAGGCACAAGATGGTTGATGAATAATTCCCTTTTGTTTAGTAAAAGCATTCATTCTTTGATTTAGAAACTCACTCCCATTGTCACTTCTAAAGATTTTCACATTCTTAGAGAATTGATTTTGAAGAAGGTTACAAAAATTCACAATATTATTAAAGGTTTCATCCTTGTTTCTTAATAGAAACACCCAAACAGCCCTGGAAAAGTCATCAACAATGGTAAGGAAGTATTTGTATCCTTCTTTTACTAGGTATCCTGTAAGGACCCCAAAGGTCAAGATGAATAAGTTCACCAACAGTCTTACTTTTGTGCTCACTCAAAGGGAATGGTTCCCTTGTTTGTTTTGCCTTATGACAGGTTTCACAAAGAGTGTGGTGTGAGTTATTCTCAAAATTCAGTTTCTCTCTCAAGATAGTAAGAACCTGGTCAGCAGGGTGACCAAGCCTACAATGCCAAGTATACTTGGAAATATTGCAAACAGATATGGTATTGAAACAATTAGCAGTTAACTTACCACTACTACATTCATCAAACACATAAAGACCATCAAATTCACTACCAGTCCCCACAGTGTTCCTTGTTTTCAAATCCTGGATGTAACAGTGACTTTCATCAAAACCAACATACATTTTACTGTCCCCAGCAAGATTATGAACAGATAAAAGATTCACACAATATTCAGGCACCACAAGAACACCAAAGAGGGTGATTCTGTCGGTTAATCTCATATTTCCTATCTTAAGAACTTTGGCCTTAGTGCCATTAGGATGTCCCACAGTCAAACCAAGACTAGAGACATCCTCCACATTGAACAAATGTTCATCAGTACAAGTCATGTGTTATGTAGCACCAGAATCAATGATCCAATACTTGATTATATTAAGTAAATTTGAGCTATTAGCACAAAAAAATCTATCAATATTGGAGTTAAAGAAGGAGTTATAGTTGAAAAAGTTACCTGCCATATTAGTTTGAGGTGATTTTGAAACAGAATTCTCACTTAACATCCTTATCAGTTGAGAAACTTGTTCATTAGTGAACTGAGGAGTGTGAGTAGAAGTTCCAGGAACAGACCTAGAACCAGAAAAAGGAGTAACAGATCCTGAAGGATCTGCAAAGGATGATGAATGATTGCTTGACAATGGTTTAGAAAAAGGTTGATAACCAGATCTTTTTCCAAAGGAATTAGTATAGTTGTTAGACTTATTTGAAAAGTTTTCATAGTTTGAAGGGTTTTGATAGCACCTTTCAGCAATGTGACCAATCTTGTCACACCTAGTGCACTTAAGATTTTGATTTGGTCCTCTTTTAAATTCAAAATTTATGTTCTCAAAGTTCTTTGGTTCAAAACTTTTCCTTCTGTTATCAAAAGTTCTTGAGGCAAAGGCAGAATTTTGGTGTTTCATAGAAGTATCAATGGTAGGTATGCCCATATGGGATTCTTCCCTTGAGACAATAGGAAAAGTAGTCTTGACATTTGGGAGAGGATCTTTGGTCAATATACTGCTTCTAACAGGCATATAAATGTCATCCAACCCCATAAGGAATTGCATGAGCTTAATAAGTTGGTGGTGTTCTTGAAGTTCCTTAGCTGCATTGCAAGTGCAGCTAGGAAGCTTCACCAAGGCATCAAACTGCCTCCAAAGGGCATTCAGTTTATGATAGTAATCAGATAATGAGTTGCCATTTTGGCACAGAGTATTAATTTTGTGGTGCAGATTAAATGTTATAGAGCCATCAACTTTATCATAGGTTTCTTTAAGTTCTTCCCAAACAACTTTTGCTTCTTTCGGAAAAAAATGTCCAAGGTAAAGCTCTTCAGAGACAGAGCTAAGAATCCAAGACAGTACAACAGAATTACACATATCCCATTGTTTTGCTAAAACATCATTTTCATCAGATTTGACACAAGTGCGATCAATAAAACCCATTTTATTTTTTGTTTCAAAGTGCAAGTTCCATTGCACAAGCCCAAACCCTATAGTTTTTAGTCCCTTTCAGAACACCAGTGGTATCACTGGCATGCAAGTAAAGAGGGTTACCAAAGTCAAGTCTACTAATCTGGGTTCCAAACACATTTTCTTCATCAAAAGGATTAATATCAGCCATGATAACACAAATACCACAAATAATGCAGATACAAATAAAAGAAGTGGCCGATAAGCAAGGAAATCACACAAAAGCAAATAAGAACAGATAAAAGAGGTGACCCAGTTTATAGGCCAAACCTTTGAACCCAGATGTAACACCCCAACATGGCGGAATCATGGGGTATCACTTAGAAAAGCACAACACGACATGGAAATTATGTAGAGTCAAAATATATGAAAACATAGGATTGAAACAATCCTTAAACTTGTACAAACGTATA
>CM067174.1:42864067-42883752 GCA_034093135.1 Erigeron breviscapus | reverse complement strand
ATTTTATTAAAATAATAAAAAAAATCGACCAGAGGCCTACCGTAATTTACGCTAGAAAGCAGCGTAACTTACGCTCTTTATTTTTGTGAAGACGTAACCTACGCCCAAGGACCCCGTAACTTACGCCCGGTCAGAATCCTATGCTGCCTCACTTTGACTTGGCGTAAGGTACGCCATAAGTGACCGTAACCTACGCCTGAACAAAACCCAATGACCGTAACCTACGCTATGTGTGGGCGTAAGTTACGCCTATCTGGAAATCACACTTTTGGCGTAAGGTGGGCGTCTGGTGGGCCGTAAACAGAAGATTTTGAGCGTAATGTCTAGTTGAGCTTTCCAGGGCACCGTAAGGTACGCCCAGTGCCGTAACCTACGCCCAATTGAATTTTTTTTTATTTTTTTTTTTTAACTACAGCCACAAACCTGATTTCAAAACTTGCAATTACATTAAAATTAAACTCCCTTCCCCAACTTAAAGGTACATTGTCCCCAATGTACACCATAAATTAAAGATAAGTTAACCGGCTCGAAAAATTGCAAAAACGTTTTCTTTCTCACCCAAACCGACCTTCCCCAACTTAATTCTCAAGCCTAGGTGCTGAGAATTATCCAACTTGTGTGATTATGCATCAAAACACTAAAACAACTAAATAAAAGTGCATGAAAGTAAACATACTGAAAACGAAGCTAGAAAACAAACAAACAACGGGTTGCCTCCCGTTTAGCGCTAAGTTTATTGTCCTCAGCCCGACATTACCTCAAATGAAATGCAAGCAACCTCATAGGATGGTAGACTTGAGATGAAGTTCACCATTTCCTTTGTAGCTCCATTGATGTCGGTTGCATCCAAATACGGCTTCAAACGGTGTCCATTGACCATTTGCTTCACACCATCTTTTGGATCTTCAATCTCAATCTCTCCAAACTTTCCAACTCTTGTGACAACATATGGACCCATCCACTTGCTCTTGAGTTTTCCCGGAAAGAATTTGAGCCTTCAATTGTAAAGCCAAACCTTTTGGCCAACTTCAAACACCTTTTTCTTCAACTTTGCATCATGAACCGCTTTCATCTTATCTTTGTAGGTTGATGCACATTCATAAGCCTCATTTCTTAATTCTTCCAATTCGCACAATTGCAACTTTCTTTCTTTACCTGCATTCTCAAAATCCATGTTAACGGCCTTAACGGCCCACAATGCCCTATGTGCCAATTCTATTGGAAGATGACAACCTTTTCCATAAACCAACCGGTAAGGAGTAGTGCCAATAAGTGTTTTAAAAGCGGTACGGTAAGCCCATAAAGCATCATTGAGCTTGGTTGACCAGTCTTTTCTATCGGGTCTTACCGTCTTTTGCAAAATTTCTTTAATTTGCCTATTAGATACTTCAACTTGCCCACTTGTTTGTGGGTGATATGGGGTGGCAATCCGGTGGTTTATGCCATACCGTTTGAGAAGTTTTCCAAATTAAATTTTTTGAAATGAGATCCCCCATCGCTTATGATCACACGAGGGATTCCAAATCTTGAGAAAATGTTTTTGGACAAACTTGCACACAACGGTATGGTCATTGGTCCTAGTGGCAATGGCTTCTACCCATTTTGAAACATAATCTACGGCCACTAGAATGTAATAATTACCAAAGGAATAGGGAAGGGACCCATAAAGTCAATGCCCCACACATCAAAAATATTAACAACTAAAATGGGTTGCATGGGCATTTCATTCCTCTTGGTAATACTACCTAGTTGTTGACACTTCACACATTTCTTAACAAATTCAGCGGCATCTTTAAAGATACTCGGCCAAAACAAACCACAATTTAAAACCTTGTAACCTGTCTTTTGACCGCTGAAATGACCTCCACATGCAAATGAGTGTGCATGCGTCAACACCTCTTGAATCTCCTCTTCCGGAACACATCTTCTCACCAATTGATCCGGGCCAACTTTGAACAAATCCGGCTCATCCCAAATATATTGCTTTGCTTGTGCCAAGAATTGTTGCTTCTTTCTTTTGGCCCAATGCTCCGGTAGCTTACCTGCGGACAAAAAGTTCACAATATTTGCATACCAAGGGACAACAGAAACGGTTAGTAAATGTTCATCCGGAAACGTCTCATTGATCTCCTTGGTTGAATCATCATCCATAACTTGAATTCTTGACAAGTGGTACGCCACCACATTCTCACTTCCTTTCTTATCTCGGATCTCCAAATCAAACTCTTGTAGTAGCAAGACCCATCTAATTAGCCTTGGCTTTGCATCCTTCTTTTCCATCAAATGCTTAACCGCGCTATGATCTGTGTATACTATAACCTTGCTACCACAAATATAAGAACGAAACTTGTCAAGTGCATAAACAACCGCAAGCAATTCTTTTTCGGTGGTTGTATAGTTCAATTGGGCATCCGATAAAGTCTTGCTTGCATAAAATCACAACGGGTTTCTTGTCCACCTGTCCCAAAACAGCCTCAATGGCAAAGTCACTTGCATCACACATAATTTCAAAAAGGCATGGACCAATTAGGTGATTGCAAAATGGGGGCTTCAACCAACTTTTCTTTCAAGGTTTCAAAAGCTTTCAAACACTCATTATCAAACACAAAAGGTACATCTTTCAACAACAAATTGCACAATGGTTTGGTAATGACACTAAATCCTTTTATAAACCTTCTATAAAATCCGGCATGTCCAAGAAAAGAACGGACACCCTTAACATTGGTTGGAGGGGGTAAAGTAGAAATGACTTTGATTTTGGCCCGGTCAACTTCCATGCCTTTACTTGAAATTACATGACCCAAAACCGTCCCCTCTTGAACCATGAAGTGGCTCTTTTCCTAACTTAAAACCAAATTTGTCTCAACACATCTTTTCAAGACTTTAGTTAGCTCATTAAGACAATTATCAAAGGTTTGGCCAAAAATTGAAAAATCATCCATAAAGATTTCTAGGGAATCACCGACCATATCCAAGAAGATACTCATCATGCACCTTTGGAAGGTGGCGGGAGCATTACATAACCCGAATGGCATTCGCCTAAAGGCAAAAGTCCCATAAGGGCATGTAAATGTGGTCTTGTGTTGATCATCGGGATGGATAGCAATTTGATTATACCCCGAATAACCATCTAGAAAACAATAAAACTTCTGACCTGCAAGCTTTTCGATGATTTGATCAATGAATGGCAATGGGAAATGATCCTTGGAAGTAGCGGTGTTCAACTTTCGGTAGTCAATGCACACCCTCCACCCGGTGATGGGTCGGGTTGCAATTTGTTCACCACTATCTCCTTTCACCACTTGAATTCTAGCTTTCTTAGGTACCGTTTGTGTTGGACTTACCCATGTGCTATCCGAAATTGGGTAAATAATTCCAGCATCCAACCACTTTAGCACCTCTTTCTTCACCACTTCACGCATATGAGGATTCAATCTTCTTTGAGCATCACGTGAAGGTTTTGCTTCAGAATCAGTGATGATTTTGTGCATCACAATTGATGGACTAATACCTTTCAAGTCGGCAATTGTCCATCCAATGGCCGCCTTATACTCCTTGAGCACCTTTAGTAATGCTCTTTCTTGTATTTCTTTCAAATTGGATGCAATGATCACCGGGAAAGTTTTTTCTTCTCCCAAAAATGCATACTTCAAATGAGATGGGAGCTCTTTCAACTCAACTTGTGGTGGACTCTCGATGGATGGCTTGAGATGGGTGTCAATATGATCCGGTAAACTTTCCACTAAATGAGTCCATGGTGGTCTACCTTATTGAATTACCATAATCTCCCAATCCTACTCTTCCTTCTTCAATGTTTCACTATGCTCCAAAATCAACCTGTCAACCAAAGCACAATTCTCCCGTGTGTCTTCCTCATTTTCATGAGGAATGCACTCATCAATGACGTCCGCCATAAAGCATTCGTCACTAACTACGGGGTTAGGAACACTAGCAAAAACATTCAATCTTATCTTACGGTTGCCAAAAGTCATTTCAACCGTACCCCTTCTACAATCAATTAATGCATTAGCGGTGGCCAAAAAGGGTCTACCCATGATGATATTGGGCTGCCTAACATTACCGTTTGGTGCAAAATCAAGTACCAAAAAGTCTACGGGGTAATAAAAGTCCTCCACTTTAACAATGACATCTTGGACAATTCCTCTTGGAAGTTTTAGTGACAAATCAGCCATCACCAAGGTGGTGTCGACTTTTTCTAAGGGTCCAAAGTCATATTGGTCATACAACATACCCGGTAAGATACTCACACCCGCCCCCATATCCAAAAGTGCCTTATTCATTTTAAAATCACCAACTTGAATAGTAATTAAAGGTGCTCCCGGGTCTTTTGGAGTTTAGGTGGGAGTATACCCATCACAACGGCACTAACTTCTTCATTTAAAACAATTTTCTTTGGAAGCTTATGGTGCCGTTTTTGGGTACACAAATCCTTAAGGTACTTAGCATAAGCCGGAACTTGCTTGATTATGTCAATAAGAGGTATATTGATTTTCACTTGTTTAAAAATTTCCCACATTTCTTCCTCATGTGGACCTCTTTTCTTACTTGTAGGCCTAAGTTTTGGATCAATCAAAGCCAAAGGAAAAGGAATGGTATTACCCTCCATATCCTTTCCTTGTTTTTCAGAAAATTTACCACTAGACCTATTGTTTTCTACCTCTTTAAAAGACACTTTTTATTTGATTTAGGTAGAACAAGTTCCGGTTCATGCTCACTATCCTCATTCTCATCAACATCCTCCACCACACCATCAACAAGTGATGATGGAGGCACAACTTTATTATCATAAACTTTACCACTACGAAGAAGACTTACATTGTTGATTTCCACATTTTTGACATTCTTGGAGCCGCCACTTTGATGTTGTGGATTGATCTTCGTATCACTTGGTAGCTTCCCCGGATTCTTCCTCAATTCCGATACATCCTCCGCTAATTGACCAACTTGCTTTTGTAAGGACTCAACCGTTTTATCCTGAATCTCATTCTTCCTATCCATTTCTTTCAAGTACTCCATGATCTCCCGGGTTGACACATCATTACCTCCCGAAGGCCCACCTTGATTATTACCTTGTTGATAGTTCCTTGGGTAGCCTCTATTGAATCCTCCTTGATTTTGGCCACCTTGGTAATTTCCTTGATTGTAATTTCGGCCTTCGAATGGTTGAGATGGTACTCCACCGGTTTGGTTGTTTCCTTGAAAGTTCGGGTTAAGTTGATTTGAAGAATTTCCATACCGAAGATTTGGATGGTTTCTCATTCCCGAGTGATAAGTGTTGGAGTTCATGTCAAATGGCCTCTTTTATCCATACACTTGATTCACTTCTTCAACATGTTCCGGGACCAATGGACATTGCAAAGCCGTATGTCCAAGTTCATCACAACTCTTACAAATCGGGTATTCTTGAGAAACTTGAGCAACACCCCGATTTTTAGCTTTCCCCAACTTAGCAAACTTTCTTTCCAAAGCTTCAAGTCGATCTTTGGTGGCTTGATCACTTGTTGATGAAGTAGAAGCTATTGGATGCCTTGCTCTCCTATTCGATTGAGCTTGCCTTTTCGAATTCACACTCATTTTCTCTAAGAATTCCCAATCAACATCTTCGGGATTAGTCAAGAAAGTACCATAGCTAATTGAATTCACATCTCTTTTCTCTTCCGGTAACAAACCATCATAGAAAGCTGTGATTAACTCCCATCTAGCAATCCCATGGTGTGGACAAGTTCTCAACAACTCATTAAACCTCTTGAATGATTCATGAAATGTTTCACCCGATTGTTGCTGAAAAGTTCTAATGAAAGTCCTTGCATCACTAGTCTTTTGCATGGTGTAATATTCATCCAAAAATTGTTGTTGCATTTCAGCCCATGTGAAAATACTACCCGATGGCAATGCCAAGAACCATTGCTTTGCTTTATCCTTCAAAGTGAACTGAAACAAGACTAGTTTAACTTCATCCGGTGAGAATCCTTGACCTCCAATGGTACCACAAATAGCCTCAAACTCCGACAAGTGCAAATAAGGCTCCTCCGATGCTTTCCCATAGAAACTTGGCAAAATACTCAAACATTGAGGTCTAACTTCAAAAGCTCTACCCCTCAAAACCGGTGGTACTATAGGTGAAGCATTAACGGCTATGGCGGGTCGGAAATGACTATCAACTCCTTGTGGTGGAGGTTGATAGTTCATGTTTGGCATGGCTCGGTTATGTGGTTGGTTATTGGGTGGAACTCCACGACGGTAGTGGCGAGGTGGTGGACCATGAGAAACTATTGGTCCTTGGTTGATGTATTGTGGTTGAGGTTGGTTATATTGGTTGTATTGATAGTTTTGCGGTTGCACATAATCTTCCCCATCATTCCAACCATACCCATCGCATGATCATCAAATCTCCCATCATCCCAATTATCAACCCTATCATATACCGACTCCTCCGCACCTCGTGATGCATCTCCAACATAGGTTGGTGTTCCTTGTCGGTTGGGATTTGTGTAACCACTCCTTATTGATCGGGGTGGATGTTGTGGTTGATGTTGGTTTAGAGGTTGGGCATTTTGTTCAAGGTTAGGTTCTAGTTGGATACCGGCTGGTGGAATGTTTCTTTGTGAGTTACCGGGGTCGCTCATGGTTGCACGGTGAATTACTCGGTTTCTCCTAGTTGTTTTCTCAATTTCCGGATCAAACAACAAAGGTGACTTCTTCATTGAATACCTCGTATGCATACACAACCTGCAATCTACACAAACAACACACCTCGTGTAACACTGAACTACAAGAATTCAAAAGGAAATAAACAAACTACTAACTAAAACTAAACTAATTCTTTTTTTTTTTTAAAATTTTGAACTAAACCAATTTAAAACAAACTTTAACACTTTGCACACCGATTCCCCGGCAATGGCGCCAAAATTTGATCGATGTCGTTGGACCGATCAAAAATATAAACTAAATACCACTAATTAGCTAGGGTAAGTCGAGTATCGTTTCCACAGGGAATCAAAGGAAATGTTAAACAAGTTACAAAAGTTAATTAATCTAGACATAAACTTAAAACCGATTGATTGATTGATTGATTTTGATTGAGTTGATTAAACTACAATTACTTGTGAACTTAACAAAATAATGCAATTAAATAAAAAGGATCATTCTCATGCTTCAAATTATGTTTTCAAATATGTAACCTAACTTATATTCGTTGGAAATCACATAGACATGATTCGTTATAACGTTTGGATTGAATGAACGTAAGAACTAAATTAATCGGTTGTGATGATTCATGATAACGAAAACCGGGGAATTGACACAACTAGATTTTCAATTCATTAACATAAAATTACAGATTCATGAGAGATTCATTCAATAATCAATGAGTATTTAACAAGTTAAAACCAAATGATAGATGAATTTCATTCAAAGTCATAAATAAGTAATCATTCAAACAATCCAAACAACATTAGATGTAAAAGACTAATGAGGAATTAAACATCTAATCCAACATGAATATGAGAAAGGTTGAACATAAATGGCTTACATAATTGTTCACATGAGAATGATCAAAAGAAAACCTAGCCTATCATCTTCATCAATGATTCTTCAATGTTGGCTATGATCTCCATGGAATTGTGATATGGTAGTGATTTTTGGGTCTTGGGAACTTTTGGAACTGCTATTGTGTGTGAAAAATATGAATGGTAACTTCCCAAAGTCGTCCATAGAAGAGATATAAACTGAAAATTAATTAAAACCCAAAAATTCGGATTTTCTGCACAGCAACTGGCGTAACCTACGCCCAGATTGGGCGTAAAGTACGCCCTATGAACTTTTGCCTGGCGTAAGATACGGCCCTGGTGGGCGTAACCTACGCCCCTTGTATTTTCAAAATTCCAGAATTCTGTATTTTCTTCTTCACTTGATTCGCGACTTCGCTTGACTTGTTTATGATTCATTTAGCTCCAAATTGTCACCAATGACCTGAAACCCTTAAACAAACATAAAAATGCCCTACTCGTCTATTAACAAGTACAAAGTGGTCCAATTTTATCCATTAAGATCATGCGTTTTAGGCGTTTATCAAAACTCTTAAACCATTTGAGAGTTCTACTGAACAAGCAAACTTTTGCTTGTTCCCAAGAAACTCTCAAACCATTTGAGTGTTATTCTGAACAAGCAAACTTTTGCTTGTTCCCAAGAACTCTCAAATGACACTTAGGAATATTTTAGTTAATGTTTCTCCTGCTGTCAATACGCAGAAACAACATTAACTCAGCCAATGTTTCTACTGCTGTAAATACGCAGAAACAACATTAGCTCAGACAATGTTTCTACTGCTGTAAATACACAGAAACAACATTGTCTATATTCTTCAGATACATAATTCTACATTCTTATTTTTATAGGAATTTTTAGTAGTACTACTACTAGCCTTAAATTGACCACTTTTTAAGTTGTGTTTTATTGGTTCTTCTTCAGAAGATTCATCATCTTCAGTTTTTGGTTCTTGCATTACCTATTGGAAGTATTAATTAAGTTAATGTTTCTCCTGCTGTTAATACGCAGAAACAACATTAACTTAACTTCCCTTTGGAAGTACATTAAGTTAATATTTCAACTGCTGTTAAATACAGAAACAATATTAACTTAATTACTCTTTACATGTAATGTCTACATTCATGTCAAGAACCTGCAAAACATAAATAATAAACAAACATATAAACATAAAAGGATCCCAATATGATCAACAATATATGCCAAGGTAATATTATTGACAAACGGTAATTACAAGATAAATTACAAGACTTGAATATATATAAATATACATCACACATCTAGAATGCTCTTGTCACCGAGAAACATGCACCAACAAAATTATTATTTCAAAATGCCGATATTTAAAGTTTCAAACCAAGACAACCCTCCAACACCTTTTAAAATTCTTTTTATATTATTTTAAATATTTACCTTTATATATTCAAATTCAGTATTAAATTAGTTTTTGTTCTTTATTCTAAGAAAGCATTTAACATAAAAATTGGGGTATTAAGTTTCCTTAAAGAGCCTTTAAAAAAAAAGTTTCCTTAAAGAATGCTTATTAAGGTTGAAAATACCAGAAAAACAATCAAGAATAATTTCAAAATAAATTCTTATGAAGACAAATACTGGACACCGTCTTTATATAAAGAAAAAAAGAGAATTCTTATGTAATGGTATTCAATAATCTTGTGGTTCATCTTATGTGTTTAACACAAGTCGAGGAGCCAAAAATTTGCTAGGACCTACACAACGAAAAACATTCCTATCTAGGTTAATATTTCAATACCATTGCTGTATTAAAGAATTATATACAACAAAAAGATGGGATATCTATGAATATCCAAAGGTAAATATTTCATTGGTTTATTGTAATATTCTAAATTAGTAAGATTTAGATGTTTTATATAATTTATTTAAAGTTAAAACATTATTAAATTTCGTTGGAAACTAATTTTTCAATTTAAAGTATTAAATTCAGGTTAAATTATTTGATTTTGATTATATTAAAAATTAAAAATTTGAATTAAATTTAATTTTACTATATTTTTATTTCAATAATAAATTATAAGATTACTTGAATAAGATTGCACATATATATATTATATAATATATATATATATATATATTATATATATATATATATATATATATATATATATATATATATATATATATATATATATATATATATATATATATATATATATATATATATATATATATATATATATATATATATATATATATATATATATATATATATATATATATATATATATATATATATATATATATATATATATATATATATATATATATATATATATATATATATATATATATATATATATATATATATATATATATATATATATATATATATATATATATATATATATATATATATATATATATATATATATATATATATATATATATATATATATATATATATATATATATATATATATATATATATATATATATATATATATATATATATATATATATATATATATATATATATATATATATATATATATATATATATATATATATATATATATATATATATATATATATATATATATATATATATATATATATATATATATATATATATATATATATATATATATATATATATATATATATATATATATATATATATATATATATATATATATATATATATATATATATATATATATATATATATATATATATATATATATATATATATATATATATATATATATATATATATATATATATATATATATATATATATATATGTGTACATATATATATATATATATATATATATATATATATATTAGATGCAAATTGGCTCTTAGCCACTGCAATATATATATCTATATATATATATATATATATATATATATATATACAAAACATAATATAGCTGAACACATACATTTTTATATACATATAATGATAAACAATTAATATGCAGAAATTGACTTAATGAATTACTTTCAAATCTGGTATTAGGTAAAAGGCATACATTTTCAATAGTTAATAAATTTTAATAAATAAATATAAATAATCTTAATATATACTAAAAGGCAACTGGCCTAACCTCAATTGACCAATCACAACTCTCAATTTCTCAAAATTAATTAAATCAACACATGTCTAAATTAATTTACACTTTTTGATTTTCCATCACCAATTTACACATTTAACCCAATTTAAAAAATAATACTTTATTGCATAATGTCTATCTAATAATAAAATATAGCTAAAAGTTAGGAAGTTATATATTTATATCAATATTTTATTTTATATTATTAACCGTAATCAAATTAAATTGTTGTTATTAGTAATTCTAATCAGACTATAGTTAGGATAATCATTATTGTTATTAGTAATTAAAATCAAATTATATTTAGGATACAAATTCTTCTTATATAAACTAAAACCTACAAATAAAATCACAACAGACAAAATTATTGAAAACTCCACGAACTAGCTGCTAATTTTGTTGTTCTTAACAATCATGGCTAACGAAAATAAAATTAGTATTTTGCAAGACATCAATGAGAACTCGGTCAATTATTTAATCAAAGTTAAGATATTGCTTCTCTGGAAGATTTTGTATAAAAAGAAACCCTGCTACACCATCCAACCTTGATATGATTTATCATTCAGTATTTACATTTAAGTATCTCAATTCCTTAAGTATATTTTTACATTTAACGTATAAGTATTTTTTTTCATATACTAATTCTTATTTTAATGATGTTGTAAAACCCGTGTATATGACACGGGTCTAAAATATATAGTATTTCTTGTTATAAAAGAGTATAAAATAACAGTATTACTGTTTTTAAAAAAAAATTATAAAAATAAAAAAAATAAGAGTGTTAGGTTAGAATATAGTCGTAGACTTTGTCAGTATAGGTTTTAATTAAAGCAAGTGTGACACTGCAAATGGAGGCTTTTTGACAAATTTGTTATCATTACTTACTGTTATCGATTAAATTCATTCTTTATATAATAAGAATCAGATTTCATAATATTTTATTTAGTTCTATAGGATCAGCTTAGAGGATAATGAGTAAATTTCGATTAATCATCTTCGAAATTAGATAAATATATTGACTTATATTATTCTCTGAACATGTATGTTAATTATTAAATAAAAATAAATTAAATTTCATATATCATTAACCCTTATAAATTTTAAATTTGGATTACTTAAAAGGAAGAATTATAGAAATACGAGTATTTTTTTAAATTTGCTAGATTTGTTACTTATATAAGCAATTGGATAAAATTTTGCATCAAAAAAAATGTTATAATTTTTAACCTTTGCTTAAAAGAACCAGAAAAGAACTGCATGTATAATCTGATTAAAATGATTTATAAACAATATTCATATATTATTTAAATAAATTTTTATTTAATGGAGATGTATATATATAGAGATATATCTTAATTTAAAGTCTATATTGACATATTATAAATAATATATATTAAAAGATATATATATATATATATATGATATATATATATATATATATATATATATATATATAACATTTAAGGTTTGGCTTATGAATAGTAAGCCAAGCCTTAAATAGTAACCGGCTCGGCGGCTCGGCTCGGCTCAGCGGCTCGAGCCATGAACAGTACCGGCTTATTTTGTCTTTTTCCTATTTTGTCTTTTTCTTCTTCTTTTATTTTTAACTAAAAGTCTAAAACTTTTGCCGCCAGAGTTTAATCTTAGCTACTTTTTTTCCGCATAACTTCGAGTTTTTTAACTTTATCCACCAAAGTTTCATAACTTTTGCCACGAAAATTTGGTTTTCAGCTTAATGTTTTTTAACTTTTATCACGAGAGTTTTGTTTTTCTCCCGGGCCAACGCCCGGGTAGAAATGGTTTTTTTTTTCTCTAATTTTTTCCCCCCTTTTCTACAAAAACTATTTAAAAAAAGAAAAAAATTTATACTTTTTGCCTCCGTAATTAGACAGCTAACTAAAAGTCTAAATCTTTTGCCGCCAGAGTTTCATCTTAGCTACTTTTTTTCGCATAACTTCGAGTTTTTTAACTTTATCCACCAAAGTTTCATAACTTTTGCCACGAAAATTTGGTTTTCAGCTTAATGTTTTTTAACTTTTATCACGAGAGTTTTGTTTTTCTCCCGGGCCAACGCCCGGGTAGAAATGGTTTTTTTTTTCTCTAATTTTTTCCCCCCTTTTCTACAAAAACTATTTAAAAAAAGAAAAAAATTTATACTTTTTGCCTCCGTAATTAGACAGCTAACTAAAAGTCTAAATCTTTTGCCGCCAGAGTTTCATCTTAGCTACTTTTTTTCGCATAACTTCGAGTTTTTTAACTTTATCCACCAAAGTTTCTTAACTTTTGGCACGAAAATTTGGTTTTCAGCTTAATGTTTTTTAACTTTTATCACGAGAGTTTTGTTTTTCTCCCGGGCAACGCCCGGGTAGAAATGCTTGTTATATATATAACAATTTAAGTTTAGATAACTACAGTAGCTTTTTTAACTTTTTTATTTCAACCCATAACTTTTTAACTTTTTACTTTAACCACAAGTTTTCATCTTATTTGACTATTACCTTACTTTGACTTTTCAAAATTTTAGTTTTCTACCACACATCTTTTAATTTTTTAGGTCTTCCACAAACTTTAATTTTTTTCTTTTTTTTTTTTTTTTTCTCTAATTTTTTCCCCCTTTTCTACAAAAACTATTTAAAAAAAGAAAAAAATTTATACTTTTTGCCTCCGTAATTAGACAGCTAACTAAAAGTCTAAATCTTTTGCCGCCAGAGTTTCATCTTAGCTACTTTTTTTCGCATAACTTCGAGTTTTTTAACTTTTTACTTTAACCACAAGTTTTCATCTTATTTGACTATTACCTTACTTTGACTTTTCAAAATTTTAGTTTTCTACCACACATCTTTTAATTTTTTAGGTCTTCCACAAACTTTAATTTTCTTTAATTTTGATCACTTAACTATATCATAAAGGTTTTCGGGCTAAAAATTAAACCGACCGTCGCCGTCAACAGCAAACATCCACCGGTTTCGAAATCCAAAACATATCATATAACGGCGGTCAACGAAAAAGAGTTGGTTGTGGCGGATGATATTTCTGATTTGTTTATTTGCTATCTAAACACCAAGTTTACTTATACGATGTTCATTATTTGCTAACATGTGAAGACCTGCGGCAAAGCGCGGGCAAGATAACTAGTTGTATCTTAAAATATAATACAAGTATATGTTACTCGTACATTACATGTAAATCAAATAGTAATAGATACGGTAAAAGATATTTTGATATAAAAATATCAGCTAAATACTTAGAGAAAATATGATCGACACGTATATTATTTATAATTATTAATGTATTATAAAATTGAGTTTAAAATTGCGAAATGATTAATCCTCCTAACTAAATAGCCTAAAAATCCTCCTAACTATTGATCATGGCATTTGGAAAAATTAGGGTACAAGATCAGGAAACAGAATTAGTGCACACTACATGTCAATTTCAAATAGTTTTATGAGGAATTTTAGGCTAATATTTATCAGGATTTATCATTTTACTTTACAAATTTAATTTACAAATAAATTATTATTAACTAAACTCATACTGAAAATATTAATAATACTTTTTTATGCTAATAGTTATAAAATGCGTTCAGCACGAAAGATGTATAACGTGTAGGAAACGTTTCTATGAAGTTTCTTAGTCAGATTAACATAGTTAGACTTTTAAAAAATAATAATAATATTATTGACAAAATATATGATTTAAATAACGCATTATCTTCTATTAATCTGATATATCTATAATCATTAATATGTTTTGTATTTATAATACACTATATTAATGCCTTGAAGAAGATTATTGACCAAAATGTATACAGTAAACTTGATTAATAATGAATTTTATAAACTTAAACATTATAAAATTTAATATATTAGCGACATTTAAATCATTAATCGTTACACAAATACGATCTTACTAAGCCTTTTTTTGATATAACTGCAATCAATTTACTCAATTAGTAAAAACATCATAATGCATAAAATTAGATTAAACCATTGAAATTATTCAATATTCATAATTCAAAAACATTACTTAAAAGAATAAATAAAATAATAATAAATATAAATAATGAATCAAGTGACTTACAAAAGATTAATCTAATCAAACAATAATATAAACTAATTAGTCAAAAATAAAATAAATTAAATAAAATAATCTATCTTAATCAAACTAATTAAACTTGAAAATATTTAACTATATCATTTATATCAGTATGTCTTTATCAATGTCGTAGAAAAACTCTAATAGAAAATGTATAGTAAATCGTAGTGTTGAGCAGCTTCTTAGATCCAGCAACTTTCAAACACAATCTATTAGCTTAAACACTTCGACGAAGAAATTAGAAGTTTATTGAATCCCATTGTGAAACAAACCTAATAGCTGTCCGCCTTGTCCTCATGATTCTGAAGTGCACGTTTCAAATTCATGAAAGAAAATGCTTGCTAAAAAGGGTACACTATGTATCCCAAATCAGGTTGTTCACAATGCCATCTGGGATAATCCTACAAAAATAAAAAATCAAAGCATATTAGCATTTTATTATAATGATTTTAAACATTATAATGATGACCTATTAATGAATGGATAAACTTTTGAATTCCCAAATTTATATAAACAATAATAGAAATCAGAAAATAAGATAATAGCATACCTAGATGTTTTTAAACGGTGAAATCATGATTGAAGTTTTTATTAATAGAACTGATATAATAAAATCAGTTTCCATTTTTGATGATACATTTTTTTTAATAAAATGGAATTTACATGAATTATAGGTTAGAAATGGTGGAAGATTATTAAAGAATGAAACCTAACCTGTAAAGAGGCATATATATATAGAAGGAAAAATTAGATTGGATATGAAAACTGTAAGTCCCCTGGTACGGATCGTTAATAGCTTGCTCCAGTTATCTTGAGGTGCGGAATCCCTCACTATAACTTGGTGATCAACAACAAGCCCCTAGATCACCTGCTGCCTCGCAGATCTTCTTCGGGCTAGCGGAACAACCTTTGACGACTTAACCTGCACAAGTATGCTCGAAATTTCGACAAATGTTCAACCGTAAACTCTGTTAGGGTTCGGTTTATATAGGTAACACCCGACATGGGCTTCAGCGAGTCGGCCTCGCAAATCCAGCCCAGCCCGTCACTAATGCGAGGTCGCATTCTGTGATTGGCCTCGTATTTGACCCTGCAAATACGGAGTCGTATTCCCTATGTGAAATGCGAGGTCGCATTTCACACTTAGCAGATTTATTACACATTCAATACTTAAACTTAATCTAGTATTATATGCATAATACTAAGTTCATTAATGACAATCACATTACAAAGACATATAACAATATAAGCCCAAACAATCTAGACTGCTATTGACATAAATGTGCACTTACAGACTCCCCCTTGGCAATAGCTTCTAGACGTTAACATACCTATGTCTTCGTCTTGTCTTTGTCATTAATCTACTTCCTCTGCTTCTTCTTGTCAGCCTTCTTCTTCTTCTGAACTTCCTCTGAATCATCTGCAGCCTTATAAAAATCACAGTCTGAATGTAAGCCGATCTTCAAGCACAAACTCACTGTATTTCTATATCGCAACGCTGGGCCCTGAAAATCTTTTGGAAACCAAATATTAACACTGTTCAGCTTCAGCAGATCTTTCTTACAGAAGTTCACTAGATGTAAAGGCTCATAAATCCTCTCAATCTCATAGTAATGATCACCATACATCACAGCTTCATACGTCTTACTATCAAAGTACCAGCCTATCATATTATCCAATAAGTCCTTCTTGAATTTCTTCAAAGGCACTTCTTTGGCAAACTTGGTCGGCTCATACTTCAAAGTAACGGCAGACTTCTTTGTCTTCGGATCTATCCTCGATTTACCCTTGACCATCTTGCCTTCCTGTGGATGATACTTTCTTTGAGATGGATCCTTGATCTTCATGTCTTTCACTATAGACCTAGCAATATAATTTCCAAACTCAGACCCACTAGGATTGATTAGTTCTAGCATAGCTAAGCACCAAAAATCAACATTAGTAAGTGAGTTGATGGCTTCTTCGTTATAGTCCAAATACTGCACTCCGTCTGTTCTCCTGATAATGAGAAGTCTCAACTCATCATCCCAATCAAAACTTACGATTCTTGAGCATGCAGTAGTGGCATAGGCTTCAACCTTCTCTCCCTGAATCTTGTCTTTATATTTGATAGGTTTATGCGATGCCTCATACTTAGCCCATGTTTTTCTTCCAAGTAATAACCCAATCTGGTCTAGTATCAACAGGCTCTGTATGTTGCACATCAGGATCTTCAGCAATTGGTTCTTGCATGACTGGAGCTTCAGGATCTTGGACTCGTTCAGACCTGTCCATTCTATCAAGTTTAGCTCTTAAGTCATCAATACTAAACCCTTTGCGCTCAGCATCTTTATCCACAAGCCTTGAAGATGTAACTGGCATATCGACTTCTGCGATATCCATCCAGCTTTCATCACCATAGATTATCTCACCTTCTTCCCGCACAACATCAGTTGTCTTAGAAGACCCTACCATACCAGTTGCAATCTCATTCAGAAACTCTATTCCCTTGGTCAGATCCTCTTAATGCTTATTGCCTTTATCTTTTGCTGCATCCGGGTCTAGATTTGAATCATCATCTTTCTTTTTCGAAAGCTGATGTGTCGTATTTTATACCATTTCCCACATCATTTTAGTACCGTTTATTCGTAATTTTTATAGCTTTATATCCAACTTTCGATGCTTTGAGGTAGTGTTGAGTGTTTTCAGGTTGGAGAATGATTATACGGATAAATTGGTTGATTTCGATGATCCATGGAAGAAACGGGAGAAAGGTTCGGTTGGAATCAAGTGAAAGACAAAGAAAACGAAATCTGAAGTTTGTAACACCCGTTAGCCAAGTAACGGCCGTTAGGAGTGTCTTTCTGTAATGCACTGTAACTTTCGTTAGTTATTGTAATGGGCGTTAAACAGAAGGACTAACGGTGCAACAAAATCCTGACGGCCGTTAGAAAAAAGGACCAAAAGTGTACAGAATTGCAAAGTTGACCCGTGTAACGTCCGTTACACATCCTAACGGCCGTTAGTCTCTGCAAATCATATATATACTACCTTTCATTATTTATGGACGGGATTATTCACCTTTTTAGCAACCGGAAACCCTAGAAACACCAAAAACGGATTGGAGGCTTTTGGAGGTCGAATTCTAATCATCCATCATTCAAGATTATCAATATTTGTTTAACGATTCATTATTGCTTTCCGAATTCATCAAGTTTGTCGGTACAATATGATTTCTTTTAATATTGATTGTGTGTTTTTAGTTATCATGAGTAGCTAATTGTCTTTGCACCCGCTTGGGTAGTGAACATGTCATAGGGTCGATTGATGTTACTTGCAATTGTTGAACAAGATTTCTATGTTTAATCGAAGATCCGCATTTATTTGAGTTTAAATATTGTTTTTATCTTTTATATTTATTGATTGATAATTGTAATTAGAAGTTCGGAAGAAATCTATGTGATTGTCAATTGGTTTATGAAACGGTTAATCGGTCTTAATTAACCTAAAGTCGTTGGAGTTCGGGAGAAACTAGCGATAAAGATTTTAAACAATTAAATTCATTTTGAGTGTGTAAACATCTATGATAGAGGGATCTGATTAGGTGAATAAGCAGTTCGGGAGAAAGCTTTTAAAGATTAAATCATAAAATCATCTTAAGTTCTTAACGCTTAATTGTTTCGATTAGAAATTATTCGCGGGAGCGATAACTATATTTCGAGCAATTAAAGTTTCAAGTAAAACGAGGAGTTCATCTTGATTACCTTTTTAAGTGTTCAACAACGCAAGTAATGTTTAGACCCGATGATTGACATGTAAGCTGATCCAAGTAGGTGTCTTCCAATATTATTGTCTTTAAAAATCATTTTTACTTTCGTCTTCCGACGAACCTTGCCCCGGTTATACCGGATTTCTTTTCGATTAATCCTTTGGGATTACTAATTATTTACTAACTTTTGCAACGTGACAATTCGGTCACAACCCCCCTATTCACTTGAATTACTTAATGTCAACAATTACTTAGTTTTAGTCCCTGTGTTCGATCCTGGACTTACCTTTTAGCTATACTATATACGAACGGGTCCACTGCCCGAGAGTGTGTAGTAGTCAGTTTTGGGGTATTTCTTGTTTTAAATTATTAAACTCGATTTTACACATCATGTTTTTGGCGCCGCTGCCGGGGAAAGCTTATGATCTCTCGGAAAATGAATCTCATACTCAACCTCCTGAAAGCCAAAAATATCCAGAGATACAGGATTCCATTAAAATCCTGAATACTGATGCAATGGAGGAACCACATGTCTCTCCTCCACAATCTGACTTTGGTGAAGTGATAATGGGTGAATTTAAAGAAGAATTTATGGAACCAGGAGATGTTATGAGTAAGATAGTAGCACAAGAGCAAGTATCATTTCCACAACCTATGATTGGAGTCGACTCGAGAGAAGATGAGTATCAATTGACTTATTTGGAACAAAACAAATTATTACTCATTAGCAGAGAGCCGGTGGTCGAAGATGTTGATTTGAAAATATGTTCTTCCTTCCTTGGTAAGGTATGTGATGTTTCTTATGATGATACAAATGTTGCTAAATATATTGCAGGGTTTGGAGGATGAAGTCATTATCGACTTGGATGAGAAGTTGGTAACTGGTCCAACGAAGAGGATTGAGCTTGAACACACCAAAATAGATGAATTACCGACAGTTCAAGCATGTTTTCAACTGGTGAGCAAAAGAAGGAATCTAGAGGGTGCATCAGCTACTTTCCTCATTGATAAGTACTTAATTATCTCTCCAGAGAGTCGTTTTTATACTTCAGGTAATCCAATATTGTTTGAGTATAATAAACGGCGATGGGTAGAAAACTCGGTTTTAAAAATAGACATGATAAATCATGTGAGGAGAGATTTTAAAAAGGTGAATTTTAAAGATTGGGTAATGATGAA
>CM067174.1:42846293-42863067 GCA_034093135.1 Erigeron breviscapus | reverse complement strand
GATTCTTTGAACGGGTTGGGAAAGTTGCTTATCGGCTAGAATTGCCTCAAGAGCTTAGCGGTGTGCATGATGTGTTTCATATTTGTAATTTGCGCAAGTGTTTGGCGGATCCTACACATCATGTGCCTATGGACGAAATTAGGGTTGATTCGAATTTGAACTTTGTTGAGAGCCGGTAGAGATCTTGGACCGTCAAGAAAAGAAACTCAAGAAGAAGCGCTACACCATTGTGAAGGTTAGATGGAATGCTAGACGTGGAGCCGAGTTCACTTGGGAGCGAGAGGATCACATGAAGTCTAAGTACCCGCATTTATTTAATAATTAGGGTTTTGTTGAATTTCGGGACGAAATTCTTTTAACGGGGGAATAATGTAACACCCGTGAATTTTGACCGTTGACTCTTGTGTAATTTGACTAACAAACTTATTGAATGAAGTAATTTGAGCCCATTTATGATTTTATGACTAAGTGGTATGTTAGTCGAGTCGTAAATATGTCGTTTGGCGTTTAGTAGTGTATGATTGTTTATATGGCTTGTGGGAGAAACGGGTCGGCCCGTGGGTAGTCCATGACCCACCAGCCCCCAAGACCCATCTCCCCCCCCCTTATCCTTTTCCTTCTCCCTTCTCTTTCTACTATCTCTTTCTCTCTTTCACCCAAAAGCAAAAGAACCATTTCAATCTCTTCACCATTCTTGCATCAACTAGTAGTGGATCGATTTTAATACAAAAATCGTAATCATCATCTTCTCATTGTCGCCATCTTTGAAGAATCAAAGGCCAAGTTCTTACCATTTTACCCATTTTTGACCTAAATTCGGAATTGAGCACTAGGAAGAGTTTTGGTAAGTCTAAATCAACCCATTTACTTCTATTTATGTTTGTTCATGTGTTTCTAGTTGATTTGATATGATTTCGAGTCTTTAAAATTGTAAAATGGAGTTTTGGGTTAAATTAGGGTTAGGGTTAGGGTTTGATGAATTTGTGGATGATTTTGGTGTTTTGGTCGAATTTGTGGGTTGGGTTATGTGTATTCATGGTCATTGATGTTTAGTTATGCTTCAAAATGGGTTACAAATCGTTTTGGTGTGGTTTGGGTTGAAATTGGGGTGTTTGGGTTCGTTTGCTGCACTTGCAGCTGCTGGTCCTGGTGTGCAGGTTGTCCCACTGCGGCGCAGTGGGAGGGCATAGTCTCCACTGCGGCGCAGTGGATTCTCTCGGCCATTTTTGCTTCTTAGCCCACTGCGGCGCAGTGGACATATTCCTTGCTCACTGCGGCGCAGTGCTTTGTCTCGGGTCCTGGTTCAGTTTGGCCACTGCGGCGCAGTGGACATAGTTCTGGTCCACTGCGGCGCAGTGGATAGTCACTGTGTTTTTATGTGTGTCGCTTTTCAACTTGTTTGAGATTGTATAGTTGACGTGGCGGTATTGCGATGAATAATTATAGGTTGTGGACGTGTGGAACCCGTTACTCGTTTGTAATCCTTTACTAGCTTCTTTGCCAATCAAGGTGAGTTTCGTATCTCCCTACCCGCTTGGGATTCGGGCTGAAAAGTGTAAACCTGGCTTGTTTACTTGTATTTATTGATGTATTATTTGTTTGACTTGATTGTTGGATTGATGTGGCGTATCCTTTCGTTTGATTGACTTGGGTTGTGTTTTCGTTAAGTATTACTTATACATTAGGATAGACGTACATACATGGAAGTCGGTTATGCCTTCCTTTGGGTTTTAGATGTGGTGGGAAGGCTGCGGGTGACCCTATACATAAGCATCTGGGACTTGAAGAAAGTAGAATCCTCTGAAGTATATGTACGTATAGTTGGTTTATATTGTGATTAATGATTAATTTTGATTGATGCATATGTTGTGCATATGTCCCACTGTTAGGGGATTTGACTTATGTATATGGAGATACGGCCTTGTCCCTCTGTTGACAAGTGTGCCCCGTTACGATTATTGATTGTTGGTTCATGTTGTCGAATGTTGATTATTGGTTTATGGTTGACGGTTATTGATTGTCGGTTTATGATTATGCATTTACATTTGATTGTAAGCATTGCATACATTGTTGATGAGCCCTCGGCAGGGGATTGCCGGCATCCTGGTGCATAGATGTATGCACCCATTTTGGATGTAGACCTGACCCCGAGTATATAGACATATATATCTCGATGTTTTTGAGATACAGCCCTGTCCATGGCGATGGCAGAGGGGTATCGTTGCATACGTGATTGAAGGTCACGCTTGGGATAGGCATATTTGCTTATTCATTCATTCGGCATTGCATTGATACATACATCATTTGTGCATCCTCATTACACTCTCATTTCCTTTGTGAAATCTTGTTGTTGGACGATATTGTGTTGCTTAGAGGCTCGCTGTAAGTCATGTCTAGCCTCTATTCTTATATTGTGATTATTGATGCTGGTTCGTGATGAACCATTACTACGAACTCACCAACCTTGTGTTGACTATGCTTAGTACACTTTTCAGGTAATCAGGTACTCCCCGGACGTGGTGTTTAGTTGCTTGCTTGCTGTCTAACCCGGACTTGGACTCATGGATCAAGGATTCATTGACCCTCCTTTGCATTATACTTAGGATCGTTTGCCATCTTGGATGTGTTATGTTAACGTTGATGGCTATTTGCTCCTGTTGTATTTTGTTACTTGTATTGCTATGTTTTGGATTCACCGAATCATTAATTGCATTTAGTTGTCTATTGTAATTCCACCGGGTGCTGTATGATTTCCGTGACATTTCGAGCTCCGGCTTGGGGTGTTACAAAAATTTTAATTGCTATACCCGAAACTCGATCTTCTGAAACTTCAGATTTGAAAGACAAACTTCAAACTCTCTGTATCGTCATACTAATCAACTAATGCACCATAGCTTGTTGTAGTTCTCCCCCTCAACGATAAATCCCTTCGAATTAAGCATATGCAATCTTCCTTCTTGGATATATTGCTCGAGTCCCTGCTCGCCTTGCATAACCGACATGTAATAGAGAGGTAGAATTTCCAACAATCAATCCTGAACTAGTTAACTCCCATGAAAACCAGAAACTTTGAAACTTGAATCACAAACTTCAGGAACATGAAACCTGTTTCAAAAGCAATCTAAATCATGTCTCGAAGTGTCAATGTCTTGAATATATGGAGACATATATAAATCATTGTGCTTCCTTGTGCTAATACCTGCACATACAAGCTTAAAACAAGATAAAAATAAATAATGTTATTCTTCATTATTTCATCACTATTACATTTGATAGTAACGACTTAATCTAGAACTACATTCTTCAAGAACTTGAACCTTGAAATCCTTGTTTTATCGTTCAATAATCAAAACCTTAAGATCTCTGTCTTATTGTTCAAAATCATTGACCTATAAACTCCTTGTTTATCCGTCAACTTGTCAGAAAAATTCTAGAATCTTAAGATCTCTGTCTTATTATTCTATTGATACTCATCAAAAATTTAGAATCTTAAGAACCCTGTCTTATTATTCTATGGATACTTATCTAGAATCTTAAGAACCCTGTCTTATTATTCTATGGATAACCTAATCTAAGGTCTTCCAACAAAATATCCTTCATTATGCAAACTTATATAGATTCCGTTTCCAAAGTCACTTGTCTTTAACTCTGTAAAAACATCTAACTGAAACCTAATCTCTTATACTTTTGCAAAATGACATTTGATTATGCAAATCCCATCTATGGATACCATATGTAATACTCCTATGATTGCCTCATCAAACTAGTATCCAACTTGGTTAAACTAGATAACAATTAAATACTCCTATGATAGCCTCATCAAACTAGTACTTATCTTTGTTCAGTATAGATTTGCATGATCCAAATCTTGCTTCCGTGGTGAAATCTTGCTCAACAACCTACAAAAACGAATATATGCCCGTTGTCCTGCACATCTCAACACAAAGCATCAAATCTTCTCAAAGTAATAACATACAATCTGAAGAATTGAATAACGTTTACAAGATAAAATGAATATACTTAGCAATCTATTATTAGCCTAAATCACTTTAAGGTCAAATAATTCACTGCAAGCACTTTCAAATTATGCACATAGTTTATCAAAATTATTTAGAATCTCTGTTCCAAATCTTTTTGATTCAAAAATCTTTCAAAGATCAAATTCAAAACTATGAACAACTCTGTGTCCATTCTTAAGAAAATCTTCTTTCGAAGAATTAAAACAAAATAGTCATTAACTCAATATCTGTTTATTGAAATCAACAACTCTGTGTTCTTTTCCTTAAACCCATATTCTGTTAATGTGACATACTTTCTTTTAGCTTTTGATCACAACACTATCGCTTAACTACCCTACTCGTTTATTCAGTGTTCCATAAGAACGTAGTTGAGTCCTCTTGGAAACTAGATTCTATTCTGACTCTGTTTGTCGTGCAATAGGAACTTTTATTTAAACAATACAATACAAATAAAAATTTAAACATTTCACGAAAAACACAAACACACACACACACATACACTGAACATAAACGAATAACATAGTTACAAGAGCTAAAGATACTGCAGATTAGATCAGATTAGCATGTTACATAAGCCTACTAGCGAGAAATAATTCTCTTATTATTAGTTATGAACAGTGATCCATCAACGATTACCAATATGTTTGTCCTCTTAAACACTCGGTACTTCCAGTCTCCTTTTTGGTTGTGACACTTTCGACATACCCTGGCCAAGGACAGTCACCATGCAACCCGAGTAGCCTAATATGTCACTTAATCATGTTTGCGAACTTATGTGCCCCATATTCAGATACACTCTCACAATCGACACAAGCACTAAGATTAAGACATTTGGTGAGTAAAGTGAGAAAGTCTTTAAGAATCAAGTCAGCGGTGACAGGTCGGTGATTCCTCACGCGCAAAGCGACTTAACTTGACTCACGTATGGAAATATACTCAACATTGCATAATGCTAAGTACTTGCATATTTGTGACATTATTTTAAGCACTTATGAAAACCCGTGACTTTCGATGAGATCCGTGTAGCGAACTTTCTGACAACCTATCCCAAGTTGGAAGCTTTAGGTAGGTTAGGTATACAAAGACACCCCAAGGACTTACTTGTTCGAATCTCAAAGGCCACATTAGCTTCATATTTTCAACAGATTTACAGTTTTATTAGATATTTGCATATCTTGTCACAAATATACATCCGAAAAAGCAATACATACACATATATGTACCCTGAGACCTTCTATATAAAGACCAAATATACATAATTACAATGCAAAATCTTTCATAAGATTTAAAGGACTTGTCTATTTTAAGAACAAGCATTCTCAGCCATATATCTGAATACGTTTCCCATAAGAATATTGTATACATTTAAGTTCAGATTATAAGGAAACTTTGGTACTTTGTGCCTACCGATACATCATATAATGGTATCACTGAACTGAGCATTTTAAAGTATAATTAAATAGGCTTAAAAGCTAAAGTATCGTCACGTCTAATCGTCTTGATGCAGTGACCTTACTCTTTTTATTATTTTCTGTTTCTTTTCTGGTTTTTCTCATTTTTATTTTGTTTTTCTGACACTATATGACACACATACATTACTACACAAACACTGACTCATTTTACAAAGTTCCTTTTGAGAGACATTGTCACTATAGATTTGTCATTCCAATCAATTGGGATAACAACTCGAAACGAGTTCTGTCGAAAGCCTTAGTGAACAGATCAGCTAAATTAAAGTCACTCGACACCTTTTCTAGGACTATCAATTTCTTTTCAGCACAATCACGAATAAAATGAAACCTTATGTCTATGTGCTTAGTCCTACTGTGCTTAACAGGATTATTGGTTATGGATATGGTGGATTTACAATCTGTCTTTATGAGAGTATAAAGGAAAACCTAACCGTGATAGCCAGAGCCGGTGAATGAGTATTCACTTGCTGTTATGTAATCCGATCTCTCCCCTAAGACAAACATCCACTGATGTCTACTTCCTCAAGAACACCAATTTCTTCATCCCTGTGATTAAACTAGTGCACTTCTGGAACTGACATATAACATAACCAACAATATAAATCAAACATATAAAAATTAGAACATGTACTATAGATCATCATCTAGTCATGATCTTCTATAGTACTTTGTCTATCACATGAACAATAATAAATATAAACTAATTAGAACAAGTCTTCTTGGAACATTGATCATGAGTTTCATGGATCTTTCTCTTTCGTCCATCTAACACATCTTCAAAGTCCTTGACAGCTTGCTTATGAGACCTACAAATCTCTTCTTGTTCTGGAGTTAACACAAGAGGAACAACTTTCGGACGATCATAGCTGCGATCCTCCTTGTTAACTTCTACACTCCATAACTTGTCAATCAAAACCCGAGGAAAACAAAATCTTGAAAATTCCATCTCGGTAAAAACTCGATCACTACCCTTTAATGTATAATGAGTAAGATAGACTTTTTCCTTTTCTAAGTCCTTCTTAGATATTGATACATCTGACAAAAGGTTCTGATCCTGTTTTTCAACACAATTAACATTATCAATTAAGACGCTTCCTTTTACAACTCTTCCAACCCCAGAAATTTTTCCGCCTTTGGAATCCATAAACAGACATAGGACCCTTTAACAGGAGTAAACTCCGTCAATAGTCCCTTGTCTTCCATAATGTGCTTGGAGCTTCCGCTATTGACAAACCATAAACCTGCGGTTTTCCTTAGCAACTCCTGCACATTCACAAAATAATTAGTTCTCAAAAGGACCCCTAGCCCTGTTGGCTTTGGGTCTATCATTCTCTTCATCAGAGACTATGTCAGCCCAAAATTCACCAGTATGCACCCAAGCCTTAGCTGGTTTAACAGTTGAGCTGTTAACAGGATTTCTGCTGGGTGAGATTCGTGAATTTCTTCCAGCACTAAGCCTACGACTGGTGGAACTACTAGGCCTCCTTTCAGTAGGTAGCCTTTGGTTAAAACCCTTAGAATTCTTTTGAAATCTTGACATTTTCTCAGGAGATGATGAAGACATTCTCCTAGGACTATGTCGCTGAAATAATGGATTAGAATTCGATTTAGCTTCAGCTATTAACCTTTCATAGTAAGCACTGTTGGGTTTATCTCTTAATTTACTAGACTGACTCGAACTACTAGAACCTTCTCGAGATGAGACACTTCTAGGCTTACTACTACTTGTCTGGGTTCTATTCTCAATCTCCCTTTGTAAGACACTTCTAGATTGTACAGACTTATCTCTAGGTGAGACACTTCTAGACTTCTCAAATCTGTCTTTAGGTGAAATACTTCTAGATTGAGGTGATGTGTTCCTTAGAGTTTGGGATGGTTTTCGATGTCCATTGACAACTTTTGACCTAATTAGTTTCACATAGTTCTGTGCATTTACATCATCTGGATGTCTTTTTGCATAATCCTCATAATATTTATTTCTATAAGCACTCATGATCTGTGGTGAACTTACTTGATCAACTAATTTACCTTTCCCATTGCTTCCAGAAGACCCAACACTATCCTTAGACTTATCAGGTGACATCCTAGATTTATTCTTCTTATAAGGACAACAACTTGATACGTGACCTATCTCACGACACTTAAAACATGACCTTTTAGAAGCCTTCTTTGATATATCACCATGAATAATCTCAGGCACTGGAACCCCATGACCTCTTAATTCATCTATATATTCAAGAGCTGCATAAGCCTCTTCCCAAGAAGTCGGTGCTTGTATGGGAGGTGCATACCGTTTCACAGTTTGAATCTTTGGATCAATGGATAACATTTCTTTAATTTTCCTTTCAGCAAATTGTTCAGGTGTTTCAGATTGAACACTCAAACCTTCTGCATTAATTGTAGAAGTTTGAACAAAACCTTTCTTGAAAACTGTATCTTTAAAGTTCTTGCTTTTAACAGGTTTTGGCAAATATTCAGATTTTACGGGTTCATCAAGACTCCATATTTGAGCAATATTTTCAGGATATTTACCGTTTAAATCTGACTCCTTTGCTGAAAACACTTCATCATTACCTTTCAAAGTAAAGTAGACAATTGTTTCCATTTCAACTTCTTTTTCAATTTCTTTTAATTTATTATCCACTGTCCGTTTGGCTTCACTTGGGTCTGAGTGAGCCGTAGATTCACTAGTCTTGTTCCCAGATCCCTCTGACTTAGACATCTCAGGGATAAGAACATCACTAGTTTTGGTCTGTGGAGGGGTAGTCTTGGGTACATTTTCAGGACTTGATTTTTCAGATTGTTCTAAAGTAAGCTTCTGAAAACTGTCATAATTGTGACTAAAAGGTGGCGGAACGGCATTATATTTCTGGACAAAACTAGGTTGTTCACCTTTAACTTTTGCATCTCTAAGGTGACCCATCATAGTTCCTATGTCTCTCATTTTATTTAGTTTGCCACTTAGTTCAACAATCTGTACTCTATAATCTGCTAATTCTTTGTCTTTTTTAGCACTTTCTTTTACTGCCCTTTCTAAATCCTCATCTAGCATTTGTTTTCTGCCTAGTAACTGTGCATATTCTACCCTAAGTGACTCAAACCTATCTTCTTCAGATTTAATCCGATTAAGATATTCTTTGGCATGACCTTTAAATACCATGACATCAGTAGATAACTTACTTCTATCACTAGTGGCATCATTTAAAAGGGTCTTGGTAGAGTCAAGTTCCTTTCTAAGGACAGTTACTTCGCTAGACAAACCTATGCTACTTTTACAAACAGAAATAAGTGATTGTAGAGAAAGACTTACCTGTTGTTCTGGTGCCTCAAGATTGGCCATGAAATTCACAAGCCTTTCTGTACTCAGATCATCAGGTATCTCGATCTTTACATCCTTATCCTTTTTCTCAATTTTCACAGTTTCATTAGCTTCAGTGAAAGCTTCTTCATTCTTAGCTCTTACTGGTTCTGACGGTTCAGATTCCTCTTCTACCTTCTGATGAAAACTATCATGATCATCCGTGCTGGCATATAGTGTATAGTCGAATGAATTATCAACATGATCATTCATTCCTCCATCAATATCTTGAATTTCTGCCAAGAATGCATGATTCTGATCATCGGTACTAGTCAAACCCCAATTATATGTACCATCAGATTGAACAACTAAAGCTCTTGAGTTATCCGTTTCTCCTGAGCTTCGGTTCCCAGTATTAGCATATTGATGTCCGGAATTCTGACTCACTATAGAACTACTTTGATTGAAGTTCTGACGGCCTGTAGCTGAATTGTTGTCCCGTCTTGGCCTCTGACACTCTCTTGAAAAATGTCCAAAACCATCACAGTTATAACACTTCACCTTGGTCTTGTCAAACCCTACTTTGCCATTCACAACCTTCCTTCCGGTTCTATCTGTGAAACGCTGAACTCTCAATGTTAACATAGCTAATTGCCAGTTCAGATCCATTTCTTCCAAGTCATCTGGATCAACTTGCTTGTAATCCTCCCTAACCAAATCAGGATCAGTCAGTTTTCCTCCAATTAACTTCTCATGAGCAGACACAAATGAAGCGAGCATGCCCAAATATCCCTCAGCAGATCTTATGCTCATCGGCATCCCTGTGTAACCCGAGCTTGGAGAACTACCATTATGAATCCCATTATGCACTACCATGGCCGATTCTGGAGAAGTTACATACATCAAGTTGCTATCAGAATCCGTTGACATCTTCATCTTGTCATCATCTCCACTATAGAAGGCAGTGATCCCTCCATTTGGAGATTTTCCAGAAGCAATACTAGGCTTATCAACTTTGTGCGGGGAATTGGCCTTTCCGGTTTCATGATCCATCAGAATTAATTGATTCAGCAAAGCTTGATAGTTTGCGGGTAACTGAGACGTCATTTTCTTCGAGCTAGTAAAGTTCACGAACTGTTCAAAAATAAAGGAGGTCGTAAAAGTTCACGAGGTCGCAAAGAAAAACGAGGTCGCAATTAGTTACTCGAGGTCGTAATTGAACTGGTGAGGTCTTAAAGAGCTCACGAGGTCGCAAACGAAATATGAGGTCGCAATTGAACTAGCGAGGTCGTAATTAGCTACCCAGGTCGTAAATAGAGCTGGATGAGGTAATACGAGCCCGCGGGGTCACAAACGATGCTGAAACCTTTAATACTCTTGAATTCGAAACCCTAATACCCAAAACACCTTCGACTGCTGTAATAGTCAGACTACTACTCTCTCCTTTCTGTAAATCTGATGAGATCTTCTTATGCCAAGATAGGGTATAGAAGGTACTCCTGATTTCCCTCCAAATTTTTGCCGCCAAAATATGTTCTCATGAAACTTTGAATTCCATGTAAACTTTGGATATCATGATCATAAGAAAATTTTGATAATTCATAAAAATTTTCGCCAAATCCGCGTCGACAACGGATGAAAATTGACCTAAAATTTTTCGAACGCTACCAAACTTCAAATCTTCATGATTCATCCCATTTTTTTTTTTACAACAACAACAACATAAGAGTCTTCTCTCGGGAACTTACCCTATGTTTCTTCAGATAATCTTCTGATTAAACAACTTGAAACGCATAAGAAATCCTCTTTAGTGTGTGGACTAGAACTGCTGCTGCTTGTATATGCGAGGTCCCAATTTCTAAGCAATTGCGAGGTTGCAACTTACTTGTTCTTTACGAGGTCGCAATTTAAGAATCAATTGCGAGGTCGTAATTCTACCAGGTAGCAAAACTTCGTGATCAGCATCTCATTCGAACGACAGCAGCTCTTCTTTTCCAGAAACCCTATTTCGTCCCCAACCTGAAAAGACACGAATCTGGGTCTGCCTCAACATGAAAAACTAATCAGATCTTGTTTCCATCGTTACAAGGCTTTAACACTATAAAGCGTGTAAGGAGGAAAACACAATCTGATATAGTTTCACACGATCAGATCTCAAAAATAAAGATTTCGGTCGTAAACTCCATGAAAAAATCACGGCTAGATGACCAGATCTCAATACTAATGTTTTCGGTCGAGAACTCCGTGAAAGAATCACGGCTAGACGACCCTAAACTGATGTTGTCTATCACCAACAAGCTATAACCTTCCGGTATTAAACCAAGAGGCTCTGATACCAATTGTAAGTCCCCTGGTACGGATCGTTAATAGCTTGCTCCAGTTATCTTGAGGTGCGGAATCCCTCACTATAACTTGGTGATCAACAACAAGCCCCTAGATCACCTGCTGCCTCGCAGATCTTCTTCGGGCTAGCGGAACAACCTTTGACGACTTAACCTGCACAAGTATGCTCGAAATTTCGACAAATGTTCAACCCTAAACTCTGTTAGGGTTTATATAGGTAACACCTGACATGGGCTTCAGCGAGTCGGCCTCGCAAATCCAGCCCAGCCCGTCACTAATGCGAGGTCGCATTCTGTGATTGGCCTCGTATTTGACCCTGCAAATACGGAGTCGTATTCCCTATATGAAATGCGAGGTCGCATTTCACACTTAGCAGATTTATTACACATTCAATACTTCAACTTAATCTAGTATTCTATGCATAATACTAGTTCATTAATGACAATCACATTACAAAGACATATAACAATATAAGCCCAAACAATCTAGACTGCTATTGACATAGATGTGCACTTACAAAACATTAATTATTAAATTAGTATTTCGATACTTTTATTGGGCTTGGGTTACTTAAAAATGTTAAAATGCAATTTGGGCTTAAAAACAATTCAAAAAGATGTACAGATACAATATGACAAGTTTTATATACAAACAAATTGATTACATTTTATCAAAATCAAAATTGGAATTATATATAAAATTATTTTATAAAATTAAAATTAGTGTTTTAGTAAATTAAAATATATTGACTAAACAATTATTTATTATTTTGTATAGTTTTATATGGAGAAATTTTTAAGACTGTAATTTCTTTTATAAACATAATTAATAGATCACATTAGAAAACTTACAAAATAGTATTAAAATAATCACTTTAGAACTACAAATTGATTCCGATATGATTATAAAACTTACTAGATTATCAACTAAAATATTTTTTAATATACTAAAACTTAAAAAAGTTACTCGTACAATATTTAACAATGCTTACTTACGAATTGACCTTATGTTTTTGGAATTTGTTATTTTTGTGATTGTCTTACCAATTATTAGTATATATAAAAAATAAATTTGTGATGCAACATAATTAATAGATCACATTAGAAAACTTACAAAATAGTATTAAAATAATCACTTTAGAACTACAAATTGATTCCGATATGATTATAAAACTTACTAGATTATCAACTAAAATATTTTTTAATATACTAAAACTTAAAAAAGTTACTCATACAATATTTAACAATGCTTACTTACGAATTGACCTTTATGTTTTTGAAATTTGTTATTTTTGTGATTGTCTTACCAATTATTAGTATATATAAAAAATAAATTTGTGATGGGGATAATGAACAGTCGATCTGTTTCCGCTTGAGATGTAATTAACCGGTTATATTATTAGTTGGGATATTCAAACATATTATATTTGCAGTATATAAAGAGACACATTGTTTTCGATCGATAAGTCAAACACTTTTTCAACAATTACGGCTATAACTATTTTAATCTATCAAATTTTATAAAAATAATTTCTCGTTTGTATGGTTGAACACTATCATCAAATTATCAAAGATATGTATTCAGGAATACCAATATGAGAAAGATGAAAATTAAAAAGATCAAAAGGGTGCTGCAATTAGATGAAGATTTTTTAAGGGAGGTTTATCGGATGGCAGCTTGGAAAAACAACTTGAGTAATGAAGCTAAGGAGTTTGTGAGGGTGCTTAGGCGTAGGTTTGATCTATATGTGATGACTCCGGATGATTTATCAAAGAAAATTATGCAATGGATGTCAATGTCAACAGCAAATATGAAAACATGTCATGTGAAAATCTTTTGAGCGGATGGAAAACACAGATGGTAGCAGGCTAAGAAACTGTTGGAGTCGACAGACATAGACTTGATGCAGCAGTTAAGTCCCAACAACTTTACATACACATCCAAAAAGAGAAGGAAGCAATGTAAGTATTTAATTCAGTTTGAGAATAATTTGGCGGTCAAGATCGAGGATATGCATATTAGGAGATGGCTGAGACGGAGTTTTGAGGGTATTCATTAGTGATATGGTTTGCATGTTTTCAATTTGTCATTTGATGTATTTAGTACCATAATCCTTTAAGTCTTACTGAATTAAGTTTATGATATTGCGAAATTGAACTACATTTGCTACAAAATAATTTGATTGTTGTGATGGTTCTGTAGTACATATCAAACTGAAGATACACACGATCAAACTTATACGAGTAAAACAATAACAATCAAATTTATATAAACATGTTCAATACAACAAATTATATTGATATTCTACATAATTCAAAATCAGTTTAGTAATAATCAGATATGATACAACAATTTCATTTCAAAACTTTCAATTGTTATTAGTAATATATTTTATTATAATGTGTTAGATTGGATTTAAATTCAGCTTACATGTTATTAGATAAAAAAAACTTTCAATAAAATCAAAAAGTCAAATTGGCGTAATCTAAATCAGATTACATTATTTTATATGGTTTTTAATATAATTGATTATACTATATTCACATTTGATGTAATTCCTTTTTAAAGTAACAATACATTTACATAATTTTGTTTTATTAATATAATGGATCGATGGACTATCTGTAATAAGTTATATGCTGAAGACTTTATAATATAACATATATTACAAATAAAATAATATACAAACATGTTACTACATACCAAACATATGTTTTATAACTGTGTGATACTCAATTTGCTTGAAGAAGTGTGGAAGTCTAGTCTTGTCACTCTTGTGAGCATGTTGCCAGTAGGAGCGCCTGTTGTTGTAGTGCAAAACATTGCATTCGTCACCATCTTTAGCCATTACTCGATCTCCATACAATGGGTCGTCAATGTCTTCTTTGTCTTCTACAAAAGTATATAAATTAACATATTGGTAATTGATTATACGTGGTAATAATTAGATAATTACCTAGTGGTTCCAAATCAACACCAATTCCACTATCATTGAAAACTCGGACAGCGAACTTCAGATTAGTGAGCTTGGATACCGGCAATGGGTAGATTAGTGAGGTTGGATACCAGCAATGTACACCCTGGTTCAACTTGGTTTTCAAGAAGATTTAAGCAATGCAAAGAAGTACAGATTTTCACATTTTACAATTGTAGTCACTAACAATTCATAGATCCAAAAATGTTAACACGTTTTACCACTGAATAAGTGAATATGCCTCGTTGCCTGCAACTTCTCTTATGAGTTTTTCTATTGAGAATATGTGACTATATCTGAACTTAGATATAAAACTCCTCATATTTTAGTATTTTAATCAGGGACCAATCATTGGGTTCTATACCTAAGTTTGGGTACATGAAGTCACATATTCACTTTTTTCAGTTTTCTCATAACATTAATAATAATAACGATAACAATAATTTTTCGAAAAGTAGGTAATAATATATTAGAAAAGATAAATTAAAAATAAAGTCTTACATTAATTAAAGAAAATAATAATTATTATTAAAAAAACAAAGGAACCTCGAGGTTGGTAGAGTTCCATCATCCGTCGATGAGAACCACATACGGCCAGCAATTAAGAGAACATTCAAATCAATCATGAGAACAATTAAATAAGATTTAGAAGCGTCCCACGATTAAGAGAACAATGAAATGCTCTACACCTCCAGTCATACTCCGTCATACTCCATCACTGCCCATCTTTCTTCAAATATGTCATTGCTTTACAAAATGTGAGTCTCACATACTCTGCAGATTCACCAGGTGTCTTCTAAATGTTCTGAGCTAATCGACCCTTAATCGTTCCCAAATCCATTGGATGTTTGATGATGTCATGATAATCATGAAGCCCGAGTAATTTTGCATTAACAAGTTCATTAAACACCTGACATGCTTTTGTTTGATCAACCTCTGAAGCAAATTACAACAACTCTTAAACGCTTGATTCTTGTGTCTTTCAATACCAACAGTGTAATCCAACTTTCTACCTGCATTAAACTTTAGCCTTTTGTTACTCTCAAGAGGTAATCTATGTTTTCCTAGAAGGAAATCATAATTCCGACAATATTGATCAGCCTTTGGCGTCCTGTTCTTTTTTTCCGTATAATCACCACCAACTAATAGACCTAACTGTCTAAACTTATTCATATATTGATTTGGAACCGTCCCCATTTAACTCTCATTATCGCTCTCCTATCTTTTGCCAGACCCATCTCAAAATAAACCCTTGTTAAAACCCTAATATCCATGTAATCTGTATCCATTTCTGAATTAGCATATTAAGCAACGATCTCCCATCTATCCAAACATCACCAAGATATACTGCAAACTCTGTAACTGACTATAAGTTCCATCATTATTGTTAGTAGTATCTAAAACCGTTGAATAATGAGAAATCTCGGCTTGTTTATCCTCAATCCTTTAACTAAACCCCTCACTTGTTCCAACTCCCCTTTCAAACAACACACAAACCTTGATACATTTACATGACTGCGTTAACATAAAAATCCAATATGGATATCGTTTTCTAGTGATTGACCACAAACCTTTGAGTAGAGTCTTGAAGCTGGTCTGCTCTTTTCTCATCTTTTTCAAACTTTTTCATTAGATCGGCAATTCTGTATCACCTTCTCTCAAAGATTTCTAGTCTTTTCTACATTCTGCTTTTGATTTAGCAGCAAAGCCTACACAATGTAATAGATTGAGTTACTGATGGTTGTTTTTGTTTTAGTGTTTAAATTTATAAAAATGTTGTACAAGTTATTATCTCAAAAACACACACACCTTAACGGACAGGGGACCCGATCAGATGTAGTATAGTTTAGTGATAAGAACAGGATCGTTCGCAGGGACGCGTTGCTTTACCTAATCTAGTAATACGTATAATTCTAGCGGTTGTGGGGTTGTCACGATTTCCTATTAAACTAATTAAAATACTGAAAAGTAAATAGAAGCCGCAACCGCTTATTCAGCGAGAGGCTTAGTCTGAAAATAGTTGAAAAAGCAAATAACAGTAATTAAATTAAAATACTTGTTTGGCATCTCCGATCTCATGGTACGACCAAATATAATTCTACCTACTTGCTAGACTGTTGGAAACTTAATCACGGCTCAGATTCTCGTTAGATTCACTTTGCCTAAATAACTAGTGCTGTCGCTAGACTCACACTACCCTATAAACAAATTCTTGTTAGATTCATTGTTTAAGCATTAATGACCTAAAGTTTGTGTTACTAGTTCATCTTTAAGTTACCCGGCTCTTAAGCCATGACCAGATAGTAATTCTCTCCGGTGACCACAATGCTCGTTTCCAAGTCACTGGATCGCGTCTGACATTGTTAAGCATCATGTTCTATTCATCCTAATTACTATGGTTCTGGATCCCTCGGTTACAAGTGAATCACCTTTTAATCTAGTTAAAGACCGACTAGTGTTTTCCATCCTTATGTATTAATCCTAGTGTATGATTATAGACCGATCATAAGAATTAAATCAATACATGCAGATATAGAACCGATAATAACATGAAGAACTAGTAAAACATGGATCTACGATAAACAGTAAAACACACTCCAACAGATCTAACAAATAAAGTAAAATAAATAAACGTCTACATGATTACATCGATCCAAACAAGTATTCA
>CM067174.1:42821574-42845293 GCA_034093135.1 Erigeron breviscapus | reverse complement strand
TAGAGCCGCAACCGCTTATCAGCGAGAGGCTCAGTCTGAAAATAGTTTGAAAAAGCAAATAACAGTAATTAAATTAAAATACTTGTTTGGCATCTCCGATCTCATGGTACGACCAAATATATTCTACCTACTTGCTAGACTGTTGGAAACTTAATCACGGCTCAGATTCTCGTTAGATTCACTTTGCCAAAGTAACTAGTGCTGTCGCTAGACTCACACTACCCTATAAACAAATTCTTGTTAGATTCATTGTTTAAGCATTAATGACCTAAAGTTTGTGTTACTAGTTCATCTTTAAGTTACCCGGCTCTTAAGCCATGACCAGATAGTAATTCTCTCGGTGACCACAATGCTCGTTTCCAAGTCACTGGATCGCGTCTGACATTGTTAAGCATCATGTTCTATTCATCCTAATTACTATGGTTCTGGATCCCTCGGTTACAAGTGAATCACCTTTTACATCTAGTTAAAGACCGACTAGTGTTTTCCATCCTTATGTATTAATCCTAGTGTATGATTATAGACCGATCATAAGAATTAAATCAATACATGCAGATATAGAACCGATAATAACATGAAGAACTAGTAAAACATGGATCTACGATAAACAATAAAACACACTCCAACAGATCTAACAAATAAAGTAAAAAAATAAACGTCTACATGATTACATCGATCCAAACAAGTATTCAGCCTACTAGCCTGACATTATTAAAGGAATAACAAAGTCTGAAAAGATGAAAGACATTGTTTACCAACTGGAAGTAAAATAAAAGAGTAGATCTAGGCTAAGGATGAAGATCGAAAGGTGTTAGAAGCTCCAAAACCTCCTTGGAATCTGCAAAGTCGACCTAGGGTTGAATATGGGCGGCTAGGGCTGCTGAATCGGCTCTCCCTTAGGGTTTTGAGGGTTACTTCGACTTAAATAGTGTTCAAAGTCGGTTGTTGATCTGGGCCGCCCAGCGGCGCTGGAATGGGCTCCAGCGGTGCTGGGGCTGGGTCAGCGGCGCTGGCAGCTGCTGCTGATTCTCATACTTCTTCGTTCGGCTCCAGAATCACCTCCTTGTGTCTTGAAACTTCATAGGCTTCCATCTTGAGTCACTTGATGCCATTTACCCTCACTCGCATCTTCCGTGAACCTGCGTAAACATACGATTCATTAAGTACCGATAGTTCCGAATATTAACTCATTTAAGACATAGAAATGAAGCCTTTTGATAGGGGTTTTTATCACAAAATGACGCTCATCATATACCCCCACACTTAAGTCTTTGCTTGTCCTCAAGCAAATTGTCCAAGAAAATAAAACAATGATAAGCGGACTACTTAAGTGTTCAAGTTATTCTACTTTATTAAAACATTTGAAAGATTAGTCATGCAAAATGATTTGAGAAAGCTTTAGACAAAATCAGTAAGCTATAGCTAGAGGCAAGATAATTGGTCAATCAAAACTAAAAGCTAACTTTTTATTCGTGTTAATACCTATAAAACCGTTCTATAATTCCACATGTCTTACAGCTCAATCTTACTACCTTTTGCTGACTAGTTAAGCACTTAATTAAAGTTTGTATAGCAATCAGAACTACTAACTACTAGCAAGGCATTTACATTCATCGTTTGTGTACTTGTGAGTCACTACTTAGACATACTCTCACACTACAGTCATGTTCACTAGCTAAACACTAAAGCAGTTATACGATATTATCATATTTAATAGTTGAGACAGCAGTGACAGGTCGGTGGTTCCCCACTCGCAGAGCGACATAACTCAACTAATGGTTAGAGTTTATACCTTACATCAAGACATCGGTGACAGGTCGGTGGTTCCCCACTCGCAAAGCGACATAACTTGATGCGTATAGATTTTACTCGTTATTAGTTCTTTGAACTCTTTTTATTTAATCTACTGATTGCCTTTCTTAAGATACTACATTATTCATGCAATAGACATTATCAGAGACCCCAGATGACTCATACACTTACTCCGCATGCAACTAGTTCACATTAAATAGTGTAAGAATTAAGGCGAACCATACATCTAAACTAGTTCCTACACAAGCACGTATAATTAAGTCCAATTAATACACCTATGCTAATGACTAGATGGCTCTAATTGCTAGGCATATTAAAGTCCGGTTAAATGTGCTATGGCAAACATAATCGCATACAGTTTCAGTCTAAGCTCTAATCCAGTTGGAAGAATGAACAACCACAAATCTATAGTTAAACTAACAGTTCTAACTAACCGTTCATCTACCAAAGCTAATATTGCTTAGTTATCGTCATCTTTTGTCTACTTGCAAAGCTTATATTCTCAAAATGATTTTCCGACACAAGAAAAACTTAAAATTTGCATGAAATAAGTAGTAGAAAACTTATGATAAATGAAGCACTTAAACCACGTGTTTTTCCTATTCCATCCCCCCACACTTAAATTGTACAACGCCCTCGTTGTACTAGACATAACATAACAAAAAGGGTAATAGGAAAAACACGATAAGATAAAGGATTAACGAAACTTCCCGGGCTTTTGTTGCATGATTGTTGTTGAAGATGACATTTGCGGAGCGACTTGAATGATATTCAACTTCAAAAACTTGAGTCGTCTCCATTTGATGGCGATCCATTGATGCGTCTCCACCTTCTTTTCTTTTTGGTATTTTCTGATTTTTCGATTTTTTTTGATTTTTGGGTTTTTCTGATTTTTTTGGATTTTGGGTTTTTATTTTTTTGGATTTGCGATCTGGTGTGCAGAACGGAGCTGTGAGCGGCGCTGGTAAGCAGGTAGCGGCGCTGGCGGGCTGGTGAGCGGCGCTGGATGCTGGTGAGCGGCGTTGGATCTGCACAGGTGCAGGTCCAGCGGCGCTGGTAGGCTGTGAGAGGCGCAAGGGAGCCCAGGTGGCTTTCCCAGCGGCGCTAGAGGTCCTCTAGCGGCGCTTTTGGCTCCTGTATGTGTTTCGACGTCTGATTTTCTTCAACGATTTGATGCTTGAACTCCCCCACACTTAGCTTTAGGCCAAGTGCTTGGTTTCCTTCAGACTACAAGACAAAATACTCCTGCACACTTCAATCATAATATAAAAATGGAAATAACAAGCTAAAACATAGAATAAAAAATAAAAACGAAATACGATTGCAATAAGTTACTTGTTTACTTGATCCATTGAAAGCTTGCATCTGTGATTCTAAAAACTTACTCATAAAAAGATCACAAATGATAAAATTTAAAACAATTCACTAAATTTCAATTAGTCACATATTCCTAAAAATAAAAATAAAAATACGGCTTGGGTTGCCTCCCAAGAAGCGCTAAGTTTAATGAGTCTTCAGCCGGACTCGGCCTAGGAACTAGGTTGAGGAAGAATACGGGGTCGGCCGGGGGCCGGTTCCCTTTGCAAGTCAAATGTAAAGATCAGATGTGTTTTTTAGATGCGATTCGATTCTTCTTTTCTTAAGTTCCCATGCAAAACTCCTAGCTTTGCACCTAGTCCCGAAGGGGTTGGTCTTACTAATGTCCTCCTTAGTCAAGACTACTTGGTTGAATCCCATGGTCAAGGTAATCTTCTTTGCTTTCACATTAACCGATGAACCTACCGAAAGCAAGAATGGTTGACCTAAAATCACATGATCTCTAGTAATTGAATCATCTTCAACTATAAAGAAATCAGTGGGGATGTCTAATTCTTCTATCCTAATGACTAGGTCTCTTATGAAGCCTTTGGTTAAAACCTTGGCTCCTCCTACTAACCTAATTTCTAAATCTTCCCATCTTACCCTATTCTTATATTTCTTCAAATTATTCTTGTAAATTCCTGTGGGTAAGATATTAAATGTGGCTCTAAGGTCTATATAGGTATCCTCAAAACAGATTGAGCTGATGTAGCAAGGGATCTGAAAAATGCTAGGGTCACCATAAAACTTACCATTCGGTTCTCTAGCCATTATTTCATTCATCTTGTCTCTTTCTAGGTCGGCTACACGCTCTTCCCACTTAATATTTCCTAAGATCCTCCTAATCCTATTTGCTACTTCTCGGCCATTTCTTAATTGTTCATCTACTTTCTCCTTTAATTCTTTTAATTCCATGAAACTTTCATAGCTGATTTTTCTCTTAGGTTTAGTTTCTATGGGTTCTTCACTTATTGGTGTGTCTATCTGTCCATTAGGGTTCTGGTCATCATCTATTACTTCCATCCTAAGACATTCTCCCTTAATCAATTCTTCTTCTTCTTCTAATTCGGACACTCTAATCCTACTCTGGCCATTTGACAAAGATATTTCACGTTTAAGAACATGGATGATAACATCCGCAACATGCAAAAATGGTCGTCCTAAGATCAGGGGCGTCACTATTTCATTTACCGAATCAAGCACGATAAACTCAGTCCAAAATTCTAAATCCTTAACCCTGACATGGACTCGTTCGACAATCCCCTTGGGTTGTCGGTAAGTCTGATCGGCTAACCGAATACTCATGTTAACGGGTTTTAGCAAACAAAGGGTAAGTTTCTCATAAATCACAGTAGGCATAACATTAATACTTGACCCTAAATCAGCTAATGTACTCGAAAAATATTCATTATTAATAGTGCAAGGAATAAGAAAACTTCTTGGATCTTCCGATGCTTGCGGCAGCTGTGTCTCGTCATCCGGTGCTTTGGGATCTTGAACTTCATCCTTACTATCCGAGTCGTCCCCATCTTTGATTTTGCACTTTGAAACGAATTGGGTCTCGACATCTCCTTGAAATACAGCTAAAAATGAAGTTTCGCGCGAATCTGGGCTGACGGAGCTTGGAGCGGCGCTGGGGCTCACCTGGGTGACATCCAGCGGCGCTGGCATGTGCTGAGCGGCGATGGACTACACCTGGAGGGTTGCCAGCGGCGCTGGCTTGTGTGGCCAGCGGCGTTGGTGATGCCTGGGCAGATTCCAGTTTTGCGTTTTTGTTCGTTTCTTTTTCATTTTGCTCCCGTATGACCTGTACCTGATTGGACACTTCACAAAAATCATTAGAAAGCTCAGTAGAGTCATTACCTTTGGTGAACATGGCGTTCACATTCTCGTTTCGTCCGATTGGTGGTTGGTACTTTTGACTCGTGCTAGGGTTTGAGCTTGGACCGCCTTGGATGATTTGCCTTGGAGTGGGGCTGCTCTCCTTGCTTGTATTCTGCTCAATCCATCTATCTATCCTCCTCTCCAGGTCCTTGATTGCAGCTTGTTGATTTCTTGCTCCTTCGTCAACCTTTTGATTGAGATTACTTATGTTCTCATTGAGCGACTTTGCATAGCTTGCCAAGGAGTCATGTCTCTTGTCATTCATATCCATATACTTCTCCATCATGTTGGTGAGCTTGACAATCGGATCCTCCTTGACTTCATTTTCCGTTTTTGGTTGCTCGGGTTGACCATTATTCCTTTGCCACCTATTTTGAAAAGAACCAAAGTTATTTCTAGCATAACTAGAAATAAAGTTAGAATTACCGGGATTTTTTTGAAATAGTCCTCGTTGATAGCCTCCTCGGTATTGTTCTGGACAAAATTAACTTGCTCGGTAGCCTCCTCGGTATAGTGCATTCCTCCGCAATTGTTGCACCCGTGCGCAATCACCTTGAGGTCTTTGTCCATAATGTCCAACCTATCTTCAAAAGTAGAAAAATGGTTAGATAAAGCTTTAAGTTCATGAATTTTCTCATTGTCGGAGCCGCTCTCGATGCTAGCCACGGTCCTTCTTGTTCTTTTATCTCGATCTTTATCATCCATATCTCGAGCTAAGCTAGCTTGCACCATATCCTCCATCATTTTGTACTCGTCATTGGTAGACTTGTACAAAAAGTTACCACCGCCGGCTAGGTCTAAATCCTTTTGGGAACTCTTGGTTAAACCATAGAAGAAAATCTCCATGATCTCGTCCTTGTTAAGTCCATTCCCGTGACAGTTTCTGATCATTTCCCTAAGCCTTTTCCATGCATCAACTAGTGATTCTCCCTCGTCTTGCCTGAAAGCCTTGATGTCTCGAAGCATTTTCCAAACTAAACTTGGGGGAAAGAATCGCGAGACGAACTGTTCGCGAAGTTGATTCCATGTAGTGATGGTACCTTCATCGAGCTCATCGAACCAAGCACGTGCCTCTCCCGTGAGAGACGACGAAATAAGCTAAGCTTCACATCGTCATCGGTGACGTCTCCTCCGTATTTGAACATTTTGCACAAACTTGTGAACTTGCTTACATGCTTATGGGGGTCGGATTTGGCTCGGCCGTCATATTGGTTGTCTTGGATTAACTTAAGGTGGTGGCCTTTGACTGAAAATGAATCTCCTAGATTTGGTGGGACAATAGCGATCCCGGTGTGGGTACAACGACTCTCGTCCTTTCCATCATTGGTCGATCAAATTCGTCCATTTTGGCTCTAGGTGAATTTGGTTGGGACATAGTGTCAGATGAGGTGTCGGATGATCCTAAAGGGGTATCTAAGTTAAAAAGGTTTTCTAGGTTAAATACGGGTGGTGGAATTGGTGTGTTATTTCTCCTTCTACGTTTGAGTTTACCTAAGCTTGTAGAGAAACGCTTTACAACCGTTCCCGATCTTAAACGCATCAACTACCTAATTAATCATGCAAAACTCAAGAAAAAGATCAAACGCACCAATATAAAAATGAAAAGAAAAATTAAACTACTTAAACTTAAAAATGAAATGAAAATACTACTAAACCCTAATTTGACTTCTAAACCTAAAATGACTTAAACCTAAGTACTCAAAAGTAACTACTTCGTGCCGAAACACAAAGTAGGATGCGTAGTTCGACCCTACTTTTGAGACACTACTAGAACTAAGAATGCGTCGCGTCCCCGGCAGCGGCGCCAAAACACTTGATGGTTGTTTTTGTTTTAGTGTTTAAATTTATAAAAATGTTGTACAAGTTATTATCTCAAAAACACACACACCTTAACGGACAGGGGACCCGATCAGATGTAGTATAGTTTAGTGATAAGAACAGGATCGTTCGCAGGGACGCGTTGCTTTACCTAATCTAGTAATACGTGTAATTCTAGCGGTTGTGGGGTTGTCACGATTTCCTATTAAACTAATTAAAATACTGAAAAGTAAATAGAAGTCGCAACCGCTTATTCAACGAGAGGCTCAGTCTGAAAATAGTTTGAAAAAGCAAATAACAGTAATTAAATTAAAATACTTGTTTGGCATCTCCGATCTCATGGTACGACCAAATATCATTCTACCTACTTGCTAGACTGCTGGAAACTAAATCACGACTCAGATTCTCGTTAGATTCACTTTGCCAAAGTAACTAGTGCTGTCGCTAGACTCACACTACCCTATAAACAAATTCTCGTTAGATTCATTGTTTAAGCATTAATGACCTAAAGTTTGTCTTACTAGTTCATCTTTAAGTTACCCGGCTCTTAAGCCATGGCCAGATAGTAATTCTCTCCTGTGACCACAGTGCTCGTTTCCAAGTCACTGGATCGCGTCTGACATTGTTAAGCATCATGTTCTATTCATCCTAATTACTATGGTTCTGGATCCCTCGGTTACAAGTGAATCACCTTTTACATCTAGTTAAAGACCGACTAGTGTTTTCCATCCTTATGTATTAATCCTAGTATATGATTATAGACCGATCATAAGAATTAAATCAATACATGCAGATATAGAACCGATAATAACATGAAGAACTAGTAAAACATGGATCTATGATAAACAGTACACTCCAACAGATCTAACAAATAAAGTAAAATAAATAAACGTCTACATGATCACATCGATCCAAACAAGTATTCAGCCTACTAGCCTGACATTATTAAAGGAATAACAATGTCTGAAAAGATGAAAGACATTGTTTACCAACTGGAAGTAAAATAAAAGAGTAGATCTAGGCTGAGGATGAAGATCGGAAGGTGTTAGAAGCTCCAAAACCTCCTTGGAATCTGCAAAGTCTACCTAGGGTTGAATATGGGCGGCTAGGGCTGCTGAATCGGCTCTCTCTTTGGGTTTTGAGGGTTACTTCGACTTAAAGAGTGTTCAAAGTCGGTTGCTGATCTGGGCCGCCCAGCGGCGCTGGCAGCTGCTGCTGCTTCTCGTACTTCTTCGTTCGGCTCCCGAATCACCTCCTTGTGTCTTGAAACTTCATAGGCTTCCATCTTGAGTCACTTGATGCCATTTACCCTCACTCGCATCTTCCGTGAACCTGCGTAAACATACGATTCATTAAGTACCGATAGTTCCAGAATATTAACTCATTTAAGACATATAAATGAAGCCTTTTGATAGGGGTTTTTATCATAAAATGGACGCTCATCAGTTACCATATCCTAGTGAAGTACTTGATACTATCCCAAACTTACAACAGTTTGACCCCCTCCTAATCAATGAACAATTATTTTATTCACATTTCATGACAATATAAAAGAACCATAACTTAGGTAAAGGGCCTGCCTACCTTCAAGCTTTTAACCTCAGTTGAAAAGGTGTCAACTTTTTCTCTGTTCTGAACTATGACTAGGGTTTTCTTAACTATTGGATGAGCTTCTTCAATAGGTTTTCGTGGTGCCTCACACTCTTTAAATCAACCCACATTAAATCAACTGACGGACATGATGAAGTCGAACCTCGTGAAGTTGTATGCTTCGATTTCAGCTCTCAAAAAGGGCTAAAAAGACGTGTTTACATGGATAGTTTCTTAAATCCCAACAGCAACTTCAGGATAGTACTTGTTTTTGCAAGCAAACCAACACATCAAATTCAATCAGCTCATTCATATGGTGTCTAATATAACTTGAACACCTTGTGCAACACTAAATCTTTAATTACCTCTAAAAATCTCATCGCAAAGCAAAATAAAGTATTTCAACCATCAATACACCAGATCTACCTCATCAAACAGCAACTTTATATGTTCAATAACATTTAGTGGTAGTGAATATTTACCCTTTATTGGACATATATAGCACATGCATTTGATTCAACACAATTCATTTACTTGACTGACCTTGATACAATATGAGCATAGTGAAAAAGTTCTCCCTTTCTTCCTACTTTTGCACCTATTTTGCCAAATGTCTCCACTTTTGCAAATCATTGAAGTGTTGGAAACCATTATGGAAGAAATACAATAAAGACAGTGCCATAAGTTAACGAAACACAAAATAAGAATGACGATGTCAGAGAAGGATGATGTAACATACCCTTTCCATTCTTCACTAAAGATAAAAGTTTTTATCTATGGGAATTTTAACAAACGCCTGGTGTACAATAAAAAAAAACACAAATCCAATATATCAAAATACTTTAGTGTTTACTTCATGCATGACGTTGTGGTAACTAAAAGATTTTAGAGTTTACTTCAAGCATTTGTACCATACCACCTGCACAAGCACGCCATAACTGCCGATCCAAGCTTGTATCCACTTCATATATCGGTTTAATCATATGATCCATTATAATAATCATCCTGAAATCAGAATCCTAATTCCTGTGAAACCATAGAAAACAAAAACCCATAAAATTCTGAAAAATCCCCATGTATATAATCATAAAAAGCAATATATTAATTGTAAAGTTCAAGAACTAATTTTTCGGACACACATGCAAAACTAAGATGTATCTAATCACATAAATCAATCAATTAAACTAAATTAATAATGCAGATCATAGCATTCATGTCAAAATCTTTAACTTTTATATAAACTTCAAGAACTAATCTTATTTGTTAATAATCTATATAAAACCACACACACATGTACTTGACCTGATTGAGAAGTTTCCGTAGGTTTTTTTCCACCACTGTTCTTGCATTAGTTGTCCACTAACCAACTATTGTTGCCACTCCTCACATGTTGATCTATGGCAATGTTATAAAGATAGCTCAAAGTACTGTCAGCCAAAGGGAAAGTGTATCCAGTTTCAACAGAATGGCCAACATTGCCATGGATCAACATGTGAGGAGTGGAAACAACAATTGGTTTGTGGACTGTTTTCATCTACTTATACTTAGCTTCGTGTACCCAAGAGAATCTGAATCAAAAAAAGTACCTAGACCTGGATCGAAGATCACGATATCCAGAACAAGTGTTGGAGGTCAATTCGGATACCCCACCCTTATTATAGTTATAGAGTTTGGCACTCAAGGCCTTTGTGTACCGCGTCTTCTATCGCTATCTATAGTGATTCTCCATGGGTTGTTCTTTTAGCCCTGTGCCTTTTTCTCTAAGGCTTGCAAGATAGGTGTTGGAAAAAACCAAGGCAAACTTCTTAATCAGGTCAAGTATATGTGTGGGCTAACGACTAAACATACCAAAGAACCTTAATTTTTTTGCATTATAGTGTATCAAACTACTAACTTAGTGTGTATATCACCTCCCATACACATACTCACAAGTTGATGATGATCAACAACAGAGGTAGAAATAAACTTGATTCAAACAGATTTCTTTACTATTGTAAACACAGAATAATTACTTAATTACTCTTTTTGACCTGTTACCTAACCCATCCCTTTTACCACTCTAGTTAACAACATAAGGTCAAGAATGTTTACCCACATATTTGGATTCGAATCCAATAGATCCAGGCATGTATACTTTGCTTTGTATAATATTTTCAATAATTCCAGCAATAACACCAATTCTGAAAGCTCGGTATTGAATCCCAGCAACCATGGTTGGCACTAAATAAAAAATTCAAGCTTAGGTGTACCTTGCAAACGATTAACCACAAATCATTTAGACTCTCTTCTTTCCATAAACAAACCCCTTTGAATAACCTTAATCTCAATTAGCTTTAGTTAGAAGGGTAGAACTCGTTATATAAAAATGGGTAAGTTATCCAAACGGCAGAGACGTTTTTTGGTATATAGTTTTTATATCATATCTATATCATTAAATATTTATAATTTTGGAGAAAAGCCAACAAAAAATGCCATCGTTTCAACCCTGCCCAAAATGTATTGCTTTTGGCATGTTGTGTAACCATTTTGACATGTTAGATGACCAGTTAACTTTACTAAAGAAGATAGTACTCGAATTAAATACATACGATGCTTCTGCGGTGAACACTTAGATCCCCATTCATATGGGCCAATTTAGCTTTACAAAGCTTTTTTAGCTTAAAAAGGGATTTCTCAGGTCGACCTTTCTTTAGGTTAAGTGGCGTGTAGCTAATCTCGTTTACAGGTTTCTTTTACATGAAGACAACACAACAGAAATTCCTTATTAACCCAACTAAGATTAAAGGATAATTTCATATTGCTAGAACAAACAGTTTCTCTCCTAACCGGAGTAGCTTCTATCATCAATATGGTTAGGTGAATAATTCAAATGCGCAATATTAATAATAAAAAATCCAGACCCCTGTGTGTATTTCTAGATGTCCAGAAAATTCAAGACAAATCCAATGTTTATCATCTTAAACACACATAAAAGAAAATGAGAAGGGCAAATAACATTCTCGTTTCCTTTTAACTTGTCAGCATCTCAAATCTATAACTTTATTGGTCCCAAGGTAACCTCTATCGACCAAACACTAAACGTGATTTCCATAAAAATGTTTACTATAGTTCTTAAAAGCATTTAACCTTAAAAGCATCTTACCTGATGGGGTGATTATAAATCATGAAGTTTATTTGAATAAAGTCCCTTTGAATTCGTTGGACCTCCATATCCTGGAACCTAAATCCACATTGAAAAATCAATATAGTGAATGTTTGCTAATAATAACTATCACCACAATCTGTCCCTCAAACTTACATTTAACCACCACCAACCGCTTAACACATCCAGAAGACTTCACACTTGAATAACAAAAAAGGGAAGAAGAAATAACCATTCATCATTTGTGATCTAAAGCATAAAAATTAGTAAACTTCTGATATCGAAAGTGAAAACCGTGCAGGAAACATAAAACAAATAATTATTCATCTAATTTATGGAGTTTGTAAACAATTAACTACGAAGAAAAGTTTGATTTGGCTAAAGGGTAACCACCAGAAATTTTAATTAGAATAATCACCAAAAATAATGATAATAACAAAAGAAAGATACCTTGGAATCATCATCCTTTTCACTCAAATGCAAAACCTTATTCGTTTTGTGATAATTCACAACTTAATCCATAAACTGGAGAAGGCGGGTTGTTTTGAAGAAAACAGGAGAGAGGGAAGAGTATCCAGCGGTTTTAATGAAAGGGTTTTTGTAACACCCCAAGGCTCGAAATATTACCGAAAACATATAGCGTATGCATGGGATTATCGTAGAACATGAACTATACGAATAAAAAGGGATTCGGTGAATCCAACATCAATAATCAAGTACAAAATGCATAAAATAGAGCGAATGAATCCTGGATCCATGTAAGTCTAAGCCCAAGTCCTAGCACAAGCATTAATCAACCATCACGTCTAGGATTCACAAGATTACCTGAAAAGTGTACTAAACAAGGTCAACACTAGGTTGGTGAGTTCGTAGGAAAGAATGACAAGGATCTAATGCCAATGCCACTCACAATATGAACAAGGATAATGAGCAAGTAAACACTTACAGTAAGTCCTTAAAAGGGCACAAGTACTCAATTTAGGTTGGCTCGTAGCACAACCTAATCACACACGTATCCATTAAACAAACTATACAATAGCTAGAATACGTACAATGAGCAAGAACAAATAATATCGATAACAATAAGTGTTTTGGTCAAAAATTACCCAAGATAATCTACCTTGAAGACTTAGATTAATTATGTAACCAAACTTTCGTTCGTGAGGTTAAGGACTTGTAAAATATGTTGAGTTTCAAAGATGCGTGATAAAGAAAGATATTTGCTTAAAAAGATGTCGACTAAACAAGGATTAAAAGGACAAATGTAGTCAAGGACAAAATAATATGTATCGAAATAATGTAAAGAACAGTAAATTATGCTAATTATAGTATAAATCTAGTAATTAACAAAATAAAAGTAAAGATAAGGGAACAAGAACACCGAGATTTGTTGACGAGGAAAAGCCCTTAATCCTTATGGATCGCCGGCATAAAAACCCCGGGAGGAAACAATCGTCCCTGCCTTTGTTCTCTTATTAATGATTGTTAAATTGATTACAATGGTGGAATTTGGTTGATCGATATTGCTAAGTGTGTGAATAAAGATGAGAGGATCGAGAGCAGTGTGTGTGAATACAAGTGTGTAATGTTGTAGCCAGCGAGTAAAAGATATCCTAAATCGATTAGACTCATTCATTATATATAGACCTAGATGCTAACTAACTATGCGAAATAGTAGGGATCTTCCAGGTCTTCAGTATTCGAACGTTGGAGAATATCTTGCCCAGTCAAGTGAACGTTGAAGTATTTTCCTCATGCTGAAATCAACTTGAAGTCCGATTATATTGGGAGACTGGGTCTTCTTTGCATGTTGATGATTAATCCCATGTGTGAATTCCTTTTTGCACCGTTGGAGATATTTTCCATAGCCTTGTATCGAATATTCTGGAATCTGCACACTTAACTCATGTGGAAATGATAATAACAATTGAATCATAACGTTAGCGAGATAATAATAAGTCATTAGAATATCCATAAATATCAAGATCCTGATAAGTCAAGATCTTAAGCTTTCAAGATATTGGTACTTGAAATTTCACCCATAACAATAAGTATCAAACAAGTTATAGGACGTCAAACATGTCCATCCATGTCTCACAAATGTTCTCATGTTATCCAAATGTCATCAAGTACTTAGAGCACCCGTTTATATGTCATCATGCCTATCATGTCCATCAATGTCCCTCAACATACCACAAATGTCCATTAATGACTCACAATGTCCACCACACATGTATTCACAAAATGAGCTACTCAAGGTAGTTAGAATAAGCATGATAAACAAGAAAAAGTAATGACGATAACAATAAGTATCATGCAAGTTTTATAATGTCAAACAAGTCCATCAATGTCCCTCGATTGTTCTCATGTCATCCAAATGTCATCAAGTACGTATAGTACCCGTATAATGTCATCAAGTACTTAGAGCACCCGTTTATATATCATCAAGTACGTATAGTACCCGTTTAATGTCATCAAGTACGTATAGTACCCGTTTAATGTCATCAAGTACGTAAGTACCCGTTTGTTTTTGTCAAAAATTACCTAAGATAATTTACGTTGAAGACTTAGATCAATAATGTAACCAAACTTTCGTTCGTGAGGTTAAGGGCTTATAAAATATGTTTGAGATTCAAAGATGCGTTTAGTAAAAGGATTTAAAGAACGATTATGTCGACTAAACAAGAAACAAAGGTGTAAAGCAATGATAATCGAATAATAAGTATCGAAATAAATGAAATTACGATAAATAATGCTAATCAAAGTAAATAATGCGTTAAAAGTAAAGAGTAAAGAACAAGAACACCGAGATTTGTTGACGAGGAAAAGCCCTTAATCCTTTGAGGATTGCCGGCATAAAAACCCCAGGAGGAAACAATCGTCCCTGCCTTTGTTCTCTTATTAATGATTGTTAAATGTTTACAAATGGTGGAATTCGGTAGATCGATGTATCTAAGTGTAAAGTAAATGAGAGCAGTGTGTGTGTGAGTACAAGTGTGTAGTGAGCAGTATGTAAGTGATAGATAAGATGCCTATGATCGATCAGCCTCATTCTTTATATAGACCTAATATCTAACTAACTATGCGAGTTCGTAGGGATCTTCCAGGTCTTCAGTCAGTGAACGTTGTGGAAGATCTTGCCCAGTCAAGTGACCGTTGAAGCTTTCCCCTCATGTTGAAATCATCTTGAAGTCCGATTATTTTGGCAGACTAAGTCTTCTTTGCGTGTTGATGAGTTTAACCATGTGCGACATTCCTTTTTGCACCGTTAGAAATATCCTTCAATGCTTTATATCGTATATTCTGGAATCTGCACACTTATCTCATGTGGAAACAATAATAATATTTGAAACATAACGTTAGCATAATATTAATAAGTAATCAGAATATTCAACTATGTCAAGATCCTGGAATGTCAATATCTTGGATCTTCAGGATATTGGTACTTGAAATTTCACCCATAACAATTGTCCCCAAAGTTATTTTAATAAAATCTATTTTGTTGAAATAACTTTGAATCTTCTAGAGAAAGCTTTGACCGGAGTCAATTAGTAAATTTTGAAACCATCTTAAAGATAAGATGCGTGTAAGTAAGATAACCAAGAGTCTTGATTTGATAGTAACTACTTCTCATCTTTTCACCCCTCTATATAAGGCCACAGTTTCTCTCTTTGAAAATCACAAATACTTTTAATTCTTAAAAAATATTCATTTACGCCATGTCTCTGAAATCTTTAGGAGAGTTCCTTCAAGAGGTATATATATATATATATAATATTTGTCAAGATTAATTCCTTTGTTATTTCTAACTTTTCTTTATATCTTATTTCAGTCCCTTACTGAACTGGAAAAGCAACAAATCGCTAAAGACAAACTGAACGATGAAATCATAGAGACATTACAAGGCCTGGTCAAGTCTTATAAAGAATCTATCGAGACAGAAAAAGAAATGGGTTTGGAGATAAAAACCAGTTTAGAAGCCAAAAATAAGATTTTGAACAATGCCTTGAAGGAAATCTGCTGTGAGCTAGGTGCAACGCAGGAAGAACTCAGGGATGCCAGGGAGGAGTTGGAAAGAGTGAAGTCCATCTTAAGTAAATTGAGGGAAATAAATCCTTCACTTTACTGGGATGTTCTTCTGTAGATGATCTTAGATAATGTGGGCGATGAAGGATATAATGCAAAGGCCAGAGCCCACATTTTTAGACTCTTTTGTTAGTAGAAACTTGAATCGGTAGGGGATGTGTTTTGTAGAATAATGTGTTTAGGAGGGGCGAGATTGATCTGGAATGATCAATCATGGTTGTAAAACTGCTTCTGAGTAGTTTTTGTAAATATCTTTTGAATGAAAACTGTCTTTTGATCCATTTTACTTTTGAACTCGAAAACCAAAAGTGTTTCTAAGGGTAAAAACGGAAAATAATTAATCAATTACATGACGTCACATGTCAGTGAATAATTATTCTTGACTTACTCGACTACATCAACAGTAAGTAATCAAATCAACGTAGTAATTAAGGAGTAAGATACATGCACCTTGTTTATGCAATTAAGATCCACTTGTAAGCAGCATCTTTAAGTGTTGTGAGTCTCCAACATTTATTCCTGTAATAAAATAAGTTGTGTGGTACTGAATTGAATTTTTTGGAGGGGATTAAAATTAAGAAGGGGAATTCTTAATTTTAAGATTCTCGTAGGGACATTGGCGTTCAAGATATAGAGGGGGTCTCAATATCTTGAACTCGCTTGGGAGGCGTGGTTAGCCATTTTCATGTGTTTGTATAATGAGTGGCGTGGTTAGCCAATTCGGGAGATCGATGGTAACATCGACAACCAACAGAATTTATTTCGACGACCTTGGAATTTAACCCTTCAACCGTGAAATTAATTAACGTGCGACACGGGCGAATTTAAGAGAAGGTGAAAACCTTCAACCAAAAGTTGGCGTGAAAGCCAAAAGGTGAAGACCTTGTTCCACGTTGTAATGCATGTGTTTGATAATATTGATTATCCTTTGAGATCTACAAAGCACAAATCTTAGAAACTGACGTTAGCCATTTGGCTAACGCCACTCCGACGCTCAAGTCAGTATCATTATTTTGGAAATAAAATAAAAGGTAAACAAGATAAAAGTAAAATTCAAGAGTAAGAAATCATACCTGATTTTGTCAAAAGACAAAATTAATCATACATGGTAGGTTTTGAGATGAATAGCATTCCAAGCTCTTGGAACTAGATTACCTTGTAAATCTTGAAGCCAATAAGATCCTTTTCCAGCCTCTGCCTCAATCAAATAAGGACCTTCCCATTTTGGATTCAATTTGCCATCTGGCTTGGTTAAAGCCTTCTTGAGAACCAAATCACCAACTTGAAATCGTCTTAATCTTAAATTCTTATTATAAGACTTGGCAATTCGTTGTTGATAAGCTGCTATTCTTATCTTGGTCCTTTCTTGTAACTCAGTTACAGCTTCCAAATCTTCAAGTAACAACTCTTTATTTTTCTCATAAGTTAACAAACTAATTCTAGCAGTAGGTAGATCCATTTCAGTAGGTAGAACTGCCTCGGCTCCAAAGACAAGTGAGAATGGAGTTTGTCCAGTAGCACTCTTTAAAGTTGTTCGATCAGCCCATAAGACAAATGGCAATTCTTCAGCCCATTTTCCTTTAGCTTGTCCCAGTCTTTTCTTCAAATTATTCATTATGATTTTGTTACTCGATTCTGCTTGACCATTAGCTTGTGGATGGACAGGAGTAGAGGTAATCATCTTGATACCCCATCTTTCACAAAAAATTGTAGTTTTCTTCCCTATGAATTGTGATCCATTATCACAAATTATCTCTGCTGGGACTCCAAATCTTGTCAAATATATTTCTTTTAATGAAGGATATGACATGTGATTCATGGATCTTGGCGTATGCTTCAGCTTCAATCCATTTTGAGAAATAATCTGTCATAGCCAAAAATATTTCTTCCCAGCTGAAGATTCTGTCATTGGTCCAACAATATCCATTCCCCATTTCATAAATGGCCATGGAGACAGAACTGGATACATGGTTCTGCTGGTTGATGATAAATGTTGCTATGTCGCTGACAAGCATCACATTTCTTCGCATATTCTTCAGCATCTTGTTTCATAGTTGGCCAATAATAACCTGTTCTTAAGATCTTTGAATATAAAGATCTTCCAGATGTGTGATTTCCACATTCTCCTTCGTGTATATCCTTAAGAACCTCATTGGTCTCAGGGAATTCTAAGCACCTAAGATATGGTCCAGCAAGAGATTTTCTATACAAAATACCATTTATCATAGAATAATGTGTTGTTTTCATACGGAAGTTCCTTGGTATTTCATCTTTAGGGATTGTCCCATTATTTAAATATTCTATTATTGGTGTAGTCCAGGAATTTTGATTGTCCCCAGAATTTTCAGTTTCTGTATCTTGAACAGCCAATATATTAGTTGATTCTTTTTCTATAGCAGGATGTAACACATGAATTATAGGAATCCTAGTTTCTGGTGACATCTTAAGTGTTGACCCTAGATTTGCTAAAGCATCAGCCTCGGTGTTTTCTTCTCTAGGCACTTGTTCTATATCAAATAAATCAAAATTCTCAGCCAATTTTTTCACTATTTCCAAATATTGCATCAATTTTTCACCTTTTGCAGCATATGTTCCATTGAAATGATTAGCTAAAAGTAATGAATCTACATATACCTTAAGGTTTCTAATGTTCATATCCCTAGCTAATTGCATAGCAGAAATTAAAGCTTCATACTCTGCTTCATTATTAGTGGCTATGAAATGACAATTCACTGCTTGGGGTATAATATCCCCCTGTGGCGATTTTAATACGATACCTAGTCCTATTTGATGTGACCAATTTATATAGATCACCCACATCATTATTGGCCTTTTTCGTATTTGTTTTGAGTCGATTTTGTATGCATTTTTAGCGTGTTTATGGTGTTTGTTAGTGCTTTCAGGTTTGTAGCAGGTTGCACGTCCATTGGATACATTTTCTGACGATTCTTGGCCAAGAAGTTGACCCGAGTGTTCGAGTGATGTTGATAAAGAAGAAACAAGATTTCAGCAAGAAGTCACTGCGCCGCAGTGGGAGGACTCATTCCCCACTGCGCCGCAGTCAATGGGTGCCAAAGCCACAACTTTCCAGTGGATTCACACTGCGCCGCAGTGGGAGTGTACCAGCTCTACTGCGCCGCAGTCACTGGTCGAGAAGAAGCCAATGCTTTCCAGAGATTTAACACTGCGCCGCAGTGGGAGGACTCATTCCCCACTGCGCCGCAGTCACCCTAGTTCAAGATTCCAGGGGTTTTCCACTGCGCCGCAGTGGGAGCGCACCATGTTCACTGCGGCGCAGTGAGTGCACGGGGAGATCAGGGCTACAGCCCCTTTGCATCAGATTGGGGGGAGATATAAAAAGAAAAGAACCCTAATTTCCATTTTATCAAGTCTTTCTTTCTAGGAGCTGTTCTACCAAGAGTCTTTGATGGATCATCGCAGATTTCATCATTTGATTCATTGAAGATTCAAGAACATCCATCTAGATCGTATCTAATCTTCTGTCTTGCAATTTATATTCAACGATCATTGGTACAATATGTTTTCTTTCAATTTCTTTATTGCAATTCAATTTAGTATGATTGGCTAGATTTCTAATCATCCACTTTGATGAAACTTGACGAATGATATGATTGCAATATTTTAATTCGAGAGTTGATTCAATTATCGTTGTGTCGTGATCTTTATCAATTAATTCCTTGCGATTTATTCTCTTGATGTTGATGGTTTATGTGTTCATCGTTAGTGGTACTAGGTGAATATGTTTATCGTTTCATTTCGATTGTCTATGATCGTTTGTCACCGGTTCATGGTATGACGGTGAATGTCAAATCTATAATAGGAGTTAATTGGCAAACGTGTTTAGAAACGGTTGGTGGTACCACGTTTTCATTCACATAGGCATAATTGGTAATTGGATAATCAAGCAACTAGTTGTTGGGGAGATTTTCTAGGCATTGGTGGTACCGGCTTGGGTAATTTAACTAGCAACTTAGGTGTTTGGGTTATTTGTGAGCGGTTGGTGGTACCACGCGAGCATTTTATCCTTTCACGATTATCTTGTCAATTCTAAATAATTTAAACTTTATCGAGTGCAATCATAACTTAAGTCAAGTGGATTCGAAGTTGATGATCTTTATTCATATTTTTTTGAACTTTCTTTACTTTTAAATTGTCTTGTTATTTCAATTTCTTTAATTTAATATTGTTAAGTTGAGGTAGCAATTCGGCTACGGTTCCATCCTTATTCCAAAACCACTTTAGCTGACAACTATTTCAAAACCATTCCCCGTGTTCGATCCTGGACTTACCTTCTAGCTATACTATATACGAACGGGTCTACTGCCCGCAAGTGTGTAGTAGTCAGTTTTAGGGTATTTCTTGTTTTAATTTTTTAAAACTCGATTTCACACATCACTATTCCTTTAACATTAGCTGCACCATCAGTGTATAAAATCCATTTTCAGTAGCTTCTTCTAACATTTTTACTTCTAAGTCTACTTCTGGTTGCAAGTCAGTACTAAAATCTGCCACAAAGTCGGCTAAAGCTTGAGATTTTATAGAAGTCCTAGGTTCATAAATTAAATTAAAAACACTTAATTTCACAGACCATTTAGCCATTCTACCAGATATTTCAGGTTTTCTTAATACGCATTTTATAGGGTAATTAGTCTTAATATGTATAGCATGCGTTTCGAAATAATTTCTAAGCTTAGTAGATGTCATAATTAATGCAAGTATAAGTTTTTCAAGATGAGAGTACCTGGTTTCAGCATCAATTAAACTTTTACTTACATAGTATACATGATGTTGTTGACCTTCTTCTTCTTTTACCAAGACAGCACTGACTGCGTTTGAAGATACTGCCATGTAAAGATATAGAGGCTCACCATCTTCAGGTTTTACCAATAGTGGTGGAGTAGAGAGATACTTCTTTAATTCTTGGAAAGCTTCTTCTTGTTTTTCTCCCCATTCAAACTTTTTGTTCTTCTTTAAGATGTCATAAAATTCTTTACACCTATCAGAAGATCTTGATATGAATCTATTCAAAGCTGCCAATCTCCCAGTCAGTCTTTGAATATCTTTAGCATTCGATGGTGACTTCAAGTTCAAGATAGCCTTGATCTGTTCTGGGCTCGCTTCTATCCCTCTTTTAGTGACCATATATCCTAGAAATTTTCCAGCTCCTACATGTTGTACTTGTCCAGGATATTGAAGGCTACTTCAAGGTCTTTCAAGTGATCTTTAGCTTTCTTTGATTTTACCACCATTTTATCTATATAGACTTCCATCGTATCCCCTAGTTGGTCTTTGAACATCATGTTGACTAGCTTTTGATATGTCGCACCTGCATTTTTAAGACCAAAAGGCATAGCAATATAACAATAAATACCTGTCGGGGTCATGAAAGCGGTAGCTTCTTGATCTTCAGGTTCCATCTGAATTTGATGAAATCCAGAAGAAGCGTCCATAAACGTGAGCATCTCATGTCCAGAAGTTGCATCTACCATTGCATCGATATGTGGCAGTGGAAATGGATCTTTTGGGCAGGCCTTGTTAAGATCAGTGAAGTCTACACAAACCCTCCATTTTCCATTTTTCTTTTGTACTACCACCACATTTGCTAGCCACTCAGGAAATTTTACTTCCCTAATCATTTTTGCTTTTAATAATCTCTCCACATCTTCTTGGATAATTGCATTCCTTTCTGGAGCAAATTTTCTTCTTTTTTGCTGAATCGGCTTGAAACTTTTATCAATTCCAAGCTTGTGTGTAATCACATCTTTAGATATTCCAGTCATATCCTCTTGCTTCCAAGCAAAAGTCTTCATTCTGGTCTTCAAAAAATCAGTAAGTTTGACCTCTAAATCTTTTGAAATCTTTGCACCTAATAAAACTTTGATGTTAGGATCTTCAGGGTCCAGAATAAATTCTTTAACATCTTGCTCCTCTGGCTCATTGACATTGAAGATCCTCTTCTGTAATTGCTATTGTGAAGTTGACCTTGCTGCCGACTTCATGGTGGATGTATAGCATTCCTTAGCTTCTTGTTGATCTCCTTTAACAGTGATCACTCCCCAAGGTGTTGGCATTTTAACACATTGGTGATATGTTGATGGTACTGCCTTCATTTCATGAATCCAAGGCCTTCCCAAAATTATGTTGCATCCTGGAAGAGTGTCGACCACACAAAATTTTTGCATGGAATTAACCCCTCCAACATATACTGGTAGCTTAATTTCACCCACAGTATATTTGGTCTCGCCACTGAATCCGATTAGCGGTGACGCCTTGCCAATAATATTATCTTCAGAAATGTCCATTCTTCTCAGGGTCTCCAGCTTGATTATATTCACTGAACTTTCATTATCTATCAAGATCCTGCGAACATAATGGTTAGCAATAAATAGAGTGACGACTAAACCGTCATGATGAGGCTCCATTATGTCATCAAAGTCATCGTCCTCAAAAGAGACAATATCTGAATCTGAAATTGAAGCTTTCTTCACGCCTTTTTCTCCGCCAGAAATAGTGTTAATTACTCTTGCATCTGGAAGTGGAGAATCTGCTTTTTTAGTCGAATTAGGCCTTGCAAATTCTATGCCTTCAACATCCTTAGCCTTCTTCCTTCCAAGGAGCTCTTTAAGATATCCTTTGGCCAGAAGAGTGGAAATCTCCCTTCTTAACATTTTGCAATCTTCAGTAAGATGGCCAAAGTCTTCATGATATGCACACCATTGACTGGGATCTTTCTTTTTGTAATAAGAATCATTCTTCTTTTGTGGCCATCTTACTTTGTCTCCAAGATCTCTAAGTGCCATTATAATGCCAGGTGTTGATACTGAGAAGCAGTATGTTGAAAGGGCAGGATATTCGACCCCATCATCTTCTTCGACTGCATTCACTTGATTGTCAACATGTCTTGTGTAGGGCTTATTTCTTGGCTTATATACTGGAGTTTCTGCTTTCCTATTTGGGCGATCATATGATAAAGCTTCCAGTTTGAAGACGTCAGCTCATTTTCTTCAAGCCTTATAAATCTTGCAGCCCTTGCTTTGGCTTCATCGAGATTTCTGCATGGTGTCATTATAAGATCTTCTTGAAATTTAGATCCTTTATGGAGACCCCTCTACAAAGCTTGTATAGCGGTCAACATATCTAATTTAGGAATATTAAGAGATTCTTTTGTAAATCTAGTCATAAAATCCCTAAGTGATTCGTGTGGTTTTTGAGTAATTTTATAAAGATCATCAGTCAGTTTTTCAAAGGTTCTACTACATGAAATCTGACTATAAAATAAATTAGTTAAATCAGCAAAAGAATTGATAGATAGAGGAGGCAAACTCTGCAGCCATTTTAAGGCTGATCCTGAAAGTGTAGACCCAAAGCTTCTACATAAGCATGCTTCCTTCAGATTGGATGGAACAGGCACAGTTTCCATCTTTTCCAAATATAATGCAATATGCTCTTGAGGATCAGTAGTTCCATCATATGGCTTCATATTTGGAACCTGGAACTTCTTTGGAATCTCTACATTCGCGATCCTGTCACCATATCTATTAATAAGATAGGATGCAGGGTTGACTTCTGGAATTGGATTGCAGAATCCAGGAACACTAGAGATCATATCTTTAATCCTCTGAAATTCTATTGCAAAATATTCGTTTGGTCCTTGTCCCTGCGATGAGTTAGCAAAAGCAAATGATCCATTATAATTATTAGAATTGTGTAAACCTGCGCCCATAGTGGCAGATGTCCCAGCAGCATGAGTATTTTGAGGAATGTTGCTCCCAAAATTCTGAGTTGTAGTTGGGAATGACGTATTAAACGGCGCAGATCCAGGTGCTGCAGATGCTCCTGGAGTTGAAAATAAATTCCTTGGGGTTATTGGAGGTCCATTTTCTGTAATCCTGGACTCCAAAATCCTAAATTGAGTCTGATTATATTCTTGATTGGCTGCAACAGTATCGGTAAGTTTCTGCAAAATAGCAAACAAGTTAGGAACTTCTTCATGATCAAGATTTCGAG
>CM067174.1:42792136-42820574 GCA_034093135.1 Erigeron breviscapus | reverse complement strand
AGATACGAAACTCACCTCGATTGGTTAAGAAAAGCTAAGATTGATATAAAGTCGAGTTATTGCCGTACAAAGTTCACCTCACGTCCAACACCTAAATATCGATCATATACATTCACATCAACATACATAACACATATACGTAATTATCAAATACTCGGCAAAACCCTAATTAGGTTTCCAAGTGCTTTTCGACGTTAAATGACTTTTAAGACTCTTATTCAATGTTACATAAGATAAGAAGTGAATTGGATCAATGCTCGACGCGTAAAAAGGTCCAGAAAGTCAAACTAGGTCAAACAAGAAATTCTGGAAATTACAACTGGCGTAACCTACGCCCCACACTGGCGTAGGTTACGCCCCTTATAATTTTTTGGTATAAAGGGGGCGTAAGGTACGGTGCTCTCAAAGTAATTTTGGCGTCTGGAGTGGCGTAAACAGGAGGTTTTTGGCGTAAGGTAAAACTTCGGCGTAAGCTACGCCCCAAAGGGCCATAACCTACGCCCATCCATAATAGAACTGGCGTAACCTACGCCCCATAGGGCCGTAAGTTACGCCCCATACTGGGCAGCAAATCGACCAGCAGCAGTTATGCAGAAAAACAAGAACCAAACCTAATTTTCACATGAACCAAAACCCTAAATCGACATTTAAGGTTACAAGACTCGTTTTAAAGATACATTTGACATTCTAATGCATAAATACACTTACCCAAACCCATATTTCCATCCATAACATCATCAAATTCTCCAAATCGATCAAAACCTAGCCAAACCCTAATTCGACCCAAAACTCATTTTAAGGCGATTTAGAACTTGTAAATGTACGAGATGACTAGAAATGAGTAAACTAACATAAATAGAAGTAAATGGGATGAATTAGACTTACCAAAACTTCTTCTAGAGCTCAAACCCGAATTTAGGTCAAATGGGTTAAAATGCTAGAACTTCCACCTTTGATTCTTCAATATGACGATAATGTGGTATAGATGACGATGATTCTAGTGTTATAACCTTCCCAAAACACCAATCGATGATAGATAGAAGTAGAAATGAAATGGTCTTGTCTTGCCTTTTTACTTGAGAGAAAGAGAGAAAGATAGATAGATAAGAGAATGAAAGGAGGAGAGAAGAGATAAGGAGAGGATTGGGTCTTGGGTGGCTGGTGGGTCGTGGACTACCCACGGGCCGACCCGTTTCTCTTCTCAAGCCAAATTACAATCGTTAGACATCTAAACCCCAATCGCAACATAATATCGACCCGAATATAACACATTGTCATTTAATTCACAAACGACCCAAATAATTCATTAACTTAAATTGTTAGTCATATTACACATAAAGTCAATGGGTCAAAATTTACGGATGTTACATTAGATGTACTTCCATTGATATAACTTTCATCGAATATTATATAACACAATTAAAAATATTTATGGTCAAAGTTATAAAACGAAGACTTTGAAAATTCAAAGTAGGACACATGTGATGGGACGGAGGGAGTATATATTTTGTGTTCTTGAGTTTTATGGTAATGAAAGGAAAGGAACTGAAAATATATCCTTTTCATGTTCTTGAGTTGAAGAGAAAAGAAATGAAAAATGACAATTCGATAATTATACCATTTTAAACAAAAATATTAACAAATAAACTTTTCTATAATAGCAATGCACCAATAGGCTTGTTGTCAATAAGCAAAGTGGAGGTGACCCTGTTTCTTTGTTAGGCGGCAAAGATAGAAAAAAAAAGAGTTGGGGAGGGGAAAAAGTTAGCATTATTATATAGTGGGAGATAAGGGTATATCAGTAGTTAAATAACATATACAACTAATTTCCTTTGCAATCACCCCAATTTTGGGCGGATGAGAAGCTGACCAGATTGTATTGGCATGACCCCTCCAATTCTTTCCCCCTCACTTCTTTTCCACTGCATAAAAAAACTCAAGAACTCAATTATTATTATTTTACTCTCACTTGCTTTCTTTTCTTTCCTAAATTTCACTCAAGAACTCAGTGTAGGAATGTACATTCCTTCAAATGAGATCTTTGAATTCCATAGTAATAAGATTCCTTCAAATTTTACCAACCAAACACACTATGAAATGGAATTTAATTCCAATTCCATCAAATTCCATCATATTCTTCCAATAAATTATAATTACATATAAACATAACAACTTCTAAACAATAAAAAAAGCCCAATGGGTGAACTAAATATACAAAGTAACAAGATATATTGGTATTATTTTCTCATTGCCAAAAAGTCATGATTCATCTTACAATGTGTTAGGGAAAAAATATACCAAAAAATTTTGGTTTACCGGTGCGAAGCTATGACAAATAACTAACGAAAGATGGTTCTTAAATACTTGTCCCATACTTTGTTTGTCACACTTTTAAAATATATATTCTGGTGATTTCATACTGGACGAACTTTCAATTTTGTCAAGTCTGACTTAAAGGTAGAAAATAAAAAGATTGTTTGAAATATAAAAACTTTTAAAATAAAAAAAAATAAAAAACAAAAAAACCGGTAACAAATATTATAAACAATTATATAAAAAAATATATTCCTGAATCAAACATTAATAAAATAAATAAAACTCCAAAACAAACCTTTAAAAATAATTTTAAAAAATGGAAAATGAATGGCGCGTTTAGTTGAAAATGTTTTCTAGTTTTCCATTTTATAATTTTTTACGAAACGGAAGGAGTTTTTCATCTCTAGAAAACAAATGAAAATTTTAAAAACGCGTTCAAAACTAGAAAATGCTATTTTCATTTTCCATATTAAAAAACATGTTCTAATATATTTGGTTAAGTGGTTGGTCGGGGGTGGGGTGAGGTGGGGGCATGGACGGGGGCGTAGGGAGAGAGTTAATATATTTTAAAGTTTTTTAAATTTAGAAAATGAAAAATGAAAAGTGAAAAACAATAAAAACGTGTTATCAAGTTTCCCATGGAAAAATGAAAAAGAGTGTTTTCAGTTTTCTTAGAAAACATTTTTGGATTACTATGATTTGATCACATTATCTGTTTTCCATGTTTCCTTAGAAAACAGAAGTAGAAAACAATAGGTGTTTTCTCCAACTAAATGCGCCCGAAACCTCTTGAAACAAGCATTTGAAGGTAAGACATTCTTAAAACAAACATCAAAGCAAAATTAATAAATAATCCTAAAACATTCTTTGAAATAAAAAGTTCTTTGAAACAAGTTTTGTTATATAAAAAAAATAGTTCATTCCATTCGAGTTCTAAAGATAAATATTTACAATAAAGTAATTTTCAAAAGAAAAGAAAAACAAATTGTAAATAGAAAGGTAAATGTTTTATCTTTACATATGAAATGAGTATTTAGATAATTGTTAAATGGGCAAATGGGACTAAGACACGTCAAAAATGCATCTTTTTATGCGAATAAGTTTTTATATTGGTTATAAAGTCTAGATTGTATTGCAATTGTAAAAATATAGTTCGTGCAATCATATTTCACACACGAACTATTTTATAATATAAAAAAAAAAGGTTTAAGTAGTTGGATAAAAAGTATCTAGGGTCAACCGAGTTGAGTTTCATCAGTTACAAACTTATCCGTTTTGACCCAACAAGTTTCAAGTTAAAAGATAGGCATCATGTTTTACTATTAACTAGACAAGCGATGCAGCAGCAACGTGGTGGTCGTGGCGACTCTAAGGTGGTAGCGGTGTGAGTATTAATGTAAAAGTGATTGATGTAAAAAGGAGTAGTATAGTTATTTTAAAGTTTAAGAGATGTATGTTGTAAGTAATTTCATTAAGAGTATTATAGGTATCCTAGGTGAAAATGTTTAAATTAGTGAACAAAAGAAAGGGGTACACCGATACGGTATTTTGGGGTTATCAACTACTTAGTTGAGAATGAAAATTTTAGAAAGAACAAATGTTTTATAATGTAATAGAGATATAGATAGAGATAAAGATAACATATGACATGATCCTGTTATATTCATATAGGTAGCGTAATTCTCACATCTGAATGAAAACAGCGTTGATGCATACACTTTTGGGATAGTTCTTTTAGAGCTGATCACAAGGCCATCCTGCAATAATAAACACCACGTTATCATACACACATTTATAATCCCTTATAAAACAAACTGGTTTCTCTATTTTAGGAAATTCATCACTTTTTTCAATACCCCAAACTACCCGTAAATAACCTTAACAAATATATTTAAAATGGTTAATTTTTGCACCTTATTATTTTTTGCATCTAATCCTTGACTTATATTTAGAGTGATAACCACTATTAGATGTCTCATCGCTGCATCTCATGAAAGTAACTTAAACAACTTGTATTACTGTTACGGCATCTCACGCGTTATAAACCGTTGATGTTGCAACACGCGGGCACCGTAATGAAATATGTTCGCCCGTATCTTGAGATCACAAGTACCGTAGATGAAAAATTGAAAACTGGAAGGTGATTTCAACTTAGATTATGTTGCATGCACACGAGATAAGTCAACTGTCAACCAGATGCAGACCACAAACAGCCCAAGATGCAAGCCCAACCAATAACCCAATACAAGAAGAGAGGTCCATTCGCCTTTCATTGGATTTTATTGCTCCCTCTGGAAGATAGGGATACACTATATAAATCCCTACTTAGGTTTTTCTAAAATTGTCCTATGGGCATGTCTTAGGAAGCAGTTTATACACTATAAATCCCTACTTAGGTTTTTCTAAAATTGTCCTATGGGCATGTCTTAGGAAGCAGTTTATACACTATAAATCTGACGTGGCTGTTTTATAACAAACCTAAGGAGGCAGTTTATGTGAAGTGGCGGTTTTTAGTGTAGGCCCGTAAGGCCTATGCTTATAATGTAATAGAGATATAGATAGAGATAAAGATAACATATGACATGATCCTGTTATATTCATATAGGTAGCGTAATTCTCACATCTGAATGAAAACAGCGTTGATGCATACACTTTTGGGATAGTTCTTTTAGAGCTGATCACAAGGCCATCCTGCAATAATAAACACCACGTTATCATACACACATTTATAATCCCTTATAAAACAAACTGGTTTCTCTATTTTAGGAAATTCATCACTTTTTTCAATACCCCAAACTACCCGTAAATAACCTTAACAAATATATTTAAAATGGTTAATTTTTGCACCTTATTATTTTTTGCATCTAATCCTTGACTTATATTTAGAGTGATAACCACTATTAGATGTCTCATCGCTGCATCTCATGAAAGTAACTTAAACAACTTGTATTACTGTTACGGCATCTCACGCGTTATAAACCGTTGATGTTGCAACACGCGGGCACCGTAATGAAATATGTTCGCCCGTATCTTGAGATCACAAGTACCGTAGATGAAAAATTGAAAACTGGAAGGTGATTTCAACTTAGATTATGTTGCATGCACACGAGATAAGTCAACTGTCAACCAGATGCAGACCACAAACAGCCCAAGATGCAAGCCCAACCAATAACCCAATACAAGAAGAGAGGTCCATTCGCCTTTCATTGGATTTTATTGCTCCCTCTGGAAGATAGGGATACACTATATAAATCCCTACTTAGGTTTTTCTAAAATTGTCCTATGGGCATGTCTTAGGAAGCAGTTTATACACTATAAATCTGACGTGGCTGTTTTATAACAAACCTAAGGAGGCAGTTTATGTGAAGTGGCGGTTTTTAGTGTAGGCCCGTAAGGCCTATGCTTATAACGTAATAGAGATATAGATAGAGATAAAGATAACATATGACATGATCCTGTTATATTCATATAGGTAGCGTAATTCTCACATCTGAATGAAAACAGCGTTGATGCATACACTTTTGGGATAGTTCTTTTAGAGCTGATCACAAGGCCATCCTGCAATAATAAACACCACGTTATCATACACACATTTATAATCCCTTATAAAACAAACTGGTTTCTCTATTTTAGGAAATTCATCACTTTTTTCAATACCCCAAACTACCCGTAAATAACATGAACAGATATATGGTTTTCCTGGTATGCTTGGTAGTATTGATTGTATGCATTGGGGTTGGAGAAATTGTCCGGTGGCTTGGCAAGGGTAGTACACACGAGGGGACAAAGGACTTCGTATGATTTGTGGATTTGACATGCTTACTTTGGCCCTGCAGGTTCGAACAACGACATCAACGTCCTTAATGAATCAGATTTGTTCGATGATCTACTCCAAGATAGGGCCCCCGAAATGCAATATACTATTAACGGCGAAGAGTTTACGAAGGGATATTATCTAGCTGACGATATTTATCCTGAATGGGCCACACTAGTCAAGTCTTTTAAATGCCCGATGGACCCAAAGACTACAAAGTTCAAGCGCTACCAAGAGGCTGCAAGAAAGGATGTCGAACGAGCTTTCGGGGTGCTTCAAGGTCGTTGGGCAATCCTTAAACATAATGCCCGTCCGCATTCAGTGAACAAAATAAAACGTATTATGTATACTTGTGTCATTCTACACAACATGATTGTTCAAGACAACGGTAGCGCAATTTTCGACCTTAAGGAAGATTATTTGGCTGATCCAACTAATATGCCAACACGTACGTGGGATGAAAGGGTTGCAACGCGAATGCGGGTCTTCGCGGAGTTACGTGATAGAAGGACGCACCATCGACTTCGCAATGCCCTAGTGGAACATGTTTGGAACCTTCCAGAAAATTACCGTCAACGTTGAGAGATTTTTTTATTATGTCTAGTTTCGTAATATTTATTTTCTATTATTAGGATCGTAACTTTTTTTAATAAGTGTTGTAATGTTTTATTAATAATAAAAGTATTTATTTGAATGATGTTTTGTTAATAAAAAAAATATAAAAAAATTGATGATGTGGCGAAGAAGATCCAAGAAGTTTGTCTTATAGACAGGGAGAGTCCTGAGGGGAGTCCTGAGTGATATGAAGCATAGGCCTAAGTGATTTAATTTTTTAGATTAAACGGTTACTGGAGGTTTAGCCTCTTCAATCTTCTCACATAATATGATAATACTGTAACACCCGTGACTTTTGACCGATTGACTTTACGTGTAAATTGACTAACAATTTAGCTAAGTAATGAAATTTGAGTCATTTTATGATTTAATGAAGGGTAATTTGATAGTCGAGACTAATTGACCGTAAGACTTGAGTAAACGATATTAGACGACATTTAATTAAGATGGAATGTGAAACGGCTACCCATGGGTTGACCCATGACCCACAAGACTAAACCCAACCCTATCCTTTCCCTTCTCCCACCCACCACTCATCCATTCATTCATTTTCTCTTCCACTTCTCTCTCTAAAAGTGCAAGACACACACAAACACACATCTCTTTCTCTCTCTCTATATTCTTGCAAGATTTATTGTTGTTGGAACTAGATCTAAGTAAGAAACATCATCTAAACAACATATCAAAACTTAGGTGCAAGAAAACTCTTCAAACGAGTCAATTTCGGATTTGAGCATTTGTGGAAGCTTTTGGTAAGTTAAACTTGTCTCAAAATCATCATTTTATGTTTGTAATCATGTTTCTAAAACAAACCCATGAGTTTCTTGGTCAATTTCGGGTCAAAAACAAATTAGGGTTTCAATTAGGGTTTTGAAATGGGTCAAAATGGATTTGAGCAGAGATTTGATGTTATGGATTGAAATTATGATGTGTGTTATGTTTAATGATGTTAAAATATGTTGATTTATGCATAAAAATGAGTCTTGAGCCTTCCCAAATCGATTTGTATGTTTAAAATGGTGTTTGGAAGGTGTTTGGGTCGTGTTTGAACTGATCTGGGCTTAATCGCGCCGTGAGTGGGCTTCCTCATGTCGTGAAGGGTTGAAATTCGAGAAAATGTGTGTCACAGAGGTTTGACTCGCGCCGTGAGAGCCTGGGGTCACGCCGTCAAGCACCTGTGCTTCTCGCGCCGCGATTCTTGCTTCTCGCGCCGCGATTTTCGTCAGTTTTCGCGTCAGTTTTCAAACGTCAATAACTTTTGAACCGTAAGTCCGTTTTAGACGTATGACCTATCGTTGGAATTGTGAGAGAGTCTACTTTCTCATGGTATCATCCATTTAGTCTGAATCATTGTCCATTTCTAAAAATGTTGGGTTAAAGTGCCTTTGTTCTTACTCGGGAAGTCGTTGGAGCGTTTGTGGGTTTGTGGCTTGACTTAAACTAACTAGACCTTATTGCCTAGGGTATTAGAGTTGAATTTGATTGTATTGTGATATACATTGATAGGTTGTGGACACGTGGCGATTGTTGAACGTTTATAACTCGATATTAACTTGTCGTTTTGCTTGGAAAGCAAGGTGAGTTCCGTAGCTCCCTACTCAATTGAGATTCGGGCTGAAAAGTGTACATATACTTGATTGATTAATTGATTGATTGATTAATTGATTGATGGATTCTTTTGATTGACGGTTTAATTTATCGATTGATTGACGGTTTAACTTATTGTTTGACTAATTATACACTCAGTTTCGTTATATGATGTGATTAGGATACTTGTACATACATGGAAGACGATGATGCCTTTAAGGTGTTATAGATGTGGTGGGAAGGCTGCGGGTGACCCTATATATAAGCATCTATGATTCCTTAAATGTAAAGTCATATGAAATGTATGTGCATTGTGATTTGGTTGAGTTCGATGATATGTCTTGTTGGGACATTGATTGATTTATGGATTGATTGAATATGCATTCGGTTACGATTATACATTGCGATTAGGATAGTAGTGCATACATGGAAGACGATAATGTCTTCAAAGAGTTATAGATGTGGTGGGAAGGCTGCGGGTGACCCTATATATAAGCATCTATAATTCCTTGAATGTAGAGTTGTATGAAGTGTATGTACATGATGGATGGTTGAGTTGATGGACATGATGGACATGATGACAAATAAATGGTGTTATGGGTGAAATTTCAAGTACCAATATCCTGAAGATCCAAGATATTGACATTCCAGGATCTTGACATAGTTGAATATTCTGATTACTTATTAATATTTTGCTAACGTTATGTTTCAAATATTATTATTGTTTCCACATGAGATAAGTGTGCAAATTCCAGAATATACGATATAAAGCATTGAAGGATATTTCTAACGGTGCAAAAAGGAATGTCGCACATTGTTAAACTCATCAACACGCAAAGAAGACTTAGTCTGCCAAAATAATCGGACTTCAAGATGATTTCAACATGAGGGGAAAGCTTCAACGGTCACTTGACTGGGCAAGATCTTCCACAACGTTCACTGACTGAAGACCTGGAAGATCCTTACAAACTCGCATAGTTAGTTAGATCTTAGGTCTATATAAAGAATGAGGCTGATCGATCATAGGCATCTTATCTATCACTTACATACTGCTCACTACACACTTGTACTCACACACACACTGCTCTCATTTACTTTACACTTAGATACATCGATCTACCGAATTCCACCATTTGTAAACATTTAACAATCATTAATAAGAGAACAAATGAAGGGACGATTGTTTCCTCCTGGGTTTTTATGCCGGCAATCCTCAAAGGATTAAGGGCTTTTCCTCGTCAACAAATCTCGGTGTTCTTGTTCTTTACTCTTTACTTTTAACGCATTATTTACTTTGATTAGCATTATTTATCGTAATTTCATTTATTTCGATACTTGTTATTCCGATTATCATTGCTTTACACTTTTGTTTCTTGTTTAGTCGACATAATCGTTCTTTAAATCCTTTTACTAAACGCATCTTTGAATCTCAAACATATTTTATAAGCCCTTAACCTCACGAACGAAAGTTTGGTTACATTATTGATCTAATTCCTCAACGTAAATTATCTTAGGTAATTTTTGACCAAAACAATTTGGCGCCCACCGTGGGGCGAAAGGTGCTTTCGATTGATTAAAAATTCTTTTGATTTTTTATCAAAACCAATTTTCCGAAATTAATTCCGATAATGTCGACTCAACCAACTAACTCTTCACAAAACGCTCCTGCTGTTTCTTCTTCTATGATGCCTCCTCCTCCAAGAAATAATTCGTATCGAAGGAACAAGAATAATGCTGCTCGAATTCCGAATCAAAGCAAAGACAAAGGACCAGCTGATTAAAGTAACGAATTCAACATCATTGGCGACACACCAGCGGGAAATTCGCCTCAAATAAATGCTGGACAACCGGGACGATCAAGCTTTTACAATGATAAAGGCTACCCAGACCCATTTAATATTGGATCTGAAGAGGCTGCTCGAAATCTTGATCATTAAGAAGTTCCTAACTTGTTTTCTATTTTGCAGAAACTTACCGATACTGTTGCAATCAATCAAGAATATAATCAGACTCAATTTAGGATTTTGGAGTCCAGGATTACAGAAAATGGACCTCCAATAACCCCAAGGAATTTATTTTCAACTCCAGGAGCATCTGCAGCACCTGGATCTGCGCCGTTTAATACGTCATTCCCAACTGCAACTCAGAATTTTGGGAGCAACATTCCTCAAAATACTCATGCTGCTGGGACATCTGCCACTATGGGCGCAGGTTTACACAATTCTAATAATTATAATGGATCATTTGCTTTTGCTAACTCATCGCAGGGACAAGGACTAAACGAATATATCGCAAGAGAATTTCAGAGGATTAAAGATATGATCTCTAGTGTTCCTGGATTCTGCAATCTAATTCCAGAGGTCAACCCTGCATCCTATCTTATTAATAGATATGGTGACAGGATCGCGAATGTAGATATCCCAAAGAAGTTCCAGGTTCCAAATATGAAACCATATGATGGAATTACTGATCCTCAAGAGCATATTGCATTATATTTGGAAAAGATGGAAACTGTGCCTGTTCCATCCAATCTGAAGGAAGCATGCTTATGTAGAAGCTTTGGATCTACACTTTCAGGATCAGCCTTAAAATGGCTGCAGAGTTTGCCTCCTCTATCTATCAATTCTTTTGCTGATTTAACTAATTTATTTTATAGTCAGTTTTCATGCAGTAGAACCTTTGAAAAATTGACTGATGATCTTTATAAAATTACTCAAAAACCACACGAATCACTTAGGGATTTTATGACTAGATTTACAAAAGAATCTCTTAATATTCCTAAATTAGATATGTTGATCGCTACAAGCTTTGCAGAGGGGTCTCCATAAAGGATCTAAATTTCAAGAAGATCTTATAATGACACCATGCAGAAATCTCGATGAAGCCAAAGCAAGGGCTGCAAGGTTTATAAGGCTTGAAGAAAATGAGCTGACGTCTTCAAAACTGGAAGCTTTATCATATGATCGCCCAAATAGGAAAGCAGAAACTCCAGTATATAAGCCAAGAAATAAGCCCTACACAAGACATGTTGACAATCAAGTGAATGCAGTCGAAGAAGATGATGGGGTCGAATATCCTGCCCTTTCAACATACTGCTTCTCAGTATCAACACCTGGCATTATAATGGCACTTAGAGATCTTGGAGACAAAGTAAGATGGCCACAAAAGAAGAATGATTCTTATAACAAAAAGAATGATTCTTATTACAAAAAGAAAGATCCCAGTCAATGGTGTGCATATCATGAAGACTTTGGCCATCTTACTGAAGATTGCAAAATGTTAAGAAGGGAGATTTCCACTCTTCTGGCCAAAGGATATCTTAAAGAGCTCCTTGGAAGGAAGAAGACTAAGGATGTTGAAGGCATAGAATTTGCAAGGCCTAATTCGACTCAAAAAGCAGATTCTCCACCTCCAGATGCAAGAGTAATTAATACTATTTCTGGCGGATCAGAAGTATGTGGGACAACGTACTCAGCAGCCAAGAGATTTGCAAAACAAAGCAAGGCAGATAAAGGAGAAAAAGGCGTGAAGAAAGCTTCAATTTCAGATTCAGATATTGTCTCTTTTGAGGACGATGACTTTGATGACATAATGGAGCCTCATCATGATGGTTTAGTCGTCACTCTATTTATTGCTAACCATTATGTTCGCAGGATCTTGATAGATAATGGAAGTTCAGTGAATATAATCAAGCTGGAGACCCTGAGAAGAATGGACATTTCTGAAGATAATATTATTGGCAAGGCGTCACCGCTAATCGGATTCAGTGGCGAGACCAAATATATTGTGGGTGAAATTAAGCTACCAGTATATGTTGGAGGGGTTAATTCCATGCAAAAATATTGTGTGGTCGATACTCTTCCAGGCTGCAACATAATTTTAGGAAGGCCTTGGATTCATGAAATGAAGGCAGTACCATCAACATATCACCAATGTGTTAAAATGCCAACACCTTGGGGAGTAATCACTGTTAAAGGAGATCAACAAGAAGCTAAGGAATGCTATACATCCACCATGAAGTCGGCAGCAAGGTCAACTTCACAATAGCAATTACAGAAGAGGATCTTCGATGTCAATGAGCCAGAGGAGCAAGATGTTAAAGAAATTATTCTGGACCCTGAAGATCCTAACATCAAAGTTTTATTAGGTGCAAAGATTTCAAAAGATTTAGAGGTCAAACTTACTGATTTTTTGAAGACCAGAATGAAGACTTTTGCTTGGAAGCAAGAGGATATGAATGGAATATCTAAAGATGTGATTACACACAAGCTGGGAATTGATAAAAGTTTCAAGCCGATTCAGCAAAAAAGAAGAAAATTTGCTTCAGAAAGGAATGCAATTATCCAAGAAGATGTGGAGAGATTATTAAAAGCAAAAATTATTAGGGAAGTAAAATTTCCTGAGTGGCTAGCAAATGTGGTGGTAGTACAAAAGAAAAATGGAAAATGGAGGGTTTGTGTAGACTTCACTGATCTTAACAAGGCCTGCCCAAAAGATCCATTTCCACTGCCACATATCGATGCAATGGTAGATGCAACCTCTGCACATGAGATGCTCACGTTTATGGACGCTTCTTCTGGATTTCATCAAATTCAGATGGAACCTGAAGATCAAGAAGCTACCGCTTTCATGACCCCGACAGGTATTTATTGTTATATTGCTATGCCTTTTGGTCTTAAAAATGCAGGTGCGACATGATGTTCAAAGACCAACTGGGGGATTCGATGGAAGTCTATATAGATGACATGGTGGTAAAATCAAAGAAAGCTGAAGATCACTTGAAAGACCTTGAAGTAGCCTTCAATATCCTGGACAAGTATAACATGAAGCTGAACCCTGCAAAATGTAATTTTGGAGTAGGAGCTGGAAAATTTCTAGGATATATGGTCACTAAAAGAGGGATAGAAGCGAGCCCAGAACAGATCAAGGCTATCTTGAACTTGAAGTCACCATCGAATGCTAAAGATATTCAAAGACTGACTGGGAGATTGGCAGCTTTGAATAGATTCATATCAAGATCTTCTGATAGGTGTAAAGAATTTTATGACATCTTAAAGAAGAACAAAAAGTTTGAATGGGGAGAAAAACAAGAAGAAGCTTTCCAAGAATTAAAGAAGTATCTCTCTACTCCACCACTATTGGTAAAACCTGAAGATGGTGAGCCTCTATATCTTTACATGGCAGTATCTTCAAACGCAGTCAGTGCTGTCTTGGTAAAAGAAGAAGAAGGTCAACAACATCATGTATACTATGTAAGTAAAAGTTTAATTGATGCTGAAACCAGGTACTCTCATCTTGAAAAACTTATACTTGCTATGAATTGTCATTTCATAGCCACTAATAATGAAGCAGAGTATGACGCTTTAATTTCTGGTATGCAATTAGCTAGGGATATGAACATTAGAAACCTTAAGGTATATGTAGATTCATTACTTTTAGCTAATCATTTCAATGGAACATATGTTGCAAAAGGTGAAAAATTGATGCAATATTTGGAAATAGTGAAAAAATTGGCTGAGAATTTTGATTTATTTGATATAGAACAAGTGCCTAGAGAAGAAAACACCGAGGCTGATGCTTTAGCAAATCTAGGGTCAACACTTAAGATGTCACCAGAAACTAGGATTCCTATAATTCATGTGTTACATCCTGCTATAGAAAAAGAATCAACTAATATATTGGCTGTTCAAGATACAGAAACTGAAAATTCTGGGGACAATCAAAATTCCTGGACTACACCAATAATAGAATATTTAAATAATGGGACAATCCCTAAAGATGAAAAACCAAGGAACTTCCGTATGAAAACAACACATTACTCTATGATAAATGGTATTTTGTATAGAAAATCTCTTGCAGGACCGTATCTTAGGTGCTTAGAATTCCCTGAGACCAATGAGGTTCTTAAGGATATACACGAAGGAGAATGTGGAAATCACACAGCTGGAAGATCTTTATATTCAAAGATCTTGAGAACAGGTTATTATTGGCCAACTATGAAACAAGATACTGAAGAATATGCGAAGAAATGTGATGCTTTTCAGCGACATAGCAACATGTATCATCAACCAGCAGAACCCATGTATCCAGTTTTGTCTCCATGGCCATTTATGAAATGGGGAATGGATATTGTTGGACAAGATCCATGAATCACATGTCATATCCTTCATTAAAAGAAATATATTGACAAGATTTGGAGTCCCAACAGAGATAATTTGTGATAATGGATCACAATTCATAGGGAAGAAAACTACAAATTTTTGTGAAAGATGGGGTATCAAGATGATTACCTCTACTCCTGTCCATCCACAAGCTAATGGTCAAGCAGAATCGAGTTACAAAATCATAATGAATAATTTGAAGAAAAGACTGAGACAAGCTAAAGGAAAATGTGCTGAAGAATTGTCATTTGTCTTATGGGCTGATCGAACAACTTCAAAGAGTGCTACTGGACAAACTCCATTCTCGCTTGTCTTTGGAGCTGAGGCAGTTCTACCTACTGAAATGGATTTACCTACTGCTAGAATTAGTTTGTTAACTTATGAGAAAAATAAAGAGTTGTTACTTGAAGATTTGGAAGCTGTAACTGAGTTACGAGAAAGAACCAAGATAAGAATAGCAGCTTATCAACAACGAATTGCCAAGTCTTATAATAAGAATTTAAGATTAAGACGATTTCAAGTTGGTGATTTGGTTCTCAAGAAGGCTTTAACCAAGCCAGATGGCAAATTGAATCCAAAATGGGAAGGTCCTTATTTGATCGAGGCAGAAGCTGGAAAAGGATCTTATTGGCTTCAAGATCTACAAGGTAATCTAGTTCCAAGAGCTTGGAATGCTATTCATTTCAAAACCTACCATGTATGATTAATTTTGTCTTTTGACAAAATCAGGTATGATTTCTTACTCTTGAATTTTACTTTTATCTTGTTTACCTTTTATTTTATTTCCAAAATAATGATACTGACTTGAGCGTCGGAGTGGCGTTAGCCAAATGGCTAACGTCAGTTTCTAAGATTTGTGCTTTGTAGATCTCAAAGGATAATCAATATCATCAAACACATGCATTACAACGTGGAACAAGGTCTTCACATTTTGTCTTTCACGCCAACTTTTGGTTGAAGGTTTTCACCTTCTCTTAAATTCACCCGTGTCGCACGATAATTAATTTCACGGTTGAAGGGTTAAATTCCAAGGTCGTCGAAATTAATTCTGTTGGTTGTCGATGTTACCATCGATCTCCCGAATTGGCTAACCACGCCACTCATTACACAAACACATGAAAATGGCTAACCACGCCTCCCAAGCAAGTTCAAGATATTGAGACCCCCTCTATATCTTGAACGCCAATGTCCCTACGAGAATCTTAAAATTAAGAATTCCCCTTCTTAATTTTAATCCCCTCCAAAAAATTCAATTCAGTCCCACACAGATTATTTTATTACAGGAATAAATGTTGGAGACTGACAACACTTAAAGATGCTGCTTACAAGTGGATCTTAAACAAGGTGCATGTATCTTACTCCTTAATTACTACGTTGATTTGATTATTTACTGTTGATGTAGTCGAGTAAGTCAAGAATAATTATTCACTGACATGTGACGTCACATAATTGATTAATTACTTTCCGTTTTTACCCTTAAAAACACTTTTGGTTTTCGAGCTCAAAAGTAAAATGGATCAAAAGACAGTTTTCATTCAAAAGATATTTACAAAAAACTACTCAGAAGCAGTTTTACAACCATGATTGATCATTCCAGATCAATCTCGCCCCTCCTAAACACATTGTTCTACGAAACACACCCCCTACTGTTTTGGTCAAAAATTACCTAAGATAATCTACGTCGAAGACTTAGATCAATAATGTAACCAAACTTTCGTTCGTGAGGTTAAGGGCTTGTAAAATATATTTTGAGATTCAAAGATGCGTTTAATGAAAGGTTTTCAAAGAATGATTATGTCGACTAAACAAGGAATAATGTGTAAAACAATGATAATCAGAATAATAAGTATCGAAATAAATAAGATTACGATAAATAATGCTAATCAAAGTAAATAATACGTTAAAGGTAAAAAGTAAAGAACAAGAACGCCGAGATTTGTTATCGAGGAAAAGCCCTTAATCCTTTGAGGATTGCCGGCATAAAAACCCCGGGAGGAAGCAATCGTCCCTGCCTTTGTTCTCTTATTAATGATCGTTAAATGATTACAAATGATGGAATTTAGTTGATCGATATATCTAAGTGTAAAGTAAATGAGAGTAACGTGTGTGAATACAAGTGTGTAATGAGCAGTAGGTAAGTGATAGATAAGATGCCTATGATCGATCAACCTCATTCTTATATATAGACCTAAGATCTAACCAACTATGCGAGTTTGTAGGGATCTTCCGGGTCTTCAGTTTAGTGAACGTTGTGGAAGATCTTGCCCAGTCAAGTGAACGTTGAAGTATCTTCCCCTCGTGCTGAATTTATCTTGAATTCCGATTATCTTGGGAGAACGAGTCTTCTTTGCGTGTTAATGAGTTTAACCATGTGCGACATTCCTTTTTGCACCGTTAGAGATATCCTTTAATGCTTTATATCGAGTACTCTGGAACCTGCACATTTATCTCATGTGGAAACAATAATAATATTTCGAACATAACGTTAGCAAAATATTAATAAGTAATCAGAATATTCAACTATGTCAAGATCCTGGGTTTCAAGATCTTGGACCTTCAGGATATTGACACCTGAAATTTCACCCATAACAATTGTCCCCAAAGTTATTTTAATAAAATCTATTTTGTTGAAATAACTTTGAATCTTCTAGAGAAAGCTTTGACCAGAGTCAATTAGTAAATTTTGAAACCATCTTAAAATTAAGACGCGTGTAAGTTTAAGTAAACATTCGTGATTTAAACTCTCAAATAGTTTTCTATATCTCTTCAAGATGTCCAATAATTTTCCTATCCTGGAGGTACTATATTTCATAAATCTCTGTTTATGCTAGTTTTTAGTAATATAATCATTTCTACACATCATTCAGGTATTCAACAATCTTAAGCTAAAAAATAGGAGGAAAAATATAAACGACGATATCATCTGCAATCTTAGCAAGGTTGTTGGAGAGAGATGGCTAAAGATATTAGAAATTACTACGAATCCAAAATTGCTGTCATGCATACGAAGCTTATTACGAGAACGAATTTTTTAAAGGAGCAGTTGATCTATACGACACAATTTGGTAGTGGCTTGACTCAACAGTTTTGAAAGAAAATATCCTTTGGGAGCTAAAAATCAGTTTTGTGAGAAGTTTTTAGACAAAGAATATAACCAGAATAAAAACTTAGATTCTTACAAACATGAGGTCGGATTAATGTTTGTTCTTTAATCAGAATGTATTTTCCAGGATTTTATAATTTAAACGTTTTGTTGATCTTAAAATCTTAAAATCTTATCTTTAGGGCTTAACATCCTCAAAGCTGAAGATATGCGAACGGCGGTTAATAACTACAAGTTTAAATAATTTAATATTTACTTGGCTTCCAGAATACTCTTTTGCTACAGTTAAAAGTGAGTGGTTAATTTAAGAGACACGTATCAAATAAAGTTACTGCAGCCTATATATATTAGGTTAGAGTTTTTCTCTTCCTTCATCATTTATTTTTCACAGTTTACATCGCCTCATTTTTTCTCTCAAGGTAAGTTCTTCCCCTTTTCATTTTCTTTTCATAATGTCTGTCGACTCCTCTACTGCCATAGAAATTAGTGATTTCATAGAAACAAATGTTATGGATAATGATATTTTTAGCGATATTAAGGCATCTGATCTTGAGCGTATTAAGCAATATTTTCCTGATGATACAATCTTTAGGGCTCCAGATTCTAAACTAAAAATCGACTTAGCTTCCGATGTTTGGATAGGGTTTCCTGAATATCCCTTTAGGTATCTGAAATTAAACTTTCCTTTCCGAGTTTCATTACTCAGTTTTTTAAGTCAACAATGATTTCCTATGGTCAAGCTAGCCCTATGCTCTAGAGAATTTTATTTGTGCTGAATGAGTTGATAACTAGTAAAAAGTTAGAACTTAGGGTTCCCGACTTGAGCATAGTTTATAATTTGACAACCTTTGGTTCGGGATTTTATATTCAAAGTGAAAGATAAGAATAAGCGTTTGATTGGTGAAGTAACTCAGAATGATGATCGATGGAAATCCAGATTCTTCTTTGTTAAAAGAGATTCTCTCCCTATAGGCAGTTATCTTCCTCCTTCTTGGGTGGCTGGAGGTAAGATCGGCGAGTCTTTTTAAATTGTTTTAATGTATCTTGGTTTTTTGTATATAAAATATTCTTCTTTTCTTGTAGCAAAATTGAAGGCTTCTAAAGATAAAGCGGTTCAAAAAAGAGTCGATAAGTTTTTTGAGTTGGATAGTAAAGAAAGGAACTTTGGACGATACATTCCTAAGTCAGCATCCTCAAGCAAAACCAGTGACGATACTATGGAAGACAACACCGCACAGTCTGCTCCAACAAAGAAAAGTTCCTTATCGGATGATCTTTGTGATGAAGGATTATTTGATATGAGTGAGACCCCAAAGCGTCACTCAACTTTGTCTAACACTCGGACCAGCAAGAAACTCAAGACTGAAACAGATTTGAGGACTGAGACAAAGGCCAAAATCGATTCTGGGGTTAAATCTGACGTGAAGCTGATTGATCTTACTGAGAAGAAGACTGCCAAGCTTAAGATTCAGGGCCCAATGGATTTGGAGATGGTTCAGGCGCAGTTCAAAGAGGTACTCTTGCAATTTTGCCCTTAATATTATTATTCTCCTTTCTCTAAGTAGCATTAAAACTTTCACTTGTTCATTGTTAGGCTCTTAAATTGGCTACTTTCAGTAGTGAATGTGTTTGGAAATTCATGAGGGAGAAAATAAACGAGTGTACCAATTTGAAACAACAACTTGAAAATAGGGACAAGGTGATAAAGGGTTTGGAACAAGACTTTGTCAAGAGCAAGAATGAACTTGTCAAGATGACAAAGAAACTTGAAGACCAGGCAAGTAAATTTGAGAAAAAGTTGAAAATAAGATCGGAGACAATCACAAAAAATGCCAGGATGAGTACACAAAGGTCAATTGCAGGTGTGAAGGTTCAGATGGCTCTTGAAGCCCAGTCGGCTGGTATGACTCTTCCTGAGGATTGGGATTTGAAGAAGCTGGATAATGAGTATGTCAGTTTGGGAGGCAAATCGAAGTTGAAAAAGCAAGCTGAAGAAGTAATTGGTGAGGCAGAGGTTGAAGATACGTATGAAGCCATAATCAAAGCGGGTCAAGAAGCAGCTCACGAGGTGCAGGCAGGAGATGAAAAGATGGAAGAGGGCGAAGTGCAGGAAAAGAATGAAGTGTAGGGGAAGGATGAAGCATCCTAACGACCGACTACTTCGATGGGTCATAATTAGTACTTTTATTATGTTATTTGAATTGCGGTTTGTAACTTTAAACAATTTCTCTGGGGCGTGGTTAATCTGGAGTGATTAACCGTGGTGGTGTGATTAGTTTGGTACTTATGAACTTAGGATTACGCTTGCTAAGGGAGTTGTCTCAGTGCTCATTGGGCACAATTTTCAAGTTTCAAAAAGCAAGTATTTCGGATATTTGTGATGTTGATTTATGGTAGATTGGTATTTCTCATTTTTATTTGCAGGTGAAGCGGGTCATCCCATTTTTGAAGATATTTTCAACAAACTTTTGTTCTTTATCTTATTTGACTATAGGTATCATGATCTGGGTATAATTTTATTACCTGCTACTTGTATATAAGCTTTTCTCATATATATATTATTGTATATGTATATAAATTATTTAAAATCCTTTTGATGTATCAATCAATAAATGATTCGGATATTTTCAAATAGTAAGAAATGACAAATAAAGAGTTGAATACATGCACTTTATAAGCGAATTTATTGTCCCACTTGTGGGCTACGACTAGCTTCCAGCCTCTTCATTAATCATCAGTCTTCTATCACTTGTCAAAATATTCTGATAACAATTACTCCCACTTGTTTTCCAGGAGTTATTGCATAAATAAAAGCAAAAATCAATTTGTGTGAGGATGAGTTTTAGGAATGGGAGTCCTAAAACCCATTGATGTTTGAGGTTGAAGATATTAATCTTCAAATTCTCAAAGGAATATTGGGCTCTCAAGATCTAGGGGGTGTCCCCAGTCCCTCGAGCAAATTGAGTGGCTTAGTCAGCCAATTCTGAAAAAATGATTTTTGGGTGGCGTGGTTAGCCAAATTCGGAAGATGGCGTGGTTAGCCAATTTCGGGAGATCGATGGTAACACCGACAACCAACAGAATTAATTTCGACGACCTTGGAATTTAACCCTTCAACCGTGAAATTAATTATCGTGCGACACGGGCGAATTTAAGAGAAGGTGAAAACCTCCAACCAAAAGTTGACGTGAAAGCCAAAAGGTAAAGACCTTGTTCCATGTTACATGTCTTTGTTGAGTGATAGCTGATGCATTTTTACCTGTCTAGAACAATCTTAATACTAAAATTATTTTAAGGAGATAACTCATAATTTATAGATTTGCATTTCCATGTTCCAAACCTTTAGATCAAAGTTTCTTGGTGTGTCAATACCGTTCTAGGTAGCGTACCTGCAATTGCCATTTTGTCAGAATTAAAAGAATCCATACCTTGAGGTCGTGCTTCCTCTTGGTTGGAAATTTCTTTCCTGACCTCTGGTTTATGATTTATCTTTTGCCATTTTTAGTCCTCAATTCCCAAGCTTTCTATAGCGTGAGGATCTAAATCTTTGGACCTTTCTATAATTGCTTGAAGTTTAAGAACATCTAAAAATCTCAGCTGTAGTATTTTTAGATCTCTTATAATTTCAGAACTTCTTCTTTCTAAATCCATTTCAGTTCTACTAATGATAGAAAACAGATTTTCGTTAGCGTACAAAAAAGGGTAAGAATGTTTGAGTCCTTTCCTTGCATCAAATGTCCCTGTGTTTTTATTTTTGAGAAACCTTTTCCTTTGTCTATTCGACATAATCTGACAAAAAGACAAATTTTGATTTCTTGAAAAGAACCTTTTGCCCCACGGTGGGTGCCAAATTGTTTTGGTCAAAAATTACCTAAGATAATTTACGTTGAAGACTTAGATCAATAATGTAACCAAACTTTCGTTCGTGAGGTTAAGGGCTTGTAAAATATATTTGAGATTCAAGATGCGTTTAATGAAAAAGATTTAAAGAACAATTATGTCGACTAAACAAGGAATAATGGTGTAAAACAATGATAATCAGAATAATAAGTATCGAAATAAATAAGATTACGATAAAAAATGCTAATCAAAGTAAATAATACGTTAAAGGTAAAGAGTAAAGAACAAGTACACCGAGATTTGTTATCGAGGAAAAGCCCTTAATCCTTTGAGAATTACCGGCATAAAAACCCGGGGAAGCAATCGTCCCTGCCTTTGTTCTCTTATTAATGATTGTTAAATGATTACAAATGATGGAATTTGGTTGATCGATATATCTAAGTGTAAAGTAAATGCGAGTAATGTGTGTGAATACAAGTGTGTAATGAGCAGTAGGTAAGTGATAGATAAGATGCCTATGATCGATCAACCTCATTCTATATATAGACCTAAGATCTAACCAACTATGCGAGTTTGTAGGGATCTTCCGGGTCTTCAGTTTAGTGAATGTTGTGGAAGATTTTGCCCAGTCAAGTGAACATTGAAGTATCTTCCCCTCGTGCTGAATTTATCTTGAATTCCGATTATCTTGGGAGAACGAGTCTTCTTTGCGTGTTAATGAAGTTTAACCATGTGCGACATTCCTTTTTGCACCGTTAGAGATATCCTTTAATGCTTTATATCGAGTACTCTGGAACCTGCACACTTATCTCATGTGGAAACAATAATAATATTTGAAACATAACGTTAGCAAAATATTAATAAGTAATCAGAATATTCTACTATGTCAAGATCCTGGGACGTCAAGATCTTGGACCCTCAAGATATTGATACTTGAAATTTCACCCATAACACATCCGATTCAAGTTTCTACTAACAAAAGAGTCTAAAAATGTGGGCTCTGGCCTTTGCATTATATCCTTCATCGCCCACATTATCTAAGATCATCTATAGAAGAACATCCCAATAAAGTGAAGGATTTATCTCCTTCAGCTTACTCAAGATGGACTTCACCCTTTCCAACTCCTCTCTGACAACCCTGAGTTCTTCCTGTTTTGCGCCAAGTTCACAGCAGATTTCCTTCAAAGCATTGTTCAAAATTTTATTTTTGGCCTCCAAACCTTTTTTCACCTTTAAACTCATTTCTTTTGCCGACTCGACGGATTCTTTGTAAGACTTGACCAATCCCTGTAATGTTTCTATGATGTCATCATTAAGTCTGTCTTTGGCAATCTGTTGCCTTTCCAATTCGATAAGGGACTGAAATAAAATATAAAGAAAAGTTAGAAATAACAAGGAAATTAATTTTGACAAAAATATATAAAAGTATACCTTTTGAAGGAACTCTCCTAAATATTTCAAGGACATGATGTAGATATGTGTTTTTGAAAAGATAGAAAAATATTTGTGATTTTCAAAGAGAAAACTGTGGCCTTATATAGAGGGGTGAAAAGATGAGAAGTAGTTACCTATCAAATCAAGACTCTTGGTTATCCTACTTACACGCGTCTTATCTTTAAGATGGTTTCAAAATTTACTAATTGACTCCGGTCAAAGCTTTTTCTAGAAGATTCAAAGTTATTTAAACAAAATTGATTTTATTAAAATAACTTTGGGGACAATTGTTATGGGTGAAATTTCAAGTACCAATATCCTGAAGGTCCAAGATATTGACATTCCAGGATCTTGACATAGTTGAATATTCTGATTACTTATTGATATTTTGCTAACGTTATGTTTCAAATATTATTATTGTTTCCACATGAGATAAGTGTGCAGATTCCAGAATATTCGATATAAAGCATTGAAGGATATCTCTAACGGTGCAAAAAGGAATGTCGCACATGTTTAAACTCATCATCACGCAAATAAGAATTAGTCTGCCAAGATAATCGGACTTCAAGTTGATTTCAACATGAGGAGAAAGCTTCAACGGTCACTTGACTGGGCAAGATCTTCCACAACGTTCACTGACTGAAGACCTGGAAGATCCCTACAAACTCGCATAGTTAGTTAGATCTTAGGTCTATATAAAGAATGAGGCTGATCGATCATAGGCATCCTATCTATCACTTACATACTGCTCAATATACACTTGTATTCACACACACACTGCTCTCTTTTACTTTACACTTAGATACATCGATCAACCGAATTCCATCATTTGTAAACATTTAACAATCATTAATAAGATAACAAAGGCAGGGACGATTGCTTCCTCCCGGGGTTTTTATGCCGGCAATCCTTAAAGGATTAAGGGCTTTTCCTCGTCAACAAATCTCGGTGTTCTTGTTCTTTACTCTTTACTTTTAACGCATTATTTACTTTGATTAGCATTATTTATCGTGATTTCATTTATTTCGATACTTGTTATTCTGATTATCATTGCTTTACATCTTTGTTTCTTGTTTAGTCGACATAATCGTTCTTTAAATCCTTTTACTAAACGCATCTTTGAATCTCAAATATATTTTATAAGCCCTTAACCTCACGAACGAAAGTTTGGTTACATTATTGATCTAAGTCTTCAACGTAAATTATCTTAGGTAATTTTTGACCAAAACAGCATGTATCTTACTATTTAATTACTGCATTGATGTGATTACTTACTGTTTTAGTGGATGAATAAGTCAAGGTTAATTATTAACTGACACATGACGTCATTTAGTTATTAGTCATTTACCAATTTTACCCTTAATAACACTTTTGATTTTTGAGATTGAAATAAGATGGATCAAAAGAGAGTTTTCATTCATAAAGATATATTTACATAAAAAACTACTCGAAAGCAGTTTTTACAACCATGATCGATCACTCCGGATCAATCTCTCCCCTCCTAAACATTTGTTAGCCTACATTACACTACCCCTATCGATTCATTTTTCCTAAAAACTAAAGAGGCTAAAATATGGGCTCTGGCCTTTTCATCATATCATTCATCGCCCATATTGCATAAAAACATCTTATGAAAAAGAGTCAGGCTTCAACTTTTTAGCAACCCTAGTGTAAGCTAAATCCACTTTTGTTACTTAAAGTTCCTCTTTAGTCTTGGGAAACTCTTCTTCCAACTCCCTTATCCTCGACATCTGTGCTTTCCTTGATTCCATAAGCCATTTAATGTACAATTATTCGACTTCTTATTTCTTCGTCTTTAACTCTTGCAACCTCCATACGTGTGTACCGCATTTGAGAAAAACACTGTAAGAAGAAACAAAGATATTAAACTTTGAAGAAATGCAAATCAATTTAAGATAATTTTACCTGAAGAAGTCTCTTTTCTGATTTATTGACCCCCCAATCAACTCTTGGAGGATCTTGAATCCTGAGATGAGATTCGCCGTTAGTAACTTCAGACATTTTGATATTATGGGAATTGATAGAAACTGAAAAAATTATTTGTAATTTTTTAATCATAAGGAAGATGAAAACTGTTTGTGACTTTCAAAGTGTAAAACTGATTGGCTTATATAGAAGGGTAAGGCTGATCGATTTAGGATATCTTTTGCTCACTACTCACTTGTATTCACATACACTACGCTCTTCTCTCATCTCTATTCTCACACTTAGCTATATCGATCAACCGAATTCCACCATTGTAATCATTTTAACGATCATTAATAAAAGAACAAAGGCAGGGACGATTGCTTCCTCCCGGGGTTTTTATGCCGGCAATCCAATAGGATTAAGGGCTTTTTCTCGATAACAAATCTCGGTGTTCTTGTTCTTTACTCTTTACTTTTATCTTGTTAATTATTAGATCTATACTATAATTAGCATTATATTCAGTTCTTAGCATTATATTCACATCTATACATTCTTAGTTTGCGATCATATTTGTCCTTTTAATCCTTGTTTAGTCGACATCTTTTTAAGCAAATATCTTTCTTTATTACGCATCTTTGAAACTCAACATATTTTACAAGCCCTTAACCTCACGAACAAAAGTTTGGTTACATAATTAATCTAAGTCTTCAAGGTAGATTATCTTGGGTAATTTTTGACCAAAACACTGATAGAAGTTACCGATTATATTGCAAAGACCAAGTACTATCTTTGTGGCGTTGTCTGATGATAATCCCATGATGTGACTCCTTTTGTACCTAGAAATTATCTCTCCACAACTCATATATCTGAATTATTCTGAATCTGCACATGCACCCATGTGAAAATAAAAAACAATTATTCTACGGCAACTTTAGTATCCATACAGTAAGTCATTAGAATATTCTATCGATGTCAAGATCTTAGTATGTCAAGATCTTAAGCTTTCAAGATATTGGTACCTGAAATTTCACCCATAACAGTTCTTACTTTGGGCTTACTTCGGTTTTAATTTATAATATATGATCTTCACCATTTTATAAAAAAAACTTATATAAAGCATTTACTAGCCTTTGCAATATGATACCGGAAATCTTTCTACAAGTGATTTGATCAGCCAAATAGTTGCGCCCTTGGCGAATTCTTCATCACTAGAAACATTGTAAGTGTTCATACTTCTATATCATACATGTATAGAATGATTTCTATCATATTTCTATGTATTTTTCTTTCCTTGTGATTTGTAGTTATATTTTGCATGTTGTGTTACCAGGGATCTATCGAGCAACACTTTGACTGGGCCAATCTCTCTGGAAAAGCTTTCAATTTCTTAAAATTTTGTAAGTTTGATGTGACCAATTTGTATAGATCGCCCACATCATTATTGGCCTTTTTCGTATGTGTTTTGAGTCAATTTTGTATGCATTTGGCGCGTTTATGGTGTTTGTTAGTGCTTTCAGGTTCTTAGCAGGTTGTGCGTCCATTTGGTGCATTTTCTGACGATTTTAGGCCAAGATGTTGATCCGAGTGTTCGAGAGATGTTAATAAAGAAGAACAAAAATTTCAGCAAGATTTGACTTGCGCCGCAGTGGGAGGAATGTAATGAATAGAATTCGAGCTTATGTGTGTGTATTGTGTGTATCAATGGCGGTTTAAGAGAGAGAGGTTAGAGAGAGAAAATGTGTTTGGCAGGGAAAGATTAGTTTGCATAAATGGGTGAAAGGTTACAATTTGCTTAATGGAGGGGGTTTATATACATATGACTAATTTACACTAAGCCCCCTTCCATACTTATACATTTACATTCTAAGTACAACTATACAATAAGGAAACAAATCAACTACTACATTTATATTTCTAACAATCTCCCCCTTAGTAGTGATTTGTCAAAAATATCCAGTCTTTGTTTATCTTCAAGCTCTCGTATTTGGTCTGTCTTTGTTTGGATGCCAGAACCAGTTTTCTCCTTCGGGTCTGTCATCTGGAACAATCATATTTGCTTCAAAATTTCTTGGAGGAATGTTATGTGGCCCTGGAAGATGACTAGGCTCGTACTTGATCCAGCAACCTCCTTTCCGATGAACAACATACTTCGACTTCTGAACATTCTTTGTTTCTCTCATCATTCGAATGCTGTCTCGGTATTCAAGCCTTTGATTGATTTTGGAGATCACTTTATCAAACACTTCCTTTTTCTGTTCATCTTGCTCATCTTCCTTCAAACACAACAACACATTTTTACAAAACTCCAATGTTCCATCAGAATAAGAAGCAAGTTCATCCATACGAATGAAAATCTTCTTCTTTCGGCTATTTAGAAAGACAACCCCAAAAGATGGTTCTTCAATGATATGACCAATACTTAGCTTTTCTATATCTGCAGTGTATAGACTTTGATCTGGATAGGGCACATTAATCTTTCTCTTCACAACTTCAAATCCTATTTGAAAATCTTCCAATGAAGCATATTGAATGCAACTTGACATGTATCTTTTCACAGCTTCAAAGGCATAACATCTTCTTGGTATCTTTGCATTGCATTCAAGAAATGGTTGTAGAGGAAGATAATGTCATCAACTGGCAAAAGTTTGAATTGGGCTTCTGTAAATCGGTAGATCTTGTTATTATCTCTTTTGACGTGAAAACATGGAATAGAGATAGTAACTCGTTTAATCAAAATCACTCTTATCAGCACCAAAATCTTATGGTTTCTCTGTTCTTCTAGCAACTTTGGATTGTATTGTTTTGTAAGTTTAAGAAGCTCTGTGTATTCTTCTATTTGCCTGGCTTCCTTAAACTTGTACATTGAGTCTAACTCTGGTCTCTTGGTTTTAGTGACCTTAGTTGCTCCACAAAATATAGGGTATGCTCTTTCCTCCAGATATCTTGATTTCTTAGCTGCTTCTTTAGGTTTAATGCCGAGAGCAACCATTCTTTCTCTATCCCTCAAGAAGTATCCCCGATTAATAAATCTTAGTTGTTCTTCAGTTAAATCAGTTGGAATATAATCAGGAAGAACTTCCTCGGATATGATTGCCTCTCTCAAAACCTGTTTGTAAGTTGATTTCTGAAAGTTCTGAACTGCAGCTTCTGGAGTCTTTCTCAGATCATCAAAATTGTTAAATTCATTAAAATTGTAATGTTGTGGAGCTGAGCTAGCACGAACAGATGATTCTCCAACTTCAACTCTGCTTGAAGAACCTGTAACAAAGTAATCAAGATCTGAAAACTCTTCAAACATAGGTTCCTCTACAGCTTCTACGTTCACTGGAGTTTCAACTATCTCTGGCTCATCCAATATAACATTATCTTTTATTGCCTCAAGATCAGCTTCTCCTTCAGCATATTCAACTAAATCATCGTCAATTACAAAACCTTCCTCTTCATCAACCTCAACATTCTCATATTCTTCTTCACTTTCAACATCAGAATCAGCACCAAAAACTTCAACTAATCTTTTTCTAATCACATCATCTAAAGTATCGTTCTCAACATTCTCAACATTCACATCCTCTGCTCTTTCTTCCATTACCACATTCTCAACATTCACATCAACTCTTGCCGAATCATTTTCAATATTGG
>CM067174.1:42763655-42781945 GCA_034093135.1 Erigeron breviscapus | reverse complement strand
AAAGCAGCTAAGAAATCAAGATATCTGGAGGAAAGAGCATACCCTATATTTTGTGGAGCAACTAAGGTCACTAAAACCAAGAGACCAGAGTTAGACTCAATGTACAAGTTTAAGGAAGCCAGGCAAATCGAAGAATACACAGAGCTTCTTAAACTTACAAAACAATACAATCCAAAGTTGCTAGAAGAACAGAGAAACCATAAGATTTTGGTGCTGATAAGAGTGATTTTGATTAAACGAGTTACTATCTCTATTCCATGTTTTCACGTCAAAAGAGATAATAACAAGATCTACCGATTTACAGAAGCCCAATTCAAACTTTTGCCAGTTGATGACATTATCTTCCTCTACAACCATTTCTTGAATGCAATGCAAAGATACCGTGAAGATGTGATTGCTTTTGATGCTGTAAAAAGATACATGTCAAGTTGTATTCAATATGCTTCACTGGAAGATTTTCAAATACGGTTTGAAGTTGTGAAGAGGAAGATAAATGTTCCATATCCAGATCAGAGTCTTTACACTGAAGACATTGAAAAACTCAGTATTGGTCATGTCATTGAAGAACCATCTTTTGGGGTTGTCTTTTAAATAGCCGAAAGAAGAAGATTTTCATTCGTATGGATGAACTTGCTTCTTATTCTGATGGAACATTGGAGTTTTGTAAAAATGTGTTGCTGTGTTTGAAGGAAGATGAGCAAGATGAAAAGAAAAAGAAGTGTTTGATAAAGTGATCTCCAAAATCAATCAAAGGCTTGAATACCGAGACAGCATTCGAATGATGAGAGAAGCAAAGAATGTTCAGAAGTCGAAGTATGTTGTTCGTCGGAAAGGAGGTTGCTGGATCAAGTACGAGCCTAGTCATCTTCCAGGGCCACATAACATTCCTCCAAGAAATTTTGAAGCTAATATGATTGTTCCAGATGACAGACCCGAAGGAGAAAACTGGTTCTGGCATCCAAACAAAGACAGACCAAATACGAGAGCTTGAAGATAAACAAAGACTGGATATTTTTAACAAATCACTACTAAGGGGGAGATTGTTAGAAATATAAATGTAGTAGTTGATTTGTTTCCTTATTGTATATTTGTACTTAGAATGTAAATGTCTAAGTATGGAAGGGGGCTTAGTGTAAATTAGTCATATGTATATAAACCCCCTCCATAATGCAAAATGTAACCTTTCACCCATTTATGCAAACTAATCTTTCCCTGCCAAACAAACTTTCTCTCTCTAACCTCTCTCTCTTAAACCGCCATTGATACACACAATTACACACACATAAGCTCGAATTCTATTCATTACATTCCTCCCACTGCGGCGCAACTCAAACTTGCTGAAATTTTTGTTCTTCTTTATTATCAGCTCTCGAACACTCGGATCAACATCTTGGCCTAAAATCGTCAGAAAATGTACCAAATGGACGCACAACCTGCTAAGACCCTGAAAGCACTAACAAACACCATAAATGCGCCAAATGCATACAAAATTGACTCAAAACACATACGAAAAAAGGCCAATAATGATGTGGGCGATCTATACAAATTGGTCACATCAAACTTACAAAATTTTAAGAAATTGAAAGCTTTTCCAGAGAGATTGGCCCAGTCAAAGTGTTGTTCGATAGATCCCTGGTAACACAACATGCAAAATATAACTACAAATCACAAGGAAAGAAAAATACATAGAAATATGATAGAAATCAATCTATACATGTATGATATAGAAGTATGAACACTTACAATGTTTCTAGTGATGAAGAATTCGCCAAGGGCGCAACTATTTGGCTGATCAAATCACTTGTAGAAAGATTTCCGGTATCATATTGCAAAGGCTAGTAAATGCTTTATATAAGTTTTTTTTATAAAATGGTGAAGATCATATATTATAAATTAAAACCTAAGTAAGCCCAAAGTAAGAACTGTTATGGGTGAAATTTCAGGTACCAATATCTTGAAAGCTTAAGATCTTGACATACTAAGATCTTGACATCGATAGATATTCTAATGACTTACTGATATGATACTAACGTTGCGAAATACTTGTTATTATTATTTTCACATGAGGTGCATGTGCAGATTCCAGAATAATCAATATAAAGTTATGGAAAATATTTCTAACGGTACAAAAAGGAAAGTCACACATGGGATTATTCATCAACACGCAAAGAAGACTTGGTCTTGCAATATAATCGGACTTCTATTATGTTTTGGTCAAAAATTACCCAAGATAATCTACCTTGAAGACTTAGATTAATTATGTAACCAAACTTTCGTTCGTGAGGTTAAGGGCTTGTAAAATATGTTGAGTTTCAAAGATGCGTAATAAAGAAAGATATTTGCTTAAAAAGATGTCGACTAAACAAGGATTAAAAGGACAAATATGATCGCAATCTAAGAATGTATAGATGTAAATATAATGCTAAGAACAGAATATAATGCTAATTATAATATAGAATGAATAATTAACAAATAAAAGTAAAGAGTAAAGGACAAGAACACCGAGATTTGTTGACGAGGAAAAGCCCTTAATCCTTTATGCGATCGTCGGCATAAAAACCCCGGGAGGAAGCAATCATCCCTGCCTTTGTTCTTTTATTAATGATCGTTAAAATGATTACAATGGTGGAATTCGGTTGATCGATATAGCTAAGTGTGAGAATAGAGATGAGAGAATCGAGCGTAGTGTATGTGAATACAAGTGAGTAGTGAGCAAAAGATATCCTAAATCGATCAGCCTTACCCTTCTATATAAGCCAATCAGTTTTACACTTTGAAAGTCACAAACAGTTTTCATCTTCCTTATGATTAAAAAATTACAAATAATTTTTTCAGTTTCTATCAATTCCCATAATATCACAATGTCTGAAGTTACTAGCGGCGAATCTCATCTTAGGGTCCAAGATCCTCCAAGAGTTGATTGGGGGGTCAATAAATCAGAAAAGAGACTTCTTCAGGTAAAATTATCTTAAATTGATTTGCATTTCTTCAAAGTTTAATATCTTTGTTTCTTCTTACAGTGTTTTTCTCAAATGCGGTACACACGTATGGAGGTTGCAAGAGTTAAAGACGAAGAAATAAGAAGTCGAATAATTGTACATTAAATGGCTTATGGAATCAAGGAAAGCACAGATGTCGAGGATAAGGGAGTTGGAAGAAGAGTTTCCCAAGACTAAAGAGGAACTTTAAGTAACAAAAGTGGATTTAGCTTACACTAGGGTTGCTAAAAAGTTGAAGCCTGACTCTTTTTCATAAATACTGACACATTGACGTCATTAGATTGATTAGTCGTTTTCCGTTGTTACCCTTAATAACACTTTTGATTTTCGATATTGAAATAAGATCGGATCAAAAGAGAGTTTTCATTCATAAAGATATATTTACATAAAAAACTACTCGAAAGCAGTTTTTACAACCATGATCGATCACTCCGGATCAATCTCTCCCCTCCTAAACATTTGTTAGCCTACATTACACTACCCCTATCGATTCATTTTTCCTAAAAACTAAAGAGGCTAAAATATGGGCTCTGGCCTTTTCATCATATCATTCATCGCCCATATTACATAAAAACATTTTATGAAAAAGAGTCAGGCTTCAACTTTTTAGCAACCCTAGTGTAAACTAAATCCACTTTTGCTACTTGAAGTTCCTCTTTAGTCTTGGATACTTTTGTTACTTAAAGTTCCTCTTTAGTCTTGGGAAACTCTTCTTCCAACTCCCTTATCCTCGACATCTGTGCTTTCCTTGATTCCATAAGCCATTTAATGTACAATTATTCGACTTCTTATTTCTTCGTCTTTAACTCTTGCAACCTCCATACGTGTGTACCGCATTTGAGAAAAACACTGTAAGAAGAAACAAAGATATTAAACTTTGAAGAAATGCAAATCAATTTAAGATAATTTTACCTGAAGAAGTCTCTTTTTCTGATTTATTGACCCCCCCCAATCAACTCTTGGAGGATCTTGGACCCTAAGATGAGATTCGCCGCTAGTAACTTCAGACATTGTGATATTATGGGAATTGATAGAAACTGAAAAAATTATTTGTAATTTTTTAAGCATAAGGAAGATGAAAATTGTTTGTGACTTTCAAAGTGTAAAACTGATTGGCTTATATAGAAGGGTAAAAGATTAGGATATCTTTTGGCTCACTACTCACTTATATTCACACACACTGCTCTCGATTCTCTCATCTCTATTCTCACACTTAGCAATATCGATCAACCGAATTCCACCATTGTAATCATTTTAACAATCATTAATAAGAGAACAAAGGCAGGGACGATTGCTTCCTCCCGGGGTTTTTATGCCGGCGATCCATAAGGATTAAGGGCTTTTCCTCGATAACAAATCTCGGTGTTCTTGTTCTTTACTCTTTACTTTTATCTTGTTAATTATTAGATCTATACTATAATTAGCATTATATTCAGTTCTTAGCATTATATTCACATCTATACATTCTTAGTTTGCGATCATATTTGTCTTTTAATCCTTGTTAGTCGACATCTTTTTAAGCAAATATCATTCTTTATTACGCATCTTTGAAACTCAACATATTTTACAAGCCCTTAACCTCACGAACGAAAGTTTGGTTACATAATTAATCTAAGTCTTCAAGGTAGATTATCTTGGGTAATTTTTGACCAAAACAATAATAGAAGTCCGATTATATTGCAAGACCAAGTCTTCTTTGCGTGTTGATGAATAATCCCATGTGTGACTTCCTTTTTGTACCGTTAGAGATATATTCCACAACTTTATATTGATTATTCTGGAATCTGCACATGCACCTCATGTGAAAATAATAATAACAAGTATTTCGCAACGTTAGTATCATATCAGTAAGTCATTAGAATATCTATCGATGTCAAGATCTTAGTATGTCAAGATCTTAAGCTTTCAAGATATTGGTACCTGAAATTTCACCCATAACAGTCTTCTGCCCATTACTCGGTTTTAATTTATAATATATGATCTTCACCATTTTATAAAAAAAACTTATATAAAGCATTTACTAGCCTTTGCAATATGATACCGGAAATCTTTCTACAAGTGATTTGATCAGCCAAATAGTTGCGCCCTTGGCGAATTCTTCATCACTAGAAACATTGTAAGTGTTCATACTTCTATATCATACATGTATAGATTGATTTCTATCATATTTCTATGTATTTTTCTTTCCTTGTGATTTGTAGTTATATTTTGCATGTTGTGTTACCAGGGATCTATCGAGCAACACTTTGACTGGGCCAATCTCTCTGGAAAAGCTTTCAATTTCTTAAAATTTTGTAAGTTTGATGTGACCAATTTGTATAGATCGCCCACATCATTATTGGCCTTTTTTGTATGTGTTTTGAGTTAATTTTGTATGCATTTGGCGCATTTATGGTGGTTGTTAGTGCTTTCAGGGTCTTAGCAGGTTGTGCGTCCATTTGGTGCATTTTCTGACGATTTTAGGCCAAGATGTTGATCCGAGTGTTCGAGAGCTGTTAATAAAGAAGAACAACAAATTTCAGCAAGTTTGAGTTGCCGCAGTGGGAGGAATGATGACGGAATTCGAGCTTATGTGTGTGTAATTGTGTGTATCAATGGCGGTTTAAGAGAGAGAAGTTAGAGAGAGAAAGTGTGTTTGGCAGGGAAAGATTAGTTTGCATAAAATGGGTGAAAGGTTACATTTTGCATTATGGAGGGGGTTTATATACATATGACTAATTTACACTAAGCCCCCTTCCATACTTATACATTTACATTCTAAGTACAACTATACAATAAGGAAACAAATCAACTACTACATTTATATTTCTAACAATCTCCCCCTTAGTAGTGATTTGTCAAAAATATCCAGTCTTTGTTTATCTTCAGTCTCTCGTATTTGGTCTGTCTTTGTTTGGATGCCAGAACCAGTTTTCTCCTTCGGGTCTGTCATCTGGAACAATCATATTTGCTTCAAAATTTCTTGGAGGAATGTTATGTGGCCCTGGAAGATGACTAGGTTCGTACTTGATCCAGCAACCTCCTTTCCGACGAACAACATACTTCGACTTCTGAACATTCTTTGCTTCTCTCATCATTCGAATGCTGTCTCGGTATTCAAGCCTTTGATTGATTTTGGAGATCACTTTATCAAACACTTCCTTTTTCTTTTCATCTTGCTCATCTTCTTTCAAACACAGCAACACATTTTTACAAAACTCCAATGTTCCATCAGAATAAGAAGCAAGTTCATCCATACGAATGAAAATCTTCTTCTTTCGACTATTTAGAAAGACAACCCCAAAAGATGGTTCTTCAATGACATGACCAATACTGAGCTTTTTCAATGTCTTCAGTGTAAAGACTCTGATCTGGATATGGAACATTTATCTTCCTCTTCACAACTTCAAACCCTATTTGAAAATCTTCCAGTGAAGCATATTGAATACAACTTGACATGTATCTTTTTACAGCATCAAAAGCAATCACATCTTCACGGTATCTTTGCATTGCATTCAAGAAATGGTTGTAGAGGAAGATAATGTCATCAACTGGCAAAAGTTTGAATTGGGCTTCTGTAAATCGGTAGATCTTGTTATTATCTCTTTTGACGTGAAAACATGGAATAGAGATAGTAACTCGTTTAATCAAAATCACTCTTATCAGCACCAAAATCTTATGGTTTCTCTGTTCTTCTAGCAACTTTGGATTGTATTGTTTTGTAAGTTTAAGAAGCTCTGTGTATTCTTCTATTTGCCTGGCTTCCTTAAACTTGTACATTGAGTCTAACTCTGGTCTCTTGGTTTTAGTGACCTTAGTTGCTCCACAAAATATAGGGTAAGCCCTTTCCTCCATATATCTTGATTTCTTAGCTGCTTCTTTAGGTTTGATGCCGAGAGCAACCATTCTTTCTCTATCCCTCAAGAAGTATCCCCGATTAATAAATCTTAGTTGTTCTTCAGTTAAATCAGTTGGAATATAATCAGGAAGAACTTCCTCGGATATGATTGCCTCTCTCAAAACCTGTTTGTAAGTTGATTTCTGAAAGTTCTGAACTGCAGCTTCTGGAGTCTTTCTCAGATCATCAAAATTGTTGAATTCATTAAAATTGTAATGTTGTGGAGCTGAGCTAGCACGAACAGATGATTCTCCAACTTCAACTCTGCTTGAAGAACCTGTAACAAAGTAATCAAGATCTGCAAACTCTTCAAACATAGGTTCCTCTACAGCTTCTACGTTCACTGGAGTCTCAACTATCTCTGGCTCATCCAATATAACATTATCTTTTATTGCCTCAAGATCAGCTTCTCCTTCAACATATTCAACTAAATCATCGTCAATTACAAAACCTTCCTCTTCATCAACCTCAACATTCTCATATTCTTCTTCACTTTCAACATCATAATCAGCACCAAAAACTTCAACTAATCTTTTTCTAATCACATCATCTAAAGTATCGTTCTCAACATTCTCAACATTCACATCCTCTGCTCTTTCTTCCATTACCACATTCTCAACATTCACATCAACTCTTGCCGAAGTATTTTCAATATTGGCTTGACCCTCTCCTTGGTTCTCCCCCTCGGGGTGATCATCAGAATCAGGATCATCCCGTCTGGAAGCAACCGAGGCCGGTCGGCAAGATTCTAATGCTAACAATCTAAGCTCAAATGCAGCAAGCTTTGCATCATATTCAGCCTTTTGTTTTTCAACTTGATCTTGTAAAGCTTTTACTCTTCTTTCAGTAGCAAGTTTTCTTTCTCTCACCTCAAGAGCATTCAACACTCCTCTTTCAGTTACAGTCAACAAATCACCCTTAGATCGTAAGATATTCAATAAAACTTCACATGCAGAATCTTTGGTAGGTTGATTTGTTGATGTTGATGGAATTTGATTTGGTGTTGGTGTTCTTTGTGTTTGGGTAGGAGGTGGAGTAGCCAACCCGGGGGTTGTTGGCATACTTGTGGTGTGACCTAAATTCAGCGATGCTGAGTCAGGATTTCCTGCGGATCCTCGGGTTATACCCTCACCAGCAGTTTCAGATTCATGGGCTTTGCAACCCGAATCAAGTTGTGTCCTAGACTGTGATAAATCACTGTCCTGGAGTTGTTGTTGGGTAACACCTCTAACAACACCGGGGTCACTGAGAATGCCCGTTAATACAGTCTCAGGTTGATCCTGAGGAACAACAGTGTCACTACGGCGTTCATACTGTCCCCCAGTCTCGGTCTTAGGACTGTTACCTGCGGCTAAAGCTGGCGTGATGTTAGCTAAGGCAGGATTTCCAAGCTGTCCTTGAGGGTCACACAAAGTGGGTCCCTCTCCGCTTGTTCCGGCATCAGTACTCAACTGAGCTTGTGAATCCGTGTACCTAGGAGATCTAGACTCTTGTGCACAAAATGAAGGCGAGAGGTGGGGCTGGTCCTCTCTTATTTCAACACTCTCATCCTCCAAATGAGGAGAGTGTGTGAGCGTGGCTGATCCCCGTGCATTTGTGAGACTAACTCCTGTTGTGAGGAGTCAGAATGGCTAGGAGAGTTTGGTGCAAGCGAGAATGGGCAGTTCCCGACTTCTACCCTAGAGTAAACAACCCGGCTAGACACATTGGTTTGAACTAATGGAGGGCCAACGTTTTCTTTATGCCCTTGTCCTAACCCGGACCGCACATCCTCTCTGTATTTTCAACTCCTCCCTCAATTCCGCCTTGTTCCTCCAGCACAACATCATCTCCAGTGCTAACATTCTCAGATTCCAACTCAGAAACAACATTATGAACTTCTTGAGTTACTTGTTCAGCATCCAACTCTGTCGAGGCACCAACATGTTCCGATCCAGCAAACTTATGCTTTCTTTTGGATTTCTTCTTCTTTGATTTCTTTGGTGACCTCGAGCAGCCATTTTAAGTCTTCTACCTGGTGGTGGAGTTGGTTCATTAGGTAGTGCTGAAGCAAGCGGTGTTGGATTAAGTACAGGTGATGAGCGAGGTGGTGTAAAAGTTGGTGGGTTTGGTGAAACAACGGATGGTAAAGGTGTAGATTGTGAAGGTGAAGATTGCAAAAAGTGAACGGTTGGTGTAGATTGTGTTGATGGTGATTTGATAATATTTGGTGTAGGTTGAGAAACAGGTGAAGAAACAGGTTCAGGTGTTACAACATCTTGTTCAAACATAACTCTTTTAGATTTTCTTTTCCTCTGCCTAGAAGTCCCCTCACCACTAACTCCTATTTTTCTTTTTGTTAACCTAGGACCCTCACTTGGCGACCTATGCTCAGCTTGGGTAGGAGTCTGTCGGCTTTCAGACCCCATTGCTGAGACTAACCACTCGAGATAAGCCCTAAGATGAGGACTCTGAGCAGGAACCAGATTGATTAGGAATGGTGGAATCGGAAAAGGTCTTGCAGTTTCACTTCCTGTGCCTCTCAAGTTGGATTTATACATGGCAATTACACACTTAAAGCTGTTTTCCAATTTTGGAATTTCTTCTGCATTATCAAGAACATCTTCGATAATCAGTGTGAAGAATCTGATAAAGGGAATATATTTTCTTTCTTGTTTATCCTTTCCCTTGACAACTTGGATCATTTTATCCCATATTATCTTTGCAAAGTCACACTGCACATTGTGAGTGACTGCATATTACATTGATAAGGAATGCTTCGTCATGAGATCAATCCCTTTTTGTGATGGCATCAAACAAGTTGTTAGAACATTGTACATTGTATGCCACAGAGTTGCTATATTCATTCTTCTAAAATCTCTCATTGTTGCCAACTCTCCTTCATAACCCAATGAATGAACTCCAGCTAACATTTCTTCAACTGTTGGGAGTTCTTCGTATTCTTCAAGTTCAGGAAAACCAATGATAGTTCTGAACTCAGCTAGATTGAATTTACAATTGAAGATTTCATCTTCTGACTGAAGAGAAAACTTGAAGTAGTCTGTTGTTCCATGCCTCTTACTTCCTTTTACATATTCAATTGATTCTTATAACTCAAAAACATACTTCTCGGGAACAATTGCACCTCCAGTCAAGGCATTATTCAATGGATGATGGCTCAAAATCTCCGTAATGATTGGGAATTTGCAAGCAAATGGTATATGAAGTGCTTGATTGGCTTGCATCTTCATTGAATCTCCTTCTTTAAACATAGCCATCTTGATAATTTATTATTTTTCTGTTAAGACAAACTGACCAAAGTTTTGACCAGAAAATACAATTTAATCACAGAAAAATAATAACACATACCAACATTTAAGAAACACATTTATTACTCAAAGACAATGTTTTGCATATATATTAGAAATGAGAAAACAAAGTAGTACACAAAGGCGTTCGATACCTTGCATCTCACTCAAATATATATACAAAACATGACAATATATAGAATCACATAAGTATTAAAATATAAGAAAACAAGGTAGTACACAAAGGCGTTCGATACCTTGCCTCTCACCCCAAACACTTATGAAATACTATATATTTACCAACACAATACACACAAACATTTATACATTTTAAAACATAACACAAATAATAATAAAAAGAAACATAGAATAAAATAATGGAGAAAAAAAAATTTAAATTCTATTTGTACTGTTTGCAGAGCAAAATGCTCTGCAAATAGTACATTTTGAAAAAAATTTTGTGAAAATTCATTTGTACTGTTTGCCGAGCAAAATGCTCTGCAAACAGATTTTTTTTTTTTGTTTTTGATTTGTATTGTTTGCCGAGCAAACTTCTCGGCAAACACGAGAAAACGCAAGTCTGGCACCAAGTCATCGTTTATTGGAGTTGAAACATGTAAATGCCGAGCTCAAAGCTCTGCAAATGAGCAGTTCAGTCCAACTCCTTTTCAATGTATGAAATTTCCTTATATTGATCAACAATCATGTTGTCAATTTGATTAAGAAAAATTTCAATGGAAAAATTCAATTTTGTACTGTTTGCCGAGCAAAATGCTCTGCAAACAGTAGGTTTAAAACTTGGTGAAAAATTTTCATTTTGTACTGTTTGCCGAGCAAAATGCTCTGCAAACAGTAGGTTTAAAACTTGGTGAAAAATTTTCATTTTGTACTGTTTGCCGAGCAAAATGCTCTGCAAACAGTTGATTTGAAACTAAGTGAAAAGTTTACATGCATTTGCCGAGCTCAAAGCTCTGCAAACAGTTGATTTGAAACTAAGTGAAAAGTTTACATGCATTTGCCGAGCTCAAAGCTCTGCAAATGCATGGTTCAAGTCTTGACAAAATTTAGAAATCCAATTTGTACTGTTTGCCGAGCAAAATGCTCTGCAAACAGTTGTTTTTAAAACTTGTAAAACTTTTGGAATTCAAAAAGGCTGTTTGCCGAGCTCAAAGCTCTGCAAACAGTTGTTTTTAAAACTTGTAAAACTTTTGGAATTCAAAAAGGCGTGTTTGTCGAGCTCAAAGCTCTGCAAACAGTTGGTTTTAAAAAACTTGGATTCATTTTGAAAACCAAAACCTTGAATGCCGAGCAAAATGCTCTGCATCAAGTTGTTGTAAAGACTTGGTGAAAATTTTTATTAGTTTTGGTGAAAACAAGTATTTGCAGAGCTAAAAGCTCTGCAAATGACACTTTTGATCCAAACATTTGTTTGAGAAATCTAAGAACATGTTCACCAGAAGTGATGAAGTTTTGAAGATCATCAATACCAAACAATGCATTTGCCGAGCAGAATGCTCTGCAAATGGTTCATTTCATCAAAACTTATGAGTTTACCCAGCCCTAGTTCAAACCAACCCAGAAAAATTCACAAAATATGCAGATTAAGGCATTAAAAACAAATAAACCACAAGTAATAATCCTAATCATGCAACTAAAATCATTTAGACACAAACCAAAACATCACAATAGTCACAAAGATCATAATATTTCATCTCGGCATTTAATCAAACAGTTGGAGTACAATATTTGAACAAGAATTATCACCTTAAAAATCGATGATATGATCGAATGAAAGGATGAAATATTGCAGAAATTTGATCACTTAAATGAATCCACTTTTATTATTAAGAACAAGATGAAACTTTTGATTGATTGATGTGATGAAATGATCGGTTTTAGAGAGAAAAGTAAAAGACAAGTTGATTTGAATTTGAATGAAAATGAATTTGGCCCGCCCATTTGCTATATAAATCTCAAATTCGGGTCGCGGGTATGGGCATGACCCGCGTGCCAACCCGGATCCCCACACACATTTGGGCTGCAATCAAGTTGGGCTCATCATGAGAATTTGGGCTGAATTCTTTTTGGGTTTAAATCACAATTTGGGCAGAATTCTTTTTGGGTTTTTCACTCAAACAGAATTAACACACAAATAAAATAAAAAAAAACTAAAAAGAAAGTAGAAATAAAAATAAAGATAAAAAAAAAAAAAACTTATTAAAACATCAAAACAAAACAAAAATTAAACAACTTAAAAATCTTTTTATCTTTTTAATGTTTTCTAATTTTGTATTTGATTTTTCATATTATAAAGACAAACACACATAATAGCAAATAAAAAAAATTACACAAACTAGAAAAATTACACAAAAATTTACATGCATTTGCACACTCCCCCTCAAATAAAGCATGTACCAAGACAATAAATTTACAAACTCCCCCTAAAATCATGCATTCTACCCTTTTTCTCCCCCTCAAACATTGCATGTAGTATAAAGTAAAACACATCAATGTTTGAAACAGAAAATGAACATAGAATACATGGCATGAAATCATTTAAGTTTGTAAATCTAGCATTCCCAACTTGGTTTTAAGAAAATTGAACCTGTTTTCATCCAAAGGTTTGGTGAAAAGATCAGCAAGTTGGTAGTCTGTCGGGACAAAATAGAGTTCGATGTTACCTTTCTCGACATGATCTTTAAGAAAATGGTATCGAACATCTATATGCTTGGTCTTGGTGTGCTGTACAGGATTGCAAGAAATAGCAATAGCACTCTTTAAGTCACAGTAAATGGGAATTCTGTTGAATTGAAATCCATAATCAGTCAACTGTGTTTTCATCCAAAGAACTTGTGAACAACAGCTTGCTGCAGCAACGTATTCAGCTTCTGCAGTAGATGTGGATACACAATTCTGTTTCTTTGAAGACCAACTGACCAATCTATCCCCTAGAAACTGTACACTCCCAAAAGTACTCTTTCGATCAAGCTTACAACCTGCATGGTCAGCATCCGAATATGCAATCAACTGAAACCCAGTATCCCTTGGATACCAGAGACCAAGGTTCACTGTGCCTTTCAGGTATCGGAAGATCCGTTTAACGGCCTGGAAATGACTTTCCTTAGGATTGGCCTGGTACCTGGCACACATGCATGTGGCAAACATAATATCCGGTCGACTTGCAGTCAAATACATGAGTGACCCTATCATACTGCGATATTTCTTTTGATCAAAAGATTTTCCATTTAAGTCAGCATTAATCTTTGTTCGAGCTTCCATGGGTGTCCAATTGTTTGACAATCCATCATATCAAACTTTTTCAACATGTCAAGAATGTACTTAGATTAACAAATAAAAGTACCATTTGACAACTGTTTTACTTGAAGACCAAGGAAAAAGTTTAATTCACCCATCATGCTCATTTCAAATTTCTTGATCATTAAAGTAGAGAAATTCTTGCAGTATTTAGGATTAGTTGACCCGAAAATTATGCCGTCAACATAAATCTGGATTAGAATGATGTCACTCCCTTGTCGTTTGATAAACAAGGTAGTGTCAATCGAACCTTTGCTAAAACCAGATTTCACAAGATAAGAGGATAGAGCATCATACCATGCACGAGGCGCTTGTTTCAGACCATATAAAGCCTTATCTAACCTGTAAACATAGTCTGGATGTTTGGAATTCACAAAACCTTCTGGTTGTTCAACATACACTTCTTCTTTGAGAATTCCATTCAAGAAGGCAGTTTTGACATCCATTTGGTAGACTGTGAAATTCTTGTAGGCAGCATAGGCAAGAAACATCTGAATAGCCTCAATCCGTGCAACTGGTGCGAATGTCTCATCGTAATCAATTCCATCTTGTTGGCAGTATCCCTTCGCAACCAATCGTGCTTTGTTACGTACAACAACTCCAGTTTCATCCTTTTTGTTCTTGAAGATCCATTTGGTCTTAATTGGCTCCTTATTCTTGTAAGGATTGGGAACCAATTTCCACACCTCAAGACGTTCGAACTGATTAAGTTCTTCTTGCATTACTTTCACCCAATCTGGACAACTTAGAGCTTCATTCACTGTCTTTGGTTCAACAATACTCAGAAAATTCACAAACAAACATTCATTCGCGGATGCGGATCTTGTCTGAACTCCAGTTGTTGGATTACCAATGACTTGAGAAATTGGATGAGCTCTTGTCCATTTGGTTGTATGAGGAATTGGATCAGTGGATCACCAGATTCTTCAGAATCAACAAAATCAGGAGAATGTTGTTCTGTTAATTATTCAAATGAAGTTGCAATCTTCAGGATTGGTTGAAGGATTTGTCACTTGTGAGATATTATGAGGTTGAGTATGCAACTCTGAAATATCAGTAGGTGGAGGAGAATCAGATGATGAATTAACATCTGATGATTGTGATGGTGAAGACTCATTGGGATCCATCTCTTTTGAATTTGAACTGGATGGTTCATGGCATTTGCTTCAGATTCAGGAACTTCTTTCGGAACTTGGAAAAATTCTTCGAACAAGATATCCAAATCTTGTGTTGTTGGAGTAGAGAATGATGATTTGACATTTGAAGCAGTCTTTGTTGCGGAAGCTTGTGGATTTTGAAGTTCGGGTCTTGAACTGTGTTGTTCAAGAACCATTCCCGAGAGTTCATCAAATCTAACATTCATACTCTCTTCAATTCTCTTGGTTCTTCGGTTATATACACGAAATGCTATCGATTCTCTCGAATAACCGATAAAATATGCCTCATCGCCTTTTGGTTCAAATTTGCCCAGATTATCTCGATCATTGAGAACATAACATACACATCCAAAAATGTGCAGGAAGTTCACATTGGGCTTTCTATTGTTTATCACCTCATATGGAGTTTTATCAAACCTCTTGTTTATGATTGATCTATTTTGAGTGAAGCAGGCAGTAGCAACAGCTTCAGCCCATAGATTCGGAGGCAACTTAGAATAAGCAAGCATTGTTCTAGCTGCTTCAACAAGAGTTCGATTTTGACGTTCAACTACTCCATTCTGTTGAGGTGTCCTGGCAGCGGAAAATTGATGAGAAATACCCATAGACTTGAAGAAAGAATCAATCGTTGAATTCTTGAATTCAGTTCCATTGTCTGAGCGACCAATTCTAACCGACGATTTAAGATTTACTTGGGTCTTCTTTATGAAATCAATAATTGCATTCGGAGTGTCACTCTTTGCATGAAGAAAGAATACCCAAGTGTAACGAGAATAATCATCGACAATCAGAAGAATGTATCGCTTGCCATGGATACTTTGAACTTTCATTGGGCCACACAAATCCATATGTATAAGATGCAAAGGACCTTCAGTACTCAGATGCTTCTTTGGTTTATGTGAAGCTTTCTTCATCTTACCAATTGCACAAGCTGGACAAACATGTTCACTTTCATACTTGTAATCTGGAAGTCCTTCAACAAGTTGTTTATCCACGAGAGCATTGATTGTTTGAAAATTAAGATGAGAAAGACGGCGATGCCATAACCAAGAGTTTTGTGCAGTTGCTTTTGAAAGTAGGCAAATCTTTGAAGAATTAGATGGAATGTTGTTGAGATCAATAGTGAACAAGTTATTGTCTCTTGTTCCAGTAAGAATATCCACACCATCTTCAGTCTGCACTTTGCATTCATATCTCCTGAATAATACTTGGAGATCATTGTCACAAAATTGTCCAACACTGAAAAGATTGTGTCCTAATCCTTCAACATAGGAAACTCTCTTTATAGTGACACCATTTTTAACAATGTCTCCATAACCGAGAATAGGAGCAATATGATCATTTCCGAATCTGACGGTTCCCATAAACTTTTCAACAAAGTTCGAAAGAATGGACTTGTTTCCAGTCATATGACGTGAGCATCCCGAGTCAACATACCATACACAAATGAGAAATTCCTGCAAAGACAAGATATATGATTTAGGTACCCATGTAGATTGGGTCCTTGCAGGTTAGAGGGATAACATGCAAGTACACATTAAAAATAAACATGACACACAACGAAACTTTTTATTCAATTAACAAACAAACACACATAATTGTTCAAAACACAAATACAAATTACAAGCACAGAAATGTAATTGTTTATACACAAGTTTTGATACAAGTGGGACTAGTCCTAGATGTAGTAACATTATCTAATGTATTTGATCTACGGACAATCCACACTTGTTTGACATGGGTAGTGTTTCCATCAAGTTTGACTTTTCTAGTAGCATGCAAAAATCTATCTTTCGAAATCCATTTACTGCTACTATTCAAGCACAAGTCACCTGAAACACGAACATTCTTAGAGTTAGAAATCAATTTAGCATCTATGTTCTGAACAGGTTTCTTCTTGATGGTTCTGTGGTCTTATTCACTTTCTTTATGTTATTAGGTGACAACCAACCATACTGGTCTTTGTATTTAGTCATGCCTGTAAAAGTATCTCTAACCCTCTGTAAAGTGCACTTAGGATTCTTCTGAGAATACCTAGGGAAACTAGAATACCTAACCTGCTGAGGTTGTTTGTTACCTAATGAGAAAGTTTCATTCTTAATAATCTTCGGACCACTGCTTGTTTTGACTTCTTTTTGTGACTGAGGTTCAGATTTGACTTTGTACATCTTTGGTTGCCTAGAAGTCTTTTGAAATGTGGGACCTTTCTTTGAATTATGACTTGAATCCTTCTTTGGTGATTGATTGAACTTCGGTTTTGAAACATTCTTTGGTGATGGTTTGGTCTTTGGTTTAGAAGCAGTTTTGGGTAACGGGTAGGTCTTTGATTGTTGGGTGGTCTTTGGTCTTTGGAACTTATTGATTGATGAAGGTTGTGAAGAGTGTGACTTTGGAATCTTCTTTAGATAAAAATCAAGTTTTTCCTCCTTTTGAACAAAATGTTTTTCAAATTCAGGATCAAAATCATGATTTTCTTCCAAATAATTTGTCATATTTTCAGTTTCCAACTTCACACTAACTTCACTTTTCTTTATCGGACATGGACTTTGCTTGAGTGGAATTGATGCTTTTTCTTTTTCTTTATGAAATTGAAGTGCTATTTTCTGAAATTGGAATTCAACTTTTAGATCATCAAGTTCCTTTAGCACATTTAACCTCTGTTCCCTTTCTTTTTCAAACTTTTGTTTGAAAGCATCAATTTCATTCAAGTATGATTGAGTTCCTCAGAAAACTTGGTAAAAGTCTCAATTTCAGAAGTAATCGGGAAGAAATAATCATCAACATCATGAACATCATCTAAATCACCATCAGTTTGAACAGAAACATTCACAACTTGACTCTCAGTTTGCACAGATGCATTCATGATTTCAAATAGAACATGCATTTTGTGAAGTTGTCTCATTTTGACACACAGATTGGTTTGGTGGAGTTGGAGTGGCCATAACTTCACAAACAGGACAATCGGGGTGATCACAATCATTTACATGATTCTTGGGTGGGTCAATGACATAGTGATTTTGAGTTTTCAAACTTTCTATCAAAGATTGCTTTTCATCAAGAGACTTTTGCAGATCCTCTATTACCTTTTCCAAAACTTTGTGGAACATACGGTCTTTAACTCAGGTTTTGGAATTTGAATAGATTCTTCTAAAGGTTTTTCTTTAAAACACTCAAGAATTTCAGGAATTATAGCCTCATGGTTTTCTTTTTCGTCATCTTGTTTTTCCATTTTATGTGCAGGGTGACTGAAAAAATCATATGACTCATCCATTAACGCATAGTTAAAATTGACTTTTGCACCCTTTTCTAGAAAATCATCTGCCTCATAATCACTATCAGTCGGTCTCACAAATTGGTCTGTCATCCCACATCTCAAATAAGATTCGTTGTATAATGATGGTGTTGCTTCTTTTTGATACTCGTAATTGTTTATTTAGCTTCATTGCCAAGGATTACTTTTTCTTTAAATGTTGGATTTGCTTGAGGACAAGCAATGCTCAAGTGTGGGGGGATTTGATGTGACCAATTTATACCCATCGCCCACATCGTTATTGGCCTTTTTATTATATGTTTTTAGTCGATTTTGTTGGCATTTGGCGCGTTTATGGGTTTTGTTAGTGGTTTCAGGTTCTAAACAGGAGACGTGTCCGTTTGT
>CM067174.1:42748084-42762655 GCA_034093135.1 Erigeron breviscapus | reverse complement strand
CAGAAACTATATAAAGATATATATAAATATGATCAAGTATGTAGCATTGAGACACGTTGTTTTCTAATGTATTTGATTTATTGATGTATAAACAAATACAAGGATTGTTGCGGAACAAAGATAAACACCCAAGTGTAAATATCTAAACAATCCCGAAATACAAGTGATCTAATTGACTTGGAAATACTCGTAAGTTTACTTAGAGTATATCTCACAAGTTGCAATGCAAAGTTTCAAGCATTTTGCAAGTTGTGAGAAGACTTTGTATTTATAGACAAAGTTCATGATGACATGGACAATGTCGTACAAATGTGGTTGTGAGCATTTAAGGAATTAAGCCATAATTCCTTACATGCTGCACAAGGAAGAGTATATAAGTCACTTGATGTGACTTATAGTACTAGGTTCCTAACCTATACTTTGTACCTTTTATTAATAGATAATTCTATTAACTGGATAAAGGTGTAAAGTAAAAGTCTTCCTCGTAATCAGTGTAAAGTGTTGTAAATACTTTAACACTGAGATGCTTCAGTCTTCGATCTGGTAGAATCACTCTGATTGCTCGCTTCTGAGGTGATTCTCTTCTTCATACTTCAGTTTTTGACTTCAGAATGAATGCTTCAGATTTGTCTTGATCTGAACTGAAGTGAAGCTTCAGTGAAGGAATTCTGAGGTATCTCAGAATTCTGATAAAACGTCTTCACTAAACTCCAAGCTATTTCTGAACAAATTATACTTGGTCGATTTCGACCTAACAGTATACATATATATATGTCGTGTATGTAGGTATGTATGTGTATATTTTTGTGTTTTTCATTTGTTACAAGGCTCATTGGTTGTAATCTTGTATTTATATTGGACTTGTACATATATACTTATTATTATTCAAGCATTCTCATGTACTTAAGGAGTTTTAATTATTTTTAAGGTGTTCATGGTATTTTCATGGCCAAATTTACTTTAATTAACTAAATGATTAAATTGTTGGACCTTCGTAAGGATTTTTGATGGTTATCTCAACTTGTGAGTCCTACATTATTATTTATATAACTAGTTTTAATGGAAATGAAGTTTTTGGTTCATTGACATTTCACCAAGTTAAATTGGAACAAATTTATAGCTTGAGATTGTGTTGAATGATTATAGTTATTGTTCATGGCATTTCTAAGGCAACTAGCTATCTTTGGGAATTCTACTGAACGAGATGGCAAGTATCACTATGCCTTAATGTCTGGAAGGCAAAATCTCTTAAGAAACCTCTAGGGATAGATATCTAGATGAATATAAGTAAATTGTCCTAGTCGGAAATTGAGGGTTGTTACAATAAACCCCCTCCATAATGCAAAATGTAACCTTTCACCTCATTTTATGCAAACTAATCTTCCAGCCAAACACTCTTTCTCTCTCTACTTTCTCTCTCTTAAAACCTCCATTGTTACACTCACTAACAGACACATAAGCTCGAATTCATAATTAACATTTGGTATCAGAGCACAATCAGAGTTGCTGAACGATCCACAAGCTTAATTCAAGCTTAATTTGTGCTTAATTTCAGAATTTGGCTTAGTTTCTGAAAGGTTCATTTGCCGAGATCACTGTTTGAGTGATTTCTGCAAATTAAGTGTGTGTTTGTTCGAATTTTGTTCACCGATCGATTTATAATCAGTATATCATCCTTCGTTATCAATTTCAGAAGTTAATTTCATCATTTGAGTTGTTTTTGCTCGAGCTCGGCAAATCGTATGTTCGAGTGGGTTTGAATTCTAGTTGAAATTAGCATCTAATTTGTTCAAGGATTTGTGCGCATTGTTTTCCTGATCATTTTGATATAAAATACGAACTTTAATTCGCAAAAATGAAGGAGAAATTGAAGATTTACAGTCTTCTCTGCATTTGAGGGTTTGGCTGAACGAAGAAAACGAACAGTAACCGTCTATTTTGTCGCCTAGTGTTTACTAGTGTTTGCAGAGATCGTTGGCTAAGACTTGCTCTTACTTGTTCTATTTGCAGAGCTCACTGCTCGGCAAATAGGTATTTCAAGAAATCTTTTCTAAGGGTTGGTGCTACTTGTTCTATTTGCAGAGCTTTTTGCTCGGCAAATAGGTGTTTCAAGAATCTTTGATTTGAGACTGGTGCTACTTGTATTGTTTGCAGAGGTTTAAGCTCGGCAAACAAGTGTTCTTGGTTGGTGCGACTAAGTACAAGTTCTATTTATGCTATTTGCAGAGTTATTTGCTCGGCAAATAGTTGTTTCAAGAATCTTTGATTTGAGACTGGTGGTACTTGTATTGTTTGCAGAGGTTTAAGCTCGGCAAACAATTACTTTTGGTTGGTGCGACTAAGTACAAGTTCTATTTGTTTTTTTTTTTTTTTTTTTTTTTTTTTTTTTTTTTTTTTTTTTTTTTTTTTTTTTTTTTTTTTTTTTTTTTTTTTTTTTTTTTTTTTTTTTTTTTTTTTTTTTTTTTTTTTTTTTTTTTTTTTTTTTTTTTTTTTTTTTTTTTTTTTTTTTTTTTTTTTTTTTTTTTTTTTTTTTTTTTTTTTTTTTTTTTTTTTTTTTTTTTTTTTTTTTTTTTTTTTTTTTTTTTTTTTTTTTTTTTTTTTTTTTTTTTTTTTTTTTTTTTTTTTTTTTTTTTTTTTTTTTTTTTTTTTTTTTTTTTTTTTTTTTTTTTTTTTTTTTTTTTTTTTTTTTTTTTTTTTTTTTTTTTTTTTTTTTTTTTTTTTTTTTTTTTTTTTTTTTTTTTTTTTTTTTTTTTTTTTTTTTTTTTTTTTTTTTTTTTTTTTTTTTTTTTTTTTTTTTTTTTTTTTTTTTTTTTTTTTTTTTTTTTTTTTTTTTTTTTTTTTTTTTTTTTTTTTTTTTTTTTTTTTTTTTTTTTTTTTTTTTTTTTTTTTTTTTTTTTTTTTTTTTTTTTTTTTTTTTTTTTTTTTTTTTTTTTTTTTTTTTTTTTTTTTTTTTTTTTTTTTTTTTTTTTTTTTTTTTTTTTTTTTTTTTTTTTTTTTTTTTTTTTTTTTTTTTTTTTTTTTTTTTTTTTTTTTTTTTTTTTTTTTTTTTTTTTTTTTTTTTTTTTTTTTTTTTTTTTTTTTTTTTTTTTTTTTTTTTTTTTTTTTTTTTTTTTTTTTTTTTTTTTTTTTTTTTTTTTTTTTTTTTTTTTTTTTTTTTTTTTTTTTTTTTTTTTTTTTTTTTTTTTTTTTTTTTTTTTTTTTTTTTTTTTTTTTTTTTTTTTTTTTTTTTTTTTTTTTTTTTTTTTTTTTTTTTTTTTTTTTTTTTTTTTTTTTTTTTTTTTTTTTTTTTTTTTTTTTTTTTTTTTTTTTTTTTTTTTTTTTTTTTTTTTTTTTTTTTTTTTTCTTTTGTTCAAGGATTTGTGCGCATTGTTTTCCTGATCATTTTGATATAAAATACGAACTTTAATTCGCAAAAATGAAGGAGAAATTGAAGATTTACAGTCTTCTCTGCATTTGAGGGTTTGGCTGAACGAAGAAAACGAACAGTAACCGTCTATTTTGTCGCCTAGTGTTTACTAGTGTTTGCAGAGATCGTTGGCTAAGACTTGCTCTTACTTGTTCTATTTGCAGAGCTTTTTGCTCGGCAAATAGGTGTTTACAGAAATCTTTGATCTAAGGATTGGTGCTACTTGTTCTATTTGCAGAGCTTTTTGCTCGGCAAATAGGTGTTTCAAGAATCTTTGATTTGAGACTGGTGCTACTTGTATTGTTTGCAGAGGTTTAAGCTCGGCATTTAGTTGTTTTTGAAATTCTCAAATCAAAAGTTTCAAGAAAATCAATTCAAAACCATTTTTCATTAATATTCTTCAAGTGGGAAGAAAATCAAAAAATTTCAAATTTCTACTTGTTCTATTTGCAGAGGTCTAAGCTCTGCATCTAGTTAAAATAGAAAAATTTTCAATTCTCTTTGGAATTTATTTGAAATGGCTTCAAGGGAAGCTTTAGCACTTGGTTCTGAAGGAAGACCTCCTGTCTTGTTTAGAGGTTCTTATCCTCAATGGAAGAAAAGGTTTCTGAACTGGATAGACAGACAGAAGAATGGAAAACTTTTGAGGAAATCATACAAAGATGGTCCTGAAATTCCAAAGAACCCTGTTAATGGAGAAGCTTTACCTGAAGAGAGTTGGAATGCAGATCAGAAAAATAGAGTTGAGGCTGATCAAAGTGCAATTGCCTATCTTTACCAAGCACTTCCTGATGACATTTACTACAATGTGGACTCCTATGAAACAGGAAAAGACATATGGGATGAAGTGGAGAAGCAGATGGAAGGATCTGATGTGTCAAACACCATAAGATTGTCGACTGTTCTGAACATGTATGAAACTTTCAAGCAACAGAAGGGTGAACCATTGAATGAAGTATACATCAGATTCTGTAATGTCATCAATGAGCTTAGAAAGAATGATGTGAAAAGAACCAATATGGAACTGAACATCAAATTCATCAAAAATCTGGAAGAGGAATGGCAAGTGTATGGAACCCAACTCAACCAACAATCAGACTTTGGGAAACTCACCATTCACACCTTGTATGAAAAATTGAAGCTGAATGTTGAGGATGTTCAGAGGATCCAAAAGAAGAAAGAAGAAAGTTCTCATTCTGATCCATTAGCCCTGGTAGCTGAGAAGAAGACTTCAAAAGTGTCAAGACAAAGCTTTGTTGAGTATGACATTGATTCTGATTCAAGTGAAATGAGTGATTGTGATCTTGATGAGAAACAAAAAGAGATGTACAAAGAACTCGCTTATTTCACAAAGGCTTTCAAGAAGAAATTCTTCAAGAAGAAACCAACAAATAATCAGCTTAGGACTTCATCAGTCTCTTCGTATGCTAAAAATGCGAATGCTCCTAAGTTTGATCAGAAGAAAGATTTTGTTGGTGGTGAGAAGAAGTATGACAATCAGAAGAAGTTTGAGAAGAAGGTCATGGAGAAAAGGAATGAAGACAAGAAATGCTACAACTGTGGTCTAACTGGACATTTTGCCATCAATTGCACTAAACCTCGACAAAAGAACTCCGAGTACTATAAGTACAAACTTTTTCTAGCAAGACAAGAGGAAAGTGGAATTGCTCTTCTCGCTGAGGATGACAAGTGGTTACATCTTTCTGATGAGAAGACAGACGAACTTGCAGCAAATGTGTGCTTCATGACGAAGATCAAGAAATCAAAGGAGTTGGATGATGTTGAGGAAAGTTCTTCAGAGGATGATCAGGTACTAACACTTCCCAAATCAGTGTTAAAATACTATATGGATATGAGTGAAACAGCAACAAAAGATTGCATGGAGTTGAGTAAAAAGAATTTAAAATTAAAGAAAGATTTGGAAGACAAAGAAAAAGATTTTCAAAGTAAATTTGATTTGCTTCAAAAGGAATTTGAGAATTTGAAAACTGAAAAAGCAGCAGTCAATTTTACTCCAAACTCTAAACTGCATCTTGAACAACAAGAACTTGAGACCAAAGTTCTTGAACTGAGCAAGACCGTCAGACAACTTCAAGTCGAAAAGACCAATGAGATGTTTCGAGCAAATGCATTGGCTGAGGACATTGAGTCTTTAAATGTGAAATTGAAAGAATCTATCCCTGATTTGACGGAATTTGAAAACAAAATTTCTGACCTAAAATATGAGTGTTGTATAAAAGATTCTCTTAAACAAAAACTTGATAAAGAAAATGATGAGCTTAAAGCTGAAATCAAGTCTTATCAAGACAAGTTATATAAGATTAATCGTTCATATCAACAAATCTTTTTGAATAGGCCAAGAAATTCAGAATCAATATTCACTTCAGGGTTAGGTTATGTCAATCCAAATCATTTGCTCAAAGCACAAGAAGAAGTCCCATCATTATATAAGGAATCTTATTTGAGATGTGGGATGACTGACCAGTTTGTGAGACCGAATGATAGTGATTTTGAGGTTGATGATTTTCTAAAGAAGGGTGCAAAAGTCTATTTTAACTATGAGTTAATGGATGAGTCATATGATTTTTTCAGTCACCCTGCACATAAAATGGAAAAACAAAATGACGAAAAAGATAATCATGAGGCTATAATTCCTGAAATTCTTGAGTGTTTTAAAGAAAAAGAAAAAGCATCAATTCCACTCAAGAGTATTCCTTGTCTAAGTAAGAAAAGTGAAGCAAGTGTGAAATTGGAAACGGATGATCTCTCAACATATTTGGAAAGAAATTATGATTTTCCTCCTGACTTTGAAAAACATTTTGTTCGAAAAGAGGAAAAACATGAATTTTTTCTAAAGAAGGGTGCAAAAGTCTATTTTAACTATGAGTTAATGGATGAGTCATATGATTTTTTCAGTCACCCTGCACATAAAATGGAAAAACAAAATGACGAAAAAGATAATCATGAGGCTATAATTCCTGAAATTCTTGAGTGTTTTAAAGAAAAACCTTTAGAAGAAACTTTTCCAATTCCAAAAGCTGAAAACTTGAGACCGTATGTTCCACAAAAAGTTTTGGAAAAGGTAATAGAGGATCTGAAAAAGTCTCTTGATGAAAAGCAATCTTTGATAGAAAGTTTGAAGACTCAAAATCACTATGTCATTGACCCACCCAAGAATCATGTAAATGATTGTGATCACCCCGATTGTCCTGTTTGTGAAGTTATGGCCACTCCATCTTCACCAAACCAATCTGTGTGTCAAAATGAGACAAATTCACAAAATGCATGCTCTATTTCTGAAATTGTGAATGCGTGTGTGCAAACTGAGTGTGAAGTTGTTCATGTGTCTGTTCAAACAGAAAGTGATCTAAATGAATTTGATGATGTTCATGATGTTGATGATTATTTCTTCCCGATTGCTTCCGAAACTGAGTCTTTTACCAAGTTTTCTGAGGGAACTCAATCATACTTGAATGAAATTGATGCTTTCAAACAAAAGTTTGAAAAAGAAAGAGAACAGAGGTTAAATGTGCTAAAGGAACTTAATGATCTAAAAGTTGAATTCCAATTTCAGAAAATAGCACTTCAATTTTTTAAAGAAAAAGAAAAAGCATCAATTCCACTCAAGAGTATTCCTTGTCTAAGTAAGAAAAGTGAAGCAAGTGTGAAATTGGAAACGGATGATCACTCAACATATTTGGAAAGAAATTATGATTTTCCTCCTGACTTTGAAAAACATTTTGTTCGAAAAGAGGAAAAACATGAATTTTTTCTAAAGAAGATTCCAAAGTCACACTCTTCACAATCTTCCCCATTCGATAAGTTCCAAAGACCAAAGACCACCCAACAATCGAAGACCAACCCATCAAACAAGACTGATTCAATACCAAAGACCAAACCATCACCAAAGACAGATTCGAAACCAAAACCAAACAAAGAACCCAAAGAATCTAAGAATTCAAAGACTTCTAGGAAATACAAGGTTAAATCTGAACCTCAGTCCCAAAAAGAAGTCAAAACAAGAAGTGGTCCAAAGATTGTTAAGAATGAAACTTTCTTATTAGGCAACAAACAACATCAGCAGGTTAGGTATTCTAGTTTTCCTAGGCATTATCAGAAGAATCCTAAGTGCACTTTACAAAGGGTTAGAGATACTGTTTCTGGAATGACTAAATACAAAGATCAATATGGTTGGTTGTCACCTAATAATATAAAGAAAGTAAACAAGACCACAGAAACCATCAAGAAGAAACCTGTTAAGTCTGAAAATAACAAATTGTTTGCTAACAAGAAGACTGTTCGTGTTTTAGGTGACTTGTGCTTAACTAGTAGCAGTAGATGGATTCCTAAGGATAGATTTTTGCATGCTTCTAGTAAAGTCAAGCTTGATGGGAATACAACAAATGTGAAACAAGTGTGGATTGTCCGTAGATCAAATTCTCAAAATAGTGCCACTACATCTAGGACTAGTCCTGCTTGTACCAAAACTTGTGTATAAACCTTGAATTTTCATTGTTTGTAATTCGTATATGTGCTTTGAACAAATATGTGTGTTTGTTTGTGATTTGAATAAAAAGTTTGTTTGTGTGTTATTTTGCTTGGTGTTTAATTTTTTGTATACTTGCATGTTATCCCTCTAACCTGCAAGGACCCAATCTACATGGGTACCTAAATCATATTCCTTGTCCTTGCAGGAATTTCTCATTTATGTATGGTATGTTGACTCGGGATGTTCTCGTCATATGACTGGAAACAAGTCCATTCTTACAAACTTTGTCGAGAAGTTCATGGGAACCGTCAGATTCGGAAATGATCATATCGCTCCTATTCTCGGTTATGGAGACATTGTTAAAAATGGTGTCACTATCAAGAGTTTCTTATGTTGAAGGCCTAGGACACAATCTTTTTAGTGTTGGACAATTTTGTGACAATGATCTTCAAGTATTATTCAGGAGATATGAATGCAAAGTACAGACTGAAGATGGTGTGGATATTCTTACCGGAACAAGAGACAATAATTTGTTCACTATTGATCTCAACAACATTCCATCTAACTCTTCAGAGATTTGTCTTCTTTCTAAAGCAACTGCACAAAATTCTTGGTTATGGCATCGCCGTCTTTCTCATCTTAATTTTCAAACAATCAATGCTCTCGTGGATAAACAACTTGTTGAAGGACTTCCGGATTACAAGTATGAAAGTGAACATGTTTGTCCAGCTTGTGCAATTGGTAAGATGAAGAAAGCTTCACACAAACCAAAGAAGTATCTGAGTACTGAAGGTCCTTTGCACATTATTCATATGGATTTGTGTGGCCCAATGAAAGTTCAAAGTATCCATGGCAAGCGATACATTCTTGTGATTGTCGATGATTATTCTCGTTACACTTGGGTATTCTTTCTTCATGCAAAGAGTGATACTCCGAAAGCAATTGTTGATTTCATAAAGAAGACCCAAGTAAATCTTAAATCATCAGTTAGAATTGTTCGCTCAGACAATGGCACTGAATTCAAGAATTCAACAATTGATTCTTTCTTCAAGTCCATGGGTATTACTCATCAATTTTCCGCTGTCAGGACACCTCAACAGAATGGAGTAGTTGAACGTCGAAATCGAACTCTTGTTGAAGCAGCTAGAACAATGCTTGCTTATTCTAAGTTACCTCCGAATCTATGGGCTGAAGCTGTTGCTACTGCTTGTTTCACTCAAAATATATCAATCATAAACAAGAGGTTTGATAAAACTCCTTATGAGGTGATAAACAAACGAAAGCCCAATGTGAACTTCTTGCACATTTTTGGATGTGTATGTTATGTTCTAAATGATCGAGATAATCTGGGAAAGTTTGAACCAAAAGGCGATGAGGCATATTTCATCGGTTATTCGAGAGAATCGATAGCATATCGAGTATATAACCGAAGAACCAAGAGAATTGAAGAGAGTATGAATGTAAAATTTGATGAACTCTCGGGTATGGTTCTTGAACAAAACAGTTCAAGACCCGAACTTCAAAGTCTACAAGCTTCCGCAACAAAGACTGCTTCAAACGTCAAATCATCATTCTCTACTCCAACAACACAAGATTTGGATATCTTGTTTGAAGAATTTTTCCAAGTCCCGAAGAAAGTTCCTGAATCTGAAGAAAATGCAAATGAACCATCCAGTTCAAATTCAAAATAGATGGATCCCAATGAGTCTTCACCATCACAATCATCAGATGTTAATTCATCATCTGATTCTCCTCCACCTACTGATACTTCAAAGTTGCATACTCAACCTCATAATTTCTCTCAAGTGACAAATCCTTCTACCAATACTGAAGATTATGATCACGACGACTTTGTTGAACCAATTGCAACTTCGTTTGAACAATTAACAGAACAATATTCTCCTGATTTTATTGATTCTGAAGAATCTGGTGATCCACTTGATCCAATTCCTCACACAACCAAATGGACAAGAGCTCACCCAATTTCTCAAGTCATTGGTAATCCAACAACTGGAGTTCAGACAAGATCCGCATCCGCAAATGAATGTCTGTTTGTGAATTTTCTAAGTATTGTTGAACCAAAGACAGTGAATGAAGCTCTAAGTTGTCCAGATTGGGTGAAAGCAATGCAAGAAGAACTTAATCAGTTTGAACGTCTTGAGGTGTGGAAATTGGTTCCCAATCCTTACAAGAACAAGGAGCCAATTAAGACCAAATGGATCTTTAAGAACAAAAAGGATGAAACTGGAGTTGTTGTACGTAACAAAGCACGATTGGTTGCGAAGGGATACTGCCAACAAGATGGAATTGACTACGATGAGACATTCGCACCAGTTGCACGAATTGAGGCTATTCGGATGTTTCTTGCCTATGCTGCCTACAAGAACTTCACAGTCTACCAAATGGATGTCAAAACTGCCTTCTTGAATGGAATTCTCAAAGAAGAAGTGTATGTTGAACAACCAGAAGGTTTTGTGAATTCCAAACATCCAGACTATGTTTACAGGTTAGATAAGGCTTTATACGGTCTGAAACAAGCACCTCGTGCATGGTATGATGCTCTATCCTCTTATCTTGTGAAATCTGGTTTTAGCAAAGGTTCGATTGACACTACCTTGTTTATAAAACGACAAGGGAGTGACATTATTCTAATCCAGATTTATGTTGATGACATAATTTTCGGGTCAACTAATCCTAGATACTGCAAGAATTTCTCTGCTTTAATGATCAAGAAATTTGAAATGAGCATGATGGGTGAATTAAACTTTTTCCTTGGTCTTCAAGTAAAACAGTTGTCAAATGGTACTTTTATTTGTCAATCTAAGTATATTCTTGACATGTTGAAAAAGTTTGATATGATGGATTGTCAAACAATTGGGACACCAATGGAAGCTCGAACAAAGATTAATGCTGACTTAAATGGAAAAACTTTTGATCAAAAGAAATATCGCAGTATGATAGGGTCACTCATGTATTTGACTGCAAGTCGACCGGATATTATGTTTGCCAAATGTATGTGTGCCAGGTACCAGGCCAATCCCAAGGAAAGTCATTTCCAGGCCGTTAAACGGATTTTCCGATACCTGAAAGGCATTGTGAACCTTGGTCTCTGGTATCCAAGGGATACTGGGTTTCAATTGATTGCATATTCGGATGCTGACCATGCAGGTTGTAAGCTTGATCGAAAGAGTACTTCTGGGAGTGTACAATTTCTAGGGGATAGATTGGTCAGTTGGTTTTCAAAGAAACAGAATTGTGTATCCACATCTACTGCAGAAGCTGAATATGTTGCTGCAGCAAGCTGTTGTTCACAAGTTCTTTGGATGAAGACGCAGTTGACTGATTATGGATTTCAATTCAACAGAATTCCCATTTACTGTGACTCAAAGAGTGCTATTGCTATTTCTTGCAACCCGGTGCAGCATACAAAGACCAAGCATATAGATGTTCGGTACCATTTTCTTAAAGATCATGTCGAGAAAGGTTACATCGAACTCTATTTTGTCCCAACAGACTACCAACTCGCTGACCTTTTCACCAAACCTTTGGATGAAAACAGGTTTAATTTTCTGAAAACCAAGTTGGGAATGCTAGATTTACAAACTTAAATGCTTTCATGCTATGTATTCTATGTTCATTTTCTGTTTCAAACATTGATGTGTTTTACTTGTTATTACATGCAATGTTTGAGGGGGAGAAAAAGGGTAGAATGCATGATTTTAGGGGGAGTTTGTAAATTTACTGTATTGGTATATGCTTAATTTGAGGGGGAGTGTGCAAATACATGTGAATTTTTGTTTGCTTGTATTTTTGTTTTGTTTTATTTTTTTATGTGTGTTTGTCTTTAAAATCTGAAAAACAAATACAAAATTAGAAATTTTAAAAATGATAAAAAGATTTTTTTTGTTTTGATATTCTCATTTTTTTCTTTTTATTTTAAGTTTTTTTTTTTGTTTTTTTTTTTTTTTTTTTTTTTTTTTTTTTTTTTTTTTATTTTTTTTTTTAATTGTTTTAATTCTGTTTAGTGAAAAACCCAAAAAGAATTCAGCCCAAATCCTTATGTTGAGCCCAACTTGATTGAAGCCCAAATTTGTTTGGGATCCGGGTTGACACGCGGGTCAAACCCAGACCCGCGACCCGAATTCGTTGTTTAAATTGAAAATATGGGCGGGCCAACTCATTTCTATTCAAATTCAAATCAAGTTTTTCTTTATTTTACTCTCTAAACCGATCTGTCCATCGCATCAATCAATCAAAATTTTTATCTAATTCATAATAATCAAAGTGGGATTAATCTGGTGATCATCTTTGTGCATTAAATCATCTTCTTTCTTCATCGGAATCATTAGTTTTGAAGTAAGATTTCTTGTTTTCAATACGCACTTGAACTATTTGATTAAATACCAAGATGAAATAATATGATCTTCATGTTTAATGTGATGTTTTGATTGGTGTTTAAATGATGTTAACTGCATGATTAGGGCCAATACTTGTTGTTTATCTGTTTTGTTTACCTTAATCTGCTCAAAGTTTTAGTTTTCTGGGTATGATTTGAAGATGGGTTGGGAAATAACATGAGTTTTGATGAAATGTACCATTTGCAGAGCATTCTGCTCGGCAAATGTGTTGTTTGTTCATGATAATCTTCAAATCATCATAATTTTTGGTTAACATGTTCGTACATTACTTAAACAAATTTTTGGATCAAAAGTGTCATTTGCAGAGCATTTTGCTCGGCAAATACTTGTTTTAACAAACCAAAATGAATTTTTCACCAAGTCATTAAAACAACTTGATGCAGAGCACTTTGCTCGGCATTCAAGGTTTTTGGTTTTCAAAATGAATCCAAGTTTTTAAAATCAACTGTTTGCAGAGCTTTGTACTCGGCAAACAGGCCTTTTTGAATTCCAAAATTTCTTCAAGTCTTAAAACCAACTGTTTGCAGAGCAGATTGCTCGGCAAACAGTGCATTTCACTCTAAATTTTTTCCAAGTCTTAGAACAATTGTTTGCAGAGCACTTTGCTCGGCAAACAGTACAAATTGGTTTTTCAAACTTGTTAAGACTTGAAACATGCATTTGCAGAGCTTTGTGCTCGGCAAATGCATGTAATCTTTACACCAAGGTTTTAAACCAACTGTTTGCAGAGCATTTTGCTCGGCAAACAGGCCTTTTTGAATTCCAAAATTTCTTCAAGTTTTAAAACCAACTGTTTGCAGAGCAATTTGCTCGGCAAACAGTACAATGTGAATTTTCACAAAATGTTTTTGAGTGAAAATTGTTTTTTCAAAACTTCAAATTTTCGTTGAAATAATCCTTTATCAATTGACAACATTATTGTTGTTCAATAAAAGGTAATTTCATACATTGAAAAGGAGTTGGTCTGAACTGCTCATTTGCAGAGCTTTGAGCTCGGCATTTACGAGGTTCAACTCCCATACACGATGACTTGATGCCTAACTTGAGATTTTCTCGTGTTTGCCGAGATCTTTGCTCGGCAAACAATACAAAGCATCAAATTTTTCCCCAAATCAATTTTTTTGGTCCTTGTCAATCTCTGGGAAAATCTTTCAAAACGTGCTATTTGCAGAGCATTTTGCTCTGCAAACAGTACAAATAGAATTTTTTTTCTTTTCATTATTTTATTCTATGTTACTTTTATTATTATTTGTGTTGTGTTTTTAAAATGTGTAAATGTATATGTGTATTGTGTTGGTATATATAGTATTTCATAAGTGTTTGGGGTGAGAGGCAAGGTATCGAACGCCTTTGTGTACTACCTTGTTTTCTTATCTTTTAATACTTATGTGATCCTATATATTGTCATGTTTTGTATATATATTTGGGTGAGATGCAAGGTATCGAACGCCTTTGTGTACTACTTTGTTTTCTCATTTTTAATATATATGCAAAACATTGTCTATGTGTAATAAATGTGTTTCTTAAATGTTGGTATGTGTTGTTATTTTTCTGTATTTAAAATGTATTTTCTGGTCAAAACTTTGGTCAGTTTGTCTTAACAGAAAGAAAAAAAAATCACCAAGATGGCTATGTTCAAAGAAGGAGATTCAATGAAAATGCAAGCCAATCAAGCACTACATATCCCATTTGCTTGCAAATTCCCAATCATTACGGAGATTCTGAGCCATCATTCGTTGAATAATGCTTTGACTGGAGGTGCAATTGTTCCCGAGAAGTATGTCTTTGAGTTGTGGGAATCAATTGAATATGTAAAAGGAAGTAAAAGGCATAGGACATCAGACTACTTCAAGTTTTCTCTTCAGTCAGAAGATGAAATCTTCAATTGTAAATTCAATCTGGCTGAGTTCAGAACTATCATTGGTTTTCCTGAACTTGAAAAATATGAAGAACTTCCATCAGTTGAAGAAATGTTGGCTGGAGTTCATTCGTTGGGTTATGAAGGAGAGTTGGCAACGATGAGAGATTTTAGAAGAATGAATGTAGCAACTCTCTGGCATACAATGTACAATGTTCTAACCACTTGTTTGATGCCATCACAAAAAGGAATTGATCTCATGACGAAGCATTCCTTATCAATGTACTATGCAGTCACTCACAATGTGCAGTGTGACTTTGCGAAGATAATCTGGGACAAAATGATACAAGTTGTCAAGGGAAAGAATGCACAAGAAAGAAAATATATTCCCTTTATCAGA
>CM067174.1:42709815-42747084 GCA_034093135.1 Erigeron breviscapus | reverse complement strand
CAATGAGGTACATTACGTGCAATTGAGTACAATGGGGTACATTACGTGCAATTGAGTACAATGAGGTACAATACGTGCAATTGAGTACAATGAGGTACAATACGTGCAATTGAGTACAATGGGGTACATTACGTGCAATTGAGTACAATGGGGTACATTACGTGCAATTGAGTACAATGGGGTACATTACGTGCAATTGAGTACAATGAGGTACAATACGTGCAATTGAGTACAATGGGGTACATTACGTGCAATTGAGTACAATGAGGTACAATACGTGCAATTGAGTACAATGGGGTACATTACGTGCAATTGAGTACAATGAGGTACAATACGTGCAATTGAGTACAATGGGGTACATTACGTGCAATTGAGTACAATGAGGTACAATACGTGCAATTGAGTACAATGAGGTACAATACGTGCAATTGAGTACAATGGGGTACATTACGTGCAATTGAGTACAATGGGGTACATTACGTGCAATTGAGTACAATGAGGTACAATACGTGCAATTGAGTACAATGGGGTACATTACGTGCAATTGAGTACAATGGGGTACATTACGTGCAATTGAGTACAATGGGGTACATTACGTGCAATTGAGTACAATGGGGTACATTACGTGCAATTGAGTACAATGAGGTACAATACGTGCAATTGAGTACAATGGGGTACATTACGTGCAATTGAGTACAATGGGGTACATTACGTGCAATTGAGTACAATGGGGTACATTACGTGCAATTGAGTACAATGAGGTACAATACGTGCAATTGAGTACAATGGGGTACATTACGTGCAATTGAGTACAATGGGGTACATTACGTGCAATTGAGTACAATGGGGTACATTACGTGCAATTGAGTACAATGGGGTACATTACGTGCAATTGAGTACAATGGGGTACATTACGTGCAATTGAGTACAATGAGGTACAATACGTGCAATTGAGTACAATGAGGTACAATACGTGCAATTGAGTACAATGGGGTACATTACGTGCAATTGAGTACAATGGGGTACATTACGTGCAATTGAGTACAATGGGGTACATTACGTGCAATTGAGTACAATGGGGTACATTACGTGCAATTGAGTACAATGAGGTACAATACGTGCAATTGAGTACAATGGGGTACATTACGTGCAATTGAGTACAATGAGGTACAATACGTGCAATTGAGTACAATGGGGTACATTACGTGCAATTGAGTACAATGAGGTACAATACGTGCAATTGAGTACAATGGGGTACATTACGTGCAATTGAGTACAATGGGGTACATTACGTGCAATTGAGTACAATGGGGTACATTACGTGCAATTGAGTACAATGAGGTACAATACGTGCAATTGAGTACAATGAGGTACAATACGTGCAATTGAGTACAATGAGGTACAATACGTGCAATTGAGTACAATGAGGTACAATACGTGCAATTGAGTACAATGGGGTACATTACGTGCAATTGAGTACAATGAGGTACAATACGTGCAATTGAGTACAATGAGGTACAATACGTGCAATTGAGTACAATGGGGTACATTACGTGCAATTGAGTACAATGGGGTACATTACGTGCAATTGAGTACAATGGGGTACATTACGTGCAATTGAGTACAATGGGGTACATTACGTGCAATTGAGTACAATGAGGTACAATACGTGCAATTGAGTACAATGGGGTACATTACGTGCAATTGAGTACAATGAGGTACAATACGTGCAATTGAGTACAATGGGGTACATTACGTGCAATTGAGTACAATGGGGTACATTACGTGCAATTGAGTACAATGAGGTACAATACGTGCAATTGAGTACAATGGGGTACATTACGTGCAATTGAGTACAATGGGGTACATTACGTGCAATTGAGTACAATGAGGTACAATACGTGCAATTGAGTACAATGGGGTACATTACGTGCAATTGAGTACAATGGGGTACATTACGTGCAATTGAGTACAATGAGGTACAATACGTGCAATTGAGTACAATGGGGTACATTACGTGCAATTGAGTACAATGGGGTACATTACGTGCAATTGAGTACAATGAGGTACAATACGTGCAATTGAGTACAATGGGGTACATTACGTGCAATTGAGTACAATGAGGTACAATACGTGCAATTGAGTACAATGGGGTACATTACGTGCAATTGAGTACAATGGGGTACATTACGTGCAATTGAGTACAATGGGGTACATTACGTGCAATTGAGTACAATGGGGTACATTACGTGCAATTGAGTACAATGGGGTACATTACGTGCAATTGAGTACAATGGGGTACATTACGTGCAATTGAGTACAATGAGGTACAATACGTGCAATTGAGTACAATGGGGTACATTACGTGCAATTGAGTACAATGAGGTACAATACGTGCAATTGAGTACAATGGGGTACATTACGTGCAATTGAGTACAATGGGGTACATTACGTGCAATTGAGTACAATGAGGTACAATACGTGCAATTGAGTACAATGGGGTACATTACGTGCAATTGAGTACAATGAGGTACAATACGTGCAATTGAGTACAATGGGGTACATTACGTGCAATTGAGTACAATGAGGTACAATACGTGCAATTGAGTACAATGGGGTACATTACGTGCAATTGAGTACAATGGGGTACATTACGTGCAATTGAGTACAATGGGGTACATTACGTGCAATTGAGTACAATGGGGTACATTACGTGCAATTGAGTACAATGAGGTACAATACGTGCAATTGAGTACAATGGGGTACATTACGTGCAATTGAGTACAATGAGGTACAATACGTGCAATTGAGTACAATGGGGTACATTACGTGCAATTGAGTACAATGAGGTACAATACGTGCAATTGAGTACAATGGGGTACATTACGTGCAATTGAGTACAATGAGGTACAATACGTGCAATTGAGTACAATGAGGTACAATACGTGCAATTGAGTACAATGAGGTACAATACGTGCAATTGAGTACAATGGGGTACATTACGTGCAATTGAGTACAATGGGGTACATTACGTGCAATTGAGTACAATGGGGTACATTACGTGCAATTGAGTACAATGAGGTACAATACGTGCAATTGAGTACAATGGGGTACATTACGTGCAATTGAGTACAATGGGGTACATTACGTGCAATTGAGTACAATGGGGTACATTACGTGCAATTGAGTACAATGAGGTACAATACGTGCAATTGAGTACAATGGGGTACATTACGTGCAATTGAGTACAATGGGGTACATTACGTGCAATTGAGTACAATGAGGTACAATACGTGCAATTGAGTACAATGGGGTACATTACGTGCAATTGAGTACAATGGGGTACATTACGTGCAATTGAGTACAATGGGGTACATTACGTGCAATTGAGTACAATGGGGTACATTACGTGCAATTGAGTACAATGGGGTACATTACGTGCAATTGAGTACAATGGGGTACATTACGTGCAATTGAGTACAATGGGGTACATTACGTGCAATTGAGTACAATGAGGTACAATACGTGCAATTGAGTACAATGGGGTACATTACGTGCAATTGAGTACAATGGGGTACATTACGTGCAATTGAGTACAATGAGGTACAATACGTGCAATTGAGTACAATGAGGTACAATACGTGCAATTGAGTACAATGGGGTACATTACGTGCAATTGAGTACAATGGGGTACATTACGTGCAATTGAGTACAATGGGGTACATTACGTGCAATTGAGTACAATGGGGTACATTACGTGCAATTGAGTACAATGGGGTACATTACGTGCAATTGAGTACAATGAGGTACAATACGTGCAATTGAGTACAATGGGGTACATTACGTGCAATTGAGTACAATGGGGTACATTACGTGCAATTGAGTACAATGAGGTACAATACGTGCAATTGAGTACAATGAGGTACAATACGTGCAATTGAGTACAATGGGGTACATTACGTGCAATTGAGTACAATGGGGTACATTACGTGCAATTGAGTACAATGAGGTACAATACGTGCAATTGAGTACAATGGGGTACATTACGTGCAATTGAGTACAATGAGGTACAATACGTGCAATTGAGTACAATGAGGTACAATACGTGCAATTGAGTACAATGAGGTACAATACGTGCAATTGAGTACAATGGGGTACATTACGTGCAATTGAGTACAATGAGGTACAATACGTGCAATTGAGTACAATGGGGTACATTACGTGCAATTGAGTACAATGGGGTACATTACGTGCAATTGAGTACAATGGGGTACATTACGTGCAATTGAGTACAATGGGGTACATTACGTGCAATTGAGTACAATGGGGTACATTACGTGCAATTGAGTACAATGAGGTACAATACGTGCAATTGAGTACAATGGGGTACATTACGTGCAATTGAGTACAATGGGGTACATTACGTGCAATTGAGTACAATGGGGTACATTACGTGCAATTGAGTACAATGGGGTACATTACGTGCAATTGAGTACAATGGGGTACATTACGTGCAATTGAGTACAATGGGGTACATTACGTGCAATTGAGTACAATGGGGTACATTACGTGCAATTGAGTACAATGGGGTACATTACGTGCAATTGGGTACTATGTGATCAACGTGTTGTTTTGTGACGAGTACAATGTGAACAATGTGTTATGTTGTGGCAAGTACAATGTGATGAATGTGGTAGCATGAGCACAACTTGGTTGATGCGGACAATGTGTTGTTTTGATATGGGTACTATGTGATCAACGTGTTGTTTTGTGACGAGTACAATGTGAACAATGTGTTATGTTGTGGCAAGTACAATGTGATGAATGTGGTAGCATGAGCACAACTTGGTTGATGCGGACAATGTGTTGTTTTGATATGGGTACTATGTGATCAACGTGTTGTTTTGTGACGAGTACAATGTGAACAATGTGTTATGTTGTGGCAAGTACAATGTGATGAATGTGGTAGCATGAGCACAACTTGGTTGATGCGGACAATGTGTTGTTTTGATATGGGTACTATGTGATCAACGTGTTGTTTTGTGACGAGTACAATGTGAACAATGTGTTATGTTGTGGCAAGTACAATGTGATGAATGTGGTAGCATGAGCACAACTTGGTTGATGCGGACAATGTGTTGTTTTGATATGGGTACTATGTGATCAACGTGTTGTTTTGTGACGAGTACAATGTGAACAATGTGTTATGTTGTGGCAAGTACAATGTGATGAATGTGGTAGCATGAGCACAACTTGGTTGATGCGGACAATGTGTTGTTTTGATATGGGTACTATGTGATCAACGTGTTGTTTTGTGACGAGTACAATGTGAACAATGTGTTATGTTGTGGCAAGTACAATGTGATGAATGTGGTAGCATGAGCACAACTTGGTTGATGCGGACAATGTGTTGTTTTGATATGGGTACTATGTGATCAACGTGTTGTTTTGTGACGAGTACAATGTGAACAATGTGTTATGTTGTGGCAAGTACAATGTGATGAATGTGGTAGCATGAGCACAACTTGGTTGATGCGGACAATGTGTTGTTTTGATATGGGTACTATGTGATCAACGTGTTGTTTTGTGACGAGTACAATGTGAACAATGTGTTATGTTGTGGCAAGTACAATGTGATGAATGTGGTAGCATGAGCACAACTTGGTTGATGCGGACAATGTGTTGTTTTGATATGGGTACTATGTGATCAACGTGTTGTTTTGTGACGAGTACAATGTGAACAATGTGTTATGTTGTGGCAAGTACAATGTGATGAATGTGGTAGCATGAGCACAACTTGGTTGATGCGGACAATGTGTTGTTTTGATATGGGTACTATGTGATCAACGTGTTGTTTTGTGACGAGTACAATGTGAACAATGTGTTATGTTGTGGCAAGTACAATGTGATGAATGTGGTAGCATGAGCACAACTTGGTTGATGCGGACAATGTGTTGTTGTGTGATGGTCAAGTGCGTGAGGTCAATGTGGTTATTTGAAGTCAATGAGGTCATGTGCATATTGTTGGATTGTTGTTATTGATTGGTGCTAATTGATGATTTAGGGCAAAATGAAGTTATGGTGTTAACTTGATGTAACATTGTAGCAACCATAAAAGAGCCCGATCAACTATTTTATGGTTACTCGGTGTTATAACAAGTTAATGACATCACGGATTGCACGCGCTTGGCTTAGGGTATAATAAGGAACCGACATGCTTTATGGAAGTTGATTGGGTGGAGGGTTAGCCGCTGGTACACCCTGTACACAAACCCGGTCAATAACTAGAAAGCATGTCGAATTCGGATTATACTTTGAACCATTCGTGTTAGTTACTCAGATTGTATAATGTGGTGAATATGAGTACTTGATTTTGATGGTGGACAATCATGGTAAACTGGACATGAGAACATGATAGATAATGATTACTTGAGAACTTTGATATATTGTCCTTAGCGTAGGGATATGAAACACGTATGATATGTTGGTATGATAACATGATATATGATAGTTACTTGAGAACATTTATATGTTGGCCTTAGTGTAAAGACATTGAACATGTGTAGTGTATCGACATTAAAGCACTAACTACTAGTGCGACTAACACGAGAGCAATTGTGAGACTACTCCCCGGGTCATGAACTCTAGGGCTATTACTATGGTTGGAGATTTGATGATGGAATGACATGTTGTTTCGTATGATTGAGTAACATATATGTTATGCATGCGCGGGTATGTTAATCGGTAAGTACTTGCAAGAATGAATTGGTGTACTAGTTTGCTGGTCTTAGCATGTATAAATTAGGTTGTTAGGCTAATTTGTGTACATGAGATAAGAGAATACGGTGATGCATGTATAAACATTTACTAGATGGACAATTCTATGAATAAGAGTGGTAGGCATCTTTAATAATCCGAGTATGCCCAAAATCTTACTGCTTAACTTGCTTATAAGAACGAATCGGTAATGACTGATAATTCACGCATAGTTGTACTTAACGTATGAAAAACCGCATATATGACTCGGTATGCGGAAATAGTTGATAGAACATGTAAAACCTTACCCCCTAACTTGGTTGCATGGATGAATAGTTAGGATATGCGGTAGAGTAAATGTGGCTTCCATGATATCCTAATTGTTGAATATGCTTGAAATTTCGTTGCTCAACTAAATTGGTGAACAAAATCGTTAGGACATGATAATACATGTGTCAAGGTAATTTGGAACCTTGGGCAATTGTGTGTATAAGTTGCCATGCTAGCCTAATTGCTTTAATATCTCAGCACCCTGTTGCCTAACTGCTTATTGAATACATAGTTAAGAATTGAAGATGCATGCGTAGATATAAATGGTCACGTGAGCAATTGTATGTGTGACTGGTACGACCATTATAAATTACTCGACTAAGTTATTTTTAATATATGATTTACTCAGTAACATGGAGATTATAAGTATAGTAGTAATATGATGATGAGAACTTCGTTGTATTATACGCCCCTAAGATTGAACCTTAGGACAATGCTTGAGTAACTAAAGTGGCATAAAAATGGATGAATAACCATGGAAACAACCGCGATGCCATTGATGAGAATGACAACGAGTACATAACGATTTATTTTGAGCATCTATACAACTATAAACTTTACTATGCGTGAGAAGGAACGACCTTGGTTAGGCTAACCATAGATTTGAGCAAAAAAAAAAAAAAAAAAAAAAAAAAAAAAAACTTAAAAGTCTACCCAACATGTAAAGTGTGCGCAAAACACGAGCGTCGCAGGAATGGAGTTGAGGTGCAAAACAATATTGGGCGGTATATATACACGTACACGACTGGTAAGGGTTGATCTAATTGGACGCCTAGCTTAAGGCGCAACCGAGAGATCCTAAACAATGGGAACGATGAGCCAATTGAGTGCCATTGTACGAGTCACACGTGAGATGTAAGAAGCTTAAATCCTTATAGTGTGCGATTCTCAAATCTCTCGACCTTAAATGAATTTCTAGATCGTTGTCTATCACGGGAATGAGGCGCCGTCAGGATTGGTTGTCGTGGACATGCACCCTCCCATTGACAGATGGAAGACCGGAATTGAGAGCAAACGATTGACTCCAGTGAATGAGCCGCCAACCAATGGGTGCAATACGTCACGAGTGCGCTGGCTAAAAGTCAAATTGTCATAATAAGTGATTACCTGTCTACAACTAATTGAACCTAATATTAATCCGAGTGGGAAGGACTTAACTGCGATAAGACTGATTGAATAGGACGAATACTTGGAAATGACATAAGAGTCGTTCGAGAAAACGGGAACAAATTGCAATGAACTTCATTAGAAGTTACCGAAGGCAAGCAAGGGTCATGATACTATTTACGTGATTACGGATCGGTTGAAGAAGTCGGCTCATTCCTTAGCCATTCGCGAGACCGATAAATTTGACACCATGGCGCATTTGTACATTGGAGAAGTGGTGACTGAGTAAGGAATTACGGGTTCTATCGTTATCGATGGAAATGCCCAATTCAACTCAAATTTTTGGAAAGCCTCTCAACGAGCCAGGGGTACTCAGCTTGACATGAGTACGGTGTTTCATCCTCAAACAAATGAACAAAAGGAAAGGATCATGCAAACGTTTGAAGATATGTTGAGAGCTTGTGCGATAGATTTTGGTGGCAAGTGAGAAGAGTATTTACCGTTGGTTGAGTTGTATAACGATGGTAACATACGGGTATTCAGATGGCTCCCTTTTAGGGCACTTCATGGTAGGAAGTGTCGCCCTCCGCTCATTTGAGCAAAGATTGGCGAGAACCAACTTATGGGACAAGAATTTTTAGTTGGAACGATAAAGGTGACTTCTCAAATCAAGGAGAGATTTCAACTAACTCGTGAACGACAAAAGTAGTACGCCGATGTGAAGCATCAAACAGTGGAGTTCAATATTGGCGGTCATGTGCTCCGTAAGTTCTCCCTTGGAAGGGCGTTGTACGTTTTGTGGAGCCGGGCAAGCTTGAGCCAAGATACATTGGACCTTCCGAAATCATTGAACGTGTTGGCAAGTGTCACATCGATCGAAGCCCCCACTAGAACTTAGTGGCGTGATGAGGTTTTCCACATTTGCAATCTACACGATTGATGGACATATCATGTCCTTTATATGTCTATGAACGAGATTCAAGTGGGCCAAAAAGCACAATTTTGTTAAAGAGCCGGTAGAGATTTTAGACCGGAAGACCAAGAGGCTAAAGAAACGAACATCACACGATTGTCAAGGTTGGATGGAGTGCAAGACGTGAAACCGAGTTCATCTGCGGGTAAGAGGGCCATATGAGATCTAAGTAACCACATTTGTTCATTAACTAGGGTTTTGTCGAATTTCGGGACGAAATTCCTTTTGACGGGGGAATAATGTAACATCCGTGAATTTTGACTCGTTGACTTTACATGTAATATGACTAACAATATAGATTAATGAAGTATTTGGGTCGTTTCGTGAATTATATGACATTGTGTGTTTCGGGTCGATAACATGTTTTGATGGGTGTTTAAATGTGTAACGATTGTATTTTGGCGGGAGAAGAGAAGCGGGTCGGCCCATGGGTAGTCCAAGCCCCACCAGCCACCCAAGACCAACCCCTCCCCCCTTATCCTTTCTTCCCCTCTCATTTTCTATCTCTTTCTCTTTTCCTTCTTTCTCTTTTTTTTCTCTAAGTAAAAAGCAAAGACCAAACCATCTCCTCTCTTCATTTCTCTAGCATCCTTTGGCGTTTTGGAACTAGTTTAACTCGAGAATCATCATCGTCTTCATCTCTTTGTCACCATATCGAAGAATCAAAGTCATAGAGCAAGGTTTTATCCATTTTGACCTAATTTCGGGTTCTAGCTCAAGGAGGAGTTTTGGTAAGTCAAATTCATCTCATTTGTACCCACTTATGTTTGTTTATGCATTTCTAGTCATCTTGAACATTTACAAGTCCTAAATCGGCTTAAATCTCGTTTGGGTCAAATTAGGGTTTAAATTAGGGTTTGAAGATTTTGGATGTGATTTGGATGTTTTGGTCGAATTTGTGGATTGGGTTATGTTTATTTATGGTTAATGGTGTTTACTTATGCTTCAAATCAAGTTACAAGGCTTTACAAATCGATTTGGTTTGGTTTGGGTCGAGTTTTAAGGGTTTTGGTCTTGTCTTCCTGCATATGCTGCTGCTACTACCTCTGGACCAGAACTGGGCCACTGCGGCGCAGTGGCTTAGGCTAGCCCACTGCGGCGCAGTGGCTAGAGCCTGGTTGTTTCGTGGTTAGCTCACTGCGGCGCAGTGAGCTTGGCAATGGCTCACTGCGGCGCAGTGAGCTTGGCAATGGCTCACTGCGGCGCAGTGGATAGGTTCTGGGAACTTTGCGCGTCGATTTTCAAACGTTAATAACTTTTGATCCGTAAGTCCAAATAAGTCATATGACCTATCGTTGGAATCGTAAGAGAGTCTAGTTTCACGTAGTAACCTTCATTTTGTATGAATCTTCGTGCATTTTTAAAAATGTCTAGTCAAAGTGTTATGTTTCACACTCGGTAATGTTAAGAAAGTAATTGTGGGTTCGTGACTCAACATAAACCTAAGGAACCAACTTGTTTATGATTATAAAGTTTACAATATGATATATGGCATGCTTTGATAGGTGGTGAACACGTGGGGCCCAATACTCGCTATTAATCTTTCATTTACTCGACTTAAGCTTCTTTGCCGATCAAGGTGAGTTTCGTAGCTCCCTACTTAATCGAGATTCGGGCTGAAAAGTGTACAACTGTTGTGTGCTTACGTGTTGATTGTACATTTATATGGTTGCCTTGGTTTATGACATAGTTCAATGTGGTACGATACGTGCAATTGAGTACAATGGGGTACATTACGTGCAATTGAGTACAATGAGGTACAATACGTGCAATTGAGTACAATGGGGTACATTACGTGCAATTGAGTACAATGGGGTACATTACGTGCAATTGAGTACAATGGGGTACATTACGTGCAATTGAGTACAATGGGGTACATTACGTGCAATTGAGTACAATGAGGTACAATACGTGCAATTGAGTACAATGAGGTACAATACGTGCAATTGAGTACAATGGGGTACATTACGTGCAATTGAGTACAATGGGGTACATTACGTGCAATTGAGTACAATGAGGTACAATACGTGCAATTGAGTACAATGGGGTACATTACGTGCAATTGAGTACAATGGGGTACATTACGTGCAATTGAGTACAATGGGGTACATTACGTGCAATTGAGTACAATGGGGTACATTACGTGCAATTGAGTACAATGGGGTACATTACGTGCAATTGAGTACAATGGGGTACATTACGTGCAATTGAGTACAATGGGGTACATTACGTGCAATTGAGTACAATGAGGTACAATACGTGCAATTGAGTACAATGGGGTACATTACGTGCAATTGAGTACAATGGGGTACATTACGTGCAATTGAGTACAATGAGGTACAATACGTGCAATTGAGTACAATGGGGTACATTACGTGCAATTGAGTACAATGGGGTACATTACGTGCAATTGAGTACAATGAGGTACAATACGTGCAATTGAGTACAATGGGGTACATTACGTGCAATTGAGTACAATGAGGTACAATACGTGCAATTGAGTACAATGGGGTACATTACGTGCAATTGAGTACAATGAGGTACAATACGTGCAATTGAGTACAATGGGGTACATTACGTGCAATTGAGTACAATGGGGTACATTACGTGCAATTGAGTACAATGAGGTACAATACGTGCAATTGAGTACAATGGGGTACATTACGTGCAATTGAGTACAATGGGGTACATTACGTGCAATTGAGTACAATGGGGTACATTACGTGCAATTGAGTACAATGAGGTACAATACGTGCAATTGAGTACAATGGGGTACATTACGTGCAATTGAGTACAATGAGGTACAATACGTGCAATTGAGTACAATGGGGTACATTACGTGCAATTGAGTACAATGGGGTACATTACGTGCAATTGAGTACAATGAGGTACAATACGTGCAATTGAGTACAATGGGGTACATTACGTGCAATTGAGTACAATGAGGTACAATACGTGCAATTGAGTACAATGGGGTACATTACGTGCAATTGAGTACAATGAGGTACAATACGTGCAATTGAGTACAATGAGGTACAATACGTGCAATTGAGTACAATGGGGTACATTACGTGCAATTGAGTACAATGGGGTACATTACGTGCAATTGAGTACAATGAAGTACATTACGTGCAATTGAGTACATATGAGGGACATTGTTGGACATGTTTGGCATTATAGAACTTGTTAGATACTTATTAATATCATTATTACTTGTCCTTGTTTACCACGCGTATTCTGACTACCTTGAGTAGTTCATTTTGTGAATACACGTGTGAGGGTCATTGATGGACATTGATTGGCTATGGTTTGATTGAGTATGATTGACTTATCTATGATTAGGATAGTTGTACATACATGGAAGACGATATTACATTTAATGAGTTGCGGATGTGGTGGGAAGGCTGCGGGTGACCCTATATATAAGCATCAAAGGCCTTTCAAATGTAGTATCGTACGAAGTATATACACATGGTGTTTTGTTTCTGTGGGGACATTGATGGTCATGGATGAACAGCCTACGTGCAATTGAGTACAATGAGGTACAATACGTGCAATTGAGTACAATGAGGTACAATACGTGCAATTGAGTACAATGGGGTACATTACGTGCAATTGAGTACAATGGGGTACATTACGTGCAATTGAGTACAATGAGGTACAATACGTGCAATTGAGTACAATGAGGTACAATACGTGCAATTGAGTACAATGAGGTACAATACGTGCAATTGAGTACAATGAGGTACAATACGTGCAATTGAGTACAATGGGGTACATTACGTGCAATTGAGTACAATGAGGTACAATACGTGCAATTGAGTACAATGGGGTACATTACGTGCAATTGAGTACAATGAGGTACAATACGTGCAATAGAGTACAATGGGGTACATTACGTGCAATTGAGTACAATGAGGTACAATACGTGCAATTGAGTACAATGAGGTACAATACGTGCAATTGAGTACAATGGGGTACATTACGTGCAATTGAGTACAATGGGGTACATTACGTGCAATTGAGTACAATGGGGTACATTACGTGCAATTGAGTACAATGGGGTACATTACGTGCAATTGAGTACAATGAGGTACAATACGTGCAATTGAGTACAATGGGGTACATTACGTGCAATTGAGTACAATGGGGTACATTACGTGCAATTGAGTACAATGGGGTACATTACGTGCAATTGAGTACAATGAGGTACAATACGTGCAATTGAGTACAATGGGGTACATTACGTGCAATTGAGTACAATGAGGTACAATACGTGCAATTGAGTACAATGGGGTACATTACGTGCAATTGAGTACAATGGGGTACATTACGTGCAATTGAGTACAATGAGGTACAATACGTGCAATTGAGTACAATGAGGTACAATACGTGCAATTGAGTACAATGGGGTACATTACGTGCAATTGAGTACAATGGGGTACATTACGTGCAATTGAGTACAATGGGGTACATTACGTGCAATTGAGTACAATGAGGTACAATACGTGCAATTGAGTACAATGGGGTACATTACGTGCAATTGAGTACAATGGGGTACATTACGTGCAATTGAGTACAATGAGGTACAATACGTGCAATTGAGTACAATGGGGTACATTACGTGCAATTGAGTACAATGGGGTACATTACGTGCAATTGAGTACAATGAGGTACAATACGTGCAATTGAGTACAATGAGGTACAATACGTGCAATTGAGTACAATGGGGTACATTACGTGCAATTGAGTACAATGGGGTACATTACGTGCAATTGAGTACAATGAGGTACAATACGTGCAATTGAGTACAATGAGTACATTACGTGCAATTGAGTACATATGAGGGACATTGTTGGACATGTTTGGCATTATAGAACTTGTTAGATACTTATTAATATCATTATTACTTGTCCTTGTTTACCACGCGTATTCTGACTACCTTGAGTAGTTCATTTTGTGAATACACGTGTGAGGGTCATTGATGGACATTGATTGGCTATGGTTTGATTGAGTATGATTGACTTATCTATGATTAGGATAGTTGTACATACATGGAAGACGATATTACATTTAATGAGTTGCGGATGTGGTGGGAAGGCTGCGGGTGACCCTATATATAAGCATCCAAGATTCCTTAAATGTAAAGTCGTATGAAATGTAGGTGCATGGTGTTTTGGTTGAGTTGGTGGTCAATTGAGGTGCAATGTGGGCATGTGCATTATGGACATGTTTGAGGTCATAGTTCTTGTTTGATACTTATTGTTATCGACATCAATCGTTCTTGCTCATTATACGTATTCTAGTATTGTATTTTGCGATCAATGAATGCATGTGTGATTAGGTTGTGTTATGAGCCAACCTAAATTGAGTACTTGCGCCTTTTAAGGACTACGGTAAGTGTGTTCCTTGCTCCTTATGCTTGTTCATAGTTTGATTGACCTCGGCATTAGATCCTTGTCATTTGCTCCTACGAACTCACCAACCTAGTGTTGACCTTGTTTAGTACACTTTTCAGGTATTCAAGTGAATCCAAGATGTGTTGGTTGATTGATGCTTGTGCTAGAGTTTGGGGCTTGGACTTACATGGATCCAGGATTCATTTGCCCTTCTTGCTTTTTGTACTTGCTTTGTTGTTGGATTCACCGAATCCCCTTTATTTCATATAGATGATATTCTACGGTAATCCCATGCATACGCTATATCTTTTCGGTAGTATTTCGAGCCTAGCTCGGGGTGTTACAACAAATAAATAATTTTTAGCTGTTTACATATTCTATACTTGGATGATAGTTTTAATTGGTTGATCAATTGTATAGAGATTGTGTTCTTGTTTGACAAATAAAATTTGGTTGTGAAATATGATCCATTTTGTTTAGTTCTTGATATAGACTCCATTTGTTTTTTTTTAAGTATATGCATAAAATCAAATAATTTTTCACATTGTATGATTAAAATCAAATGTGATTTCGTATAGGTTTCTTGATATGGACCCAAATTTGTTTTTCCAAATGTATGCGTAAAATCAAATTTGATTTTATATACCTTTCTGACATAGTATGCATAAAAGCAAATATGATTTTGTAAATGTTTAAAGAAATTGACTGCACTTGTTATTTTGAATGTATGCTTAAAATCAAATGTGATTTCGTATAGGTTTCTTGATATGGACCCAAATTTGTTTTTCCAAATGTATGCGTAAAATCAAATTTGATTTTATATACCTTTCTGACATAGTATGCATAAAAGCAAATATGATTTTGTAAATGTTTAAAGAAATTGACTGCACTTGTTATTTTGAATGTATGCTTAAAATCAAATGTGATTTCGTATAGGTTTCTTGATATGGACCCAAATTTGTTTTTCCAAATGTATGCGTAAAATCAAATTTGATTTTGTATACCTTTTTCACGTAGTATGCATAAAATCAAATGTGATTTCGTATAGGTTTCTTGATATGGACCCAAATTTGTTTTTCCAAATGTATGCGTAAAATCAAATTTGATTTTATATACCTTTCTGACATAGTATGCATAAAATCAAATAATTTTTCACATTGTATGATTAAAATCAAATGTGATTTCGTATAGGTTTCTTGATATGGACCCAAATTTGTTTTTCCAAATGTATGCGTAAAATCAAATTTGATTTTATATACCTTTCTGACATAGTATGCATAAAAGCAAATATGATTTTGTAAATGTTTAAAGAAATTGACTGCACTTGTTATTTTGAATGTATGCTTAAAATCAAATGTGATTTCGTATAGGTTTCTTGATATGGACCCAAATTTGTTTTTCCAAATGTATGCGTAAAATCAAATTTGATGGCAAAACAAATCCTTTGGCTTCCAAACGAGACAGAGCCTGCAGATTTTTGTCATATTAACAAATCAAATTCGATTCTAAAAATACACTTCACAAGAAAACAGATACAAACACGTATTGTGTAACAAGAAACACCAATTTTGACATGTTTCACATGTTGTAGTTTTAGTAGAAGCATTTTAAGCAACTCTTCTTCACCATGCTTACGAACCATCGGAAAAAAGCGCGGCAAAACAAAACCTAACTCGGCCTCAAGTATACAAGAGACATCTTGCAACAATATCTTTGAAATCCACAAACTACCAATTATTTTAATTGATGATATAAAAGGAGCATTGATGGTAACATCAGATCGATTGTCTTCAACAATATAACCATCTAAAACCAAGTTCTTAACACTAGTGGAACTAATATCAAGCAACTGACCATTACAAGAACGTAACGTCAAACTGTTTAACAAAGGGCTTCCAAACATAATATTTTCAATCAAATGTTCATCTAATTCTGAATTTGCAATAGTCAAATGTGTAAGATTGTTCCACCTGATAGAAACAGTCGGATGAAGAAGACAGAAACCTAATTCCATATTTGTGAAATGTGAATTCAAATAAAATGATTCAACAGCGACTGAGAACTGATCTTCATCTTCCACATATCTTAGTTACATTTTGAATTGTTTGACGTTCTTACTAACAGCAAGCTCAATCCAGTTATTGATATACGACACAAATTGATTTAGGGTTTTATCAACAGCAATATGAAAACTTAAAAAGGGTTTATCACAAACATGAAAAACATCAAAAGCATGAACAGGAGAAGTATAAAATGGAAAATCATCAAAAACAAGATAAGGAACAGATTTCCAAAGGTGTTCCCATCGTTTAGAAAGAGTACCTGTTCTAATTGAGAATTTAGTATCACCCAAACGAGATAGAATTTGATCACTAATTAAAGAATCAGGTAAGCAACTTAATTGATCTTCCATTTCCCCAACAACAGGTTTTTTAGAATAATTTGAGAATGATAAATTTAGATTATATAGTTGAAAGAGAAGACAAGAGCGTGTTTTTATTGTTCGAAGAAATAACCCGACCCACTTTGAAGAAGAATTCATTTTTATGTTGTAAAACGGTTTAGTCACTCATATTTTGTTTTAACAATCAAATTTGATTTTATGCATAAATTTAGAAAAACAAATAGAGTCCATATAAAGATACATGTACAAAATCAAATTTGACTTGATACGTGCAAAATCAAATTTGATTTTGTACATAACAATACTTGATAACTTATTTGATTCTAAAACCCTAAAAAGGGCACCCATTCGGGGGGAGGGACGCATCCTAAAACCCTAAAAAGGGTGAGGGTTCCCACTCTAGGGTTTAGGGTTTGAAGCAGGATTTAGTAGGGGAGGGACGTGCAAAATCAAATTTGATTTTGTACATAACAATACTTGATAACTTATTTGATTCTAAAACCCTAAAAAGGGCACCCATTCGGGGGGAGGGACGCATCCTAAAACCCTAAAAAGGGTGAGGGTTCCCACTATAGGGTTTAGGGTTTGAAGCCCGAAGGTTAGCCTGGCTAACCCTCGACCTTCAAACCCTAAACCCTAGAGCGGGGTTTAGTAGGGGAGGGACGTGCAAAATCAAATTTGATTTTGTACATAACAATACTTGATAACTTATTTGATTCTAAAACCCTAAAAAGGGCACCCATTCGGGGGGAGGGACGCATCCTAAAACCCTAAAAAGGGCACCCATTCGGGGGGAGGGACGAATCCTAAAACCCTAAAAAGGGTGAGGGTTCCCACTCTAGGGTTTAGGGTTTGAAGCCCGAGGGTTACGGCTAACCCTCGACCTTCAAACCCTAAACCCTAGAGCGGGATTTAGTAGGGGAGGGACGTGCAAAATCAAATTTGATTTTGTACATAACAATACTTGATAACTTATTTGATTCTAAAACCCTAAAAAGGGCATCCATTCGGGGCGAGGGACGCATCCTAAAACCCTAAAAAGGGTGAGGGTTCCCACTCTAGGGTTTAGGGTTTGAAGCCCGAGGGTTAGCCTATCGGCTAACCCTCGACCTTCAAACTCTAAACCCTAGAGCGGGATTTAGTTGGGGAGGGACATGCAAATTCAAATTTGATTTTGTACATAACAATACTTGATTACTTATTTGCTTCTAAAACCCTAAAAAGGGCACCTATTCGGGGGGAGGGACACCTCCTAAAACCCTAAAAAGGGTGAGGGTTTCCACTCTAGGGTTTAGGGTTTGAAGCCCGAAGGTTAGCCTATCGGCTAACCCTCGACCTTCAAACCCTAAACCCTAGAGCGGGGTTTAGTAGGGGAGGGACGTGCAAAATCAAATTTGATTTTGTACATAACAATACTTGATAACTTATTTGATTCTAAAACCCTAAAAAGGGCACCCATTCGGGGGGAGGGACGCATCCTAAAACCCTAAAAAGGGTGAGGGTTCCCACTCTAGGGTTTAGGGTTTGAAGCCCGAGGGTTACGGCTAACCCTCGACCTTCAAACCCTAAACCCTAGAGCGGGATTTAGTAGGGGAGGGACGTGCAAAATCAAATTTGATTTTGTACATAACAATACTTGATAACTTATTTGATTCTAAAACCCTAAAAAGGGCATCCATTCGGGGCGAGGGACGCATCCTAAAACCCTAAAAAGGGTGAGGGTTCCCACTCTAGGGTTTAGGGTTTGAAGCCCGAAGGTTAGCCTATCGGCTAACCCTCGACCTTCAAACCCTAAACCCTAGAGCGGGGTTTAGTAGGGGAGGGACGTGCAAAATCAAATTTGATTTTGTACATAACAATACTTGATAACTTATTTGATTCTAAAACCCTAAAAAGGGCACCCATTCGGGGGGAGGGACGCATCCTAAAACCCTAAAAAGGGTGAGGGTTCCCACTCTAGGGTTTAGGGTTTGAAGCCCGAAGGTTAGCCTATCGGCTAACCCTCGACCTTCAAACCCTAAACCCTAGAGCGGGGTTTAGTAGGGGAGGGACGCAATCAAAATTGATTATTTAAAAAGGAAAAAAACATTTGCTAATAAAATCAAATTTGATTTTGTACATAACAAAATATTGGGCTTTTTTGTGTTGGACTTTTACAAAAGCCCGACAATTGTTAAAAATTAGGTCAACAGTTGAGGATATATACTCAAAACTACCACCGAACTTTTATTGTAGATAACACTAAAAAAACAAAGAAACAAACAAAACAAAAAGTAAAACACAACTTTTTTATTGAAAATCTTGAAAATGTAGTTTGGATCTTCAAGTTCATCAAAGATTTTTGAATTATTGAGCCACCCGTCAAATTGAAATCGAAAAAAGAAAAGGATCCTATATATGAGTATTTGTGTTCCAATATTGAGCGGATTAAAAATTAAAAAGGCAAATAAGTGAAACTAGAGATCAAATGGATGAATGTCAGCTGAAAATTGAAGAATTCAAAAAACAACGTGAAGAACTTGAGACATCATTGTAAGTATTTTTTTACTTAACTTATTTAATGTTTATTAAGAATTACAGTTAATTTATATGTTTTCCAGATCGAGTGCAGAACAACAAAGATTTAAAGACGTAAACACTACGGGATTACAAGTAACTTGTACACTAATAAAATGCTATGAAATGAGATTGAAGAAACTGCAGAAGAAATTCATTAAAGAAGAGAAAGACATCGAGAAAGAAATGAACCAGTTTCAGGATCTTTGTTGTCAGTTATGTATGAAATAATGAACCAGTTTCAGGATCTTTTTGTTAGGTTTAATGTATTCTGAAATAATGTTACTTATTTCTGCAAGATCTATGTAGTATGTCTTTCTTTATAAAATCATATTTGATTGAAGAAAAATCATAGTCATAGCTTTTTTACAATCCATGCATAAAATCAAATTTGATTTTATACAGGTTTCTTGATATGGACTCCGTTTGTTTTTCTAAATGTTTGCAACAAATCAAATTTGATTTTGTATAGCTTTTTGACAATCTATGTATAAAATCAAATTTGATTTTGTATATGTTTATTGATATGGACTCCGTTTGTTTTACTAAATGTATGCTCAAAATCAAATTTGATTTTGTGTATCTTTTTGACAATCTATGCATAAAATCAAATTTGATTTTATATAAGTTTCTTAGAATAGACTTCTTTTATTTTTCTAAATGTACTCATAATGTAACACCCCAAGCTAAGGCTCAGAATATCACGGAAATCATATAGCACAAGGTGGAATTAATGTAGAACATGATCTAAATGCAAATAACGGATTCAGTGAATCCTTACCATAAAAGAAACAAGTAACAAAGTATAACGGAAACAAGTAATCATTAAAGTTTACAAAACAACATCAAAAGAAGGCTAACAAATTCTAAATACAATGCAACAGAAGGTAAATGGATCCTTGATCCATATAAGTCCAGTCCGGGTTCGACAGCAAGCAACAAATTAAACTTCACGTCCTGGATGACCTGATTACCTGAAAAGTGTACTAAGCATAGTCAACACAAGGTTGGTGAGTTCGTAATAATGGTCCATAAAGAACCATCGTCAATAATCATAGTATAGGGTAGAGGCTAGACATGACTTACAGTAAGCCTCTAGGTAACACCAAAAACGTCCAACAACAAGATCATACCAAACAAGTATGAGTGCAATAAGAGTGCACAAAGATGTAAATACCAATATAAACGCTAAAACATAATCAATCATAATGCCTATTATAATACATATCGAATTCGTATCAACCATGCCACAAAATACACCAAACAGAGTATACTCGCGTGTGAACCGCGTGCGTGTGAACCGCGTACTCAACAATCAACAACCATCAATCATTAACCAGTAATCAACATTCGCCAAATATGAGCCAACAATCAATAATCGCAACGAGGCACACTTGTCAACAGAGGGACAAGGCCGCATTTCAACATGCATAAGTCACATCCTCTATCAGTGGGATTTATGCACAACATATGCATCAATCAAAATTAACCACTAACCACAATCTAAACCAACTATACGTGCATACACTTAGGAGGATTCTACTTTCATCAAGTTCTAGATGCTTATGTATAGGGTCACCCGCAGCCTTCCCACCACATCTAGAACTCTTTGAAGGCATAACCGACTTCCATGTATGCACGTCCATCCTAAATAGTAATAATAATAATAATAATAATAATAATAATAATAATAATAATAATAATAATAATAATAATAATAATAATAATAATAATAATAATAATAATAATAATAATAATAATATATAATCCTTTACTAAAATCAATCATAACTACATTGCACATAATAATAATAATAATAATAATAATAATAATAATAATAATAATAATAATAATAATAATAATAATAATAATAATAATAATAATAATAATAATAATAATAATAATAATAATAATAATAATAATAATAATAATAATAATAATAATAATAATAATAATAATAATAATAATAATAATAATAATAATAATAATAATAATAATAATAATAATAATAATAATAATAATAATAATAATAATAATAATAATAATAATAATAATAATAATAATAATAATAATAATAATAATAATAATAATAATAATAATAATAATAATAATAATAATAATAATAATAATAATAATAATAATAATAATAATAATAATAATAATAATAATAATAATAATAATAATAATAATAATAATAATAATAATAATAATAATAATAATAATAATAATAATAATAATAATAATAATAATAATAATAATAATAATAATAATAATAATAATAATAATAATAATAATAATAATAATAATAATAATAATAATAATAATAATAATAATAATAATAATAATAATAATAATAATAATAATAATAATAATAATAATAATAATAATAATAATAATAATAATAATAATAATAATAATAATAATAATAATAATAATAATAATAATAATAATAATAATAATAATAATAATAATAATAATAATAATAATAATAATAATAATAATAATAGTAATAATAATAATAATAATAATAATAATAATAATAATAATAATAATAATAATAATAATAATAATAATAATAATAATAATATATATCGCAATCCTTTACTAAAATCAATCATAACTACATTGCACATACATTTCATACGACTTTACTTTTAAGGAATCATAGATGCTTATGTATAGGGTCATCCGCAGCCTTCCCACCACATCTAAAACCTTTTGAAAGTAAAACCGACCTCTATGTATACACTACTATCCTAATTTATTTAACAATATCAAATCACTACAAGATCATATGGAGTAAAGCAACAGCGTATAATAAATGGGTACGCGAATTATTAACGTCAGATCATGTATCATACGTATGTAAGACCATAATGTATATCAAATGCGTATCAATAACGTCATCAATGCAACAATAAAAGTATGCTTGAGTGTGCACCGCACAAGTCAAGTATAACAAAGCGTATATGGACATCCCAACACATTCCCCAATATCCATCAATTACTCTAAACAACGCGTACATACACTTCGGAGGATTTTACTTTCATCGAGTTCTAGATGCTTATGTATAGGGTCATCCGCAGCCTTCCCACCACATCTAAAACCTTTTGAAAGTAAAACCGACCTCTATGTATACACTACTATCCTAATTTATTTAACAATATCACAATCTCATACAAACCCATCAAGCACTAAAGCAAAACTATCCATCATTCATCCAAGGTTACCAACAAGACGTTTTGTACGTGAGTAAAATCAAACAACACTAACAATCATTTACAAACACAATTAAACAAGTAATCACATAAGTTTACACTTTTCAGCCCGAATCTCAAGCGAGTAGGGAACTACGGAACTCACCTTGATTTCCAAGTAAAACGACAAGTTAATATCGAGTTATAAATGTCCAACGACCGCCACGAGCCCACAACCTATCAATAATATCATGGTGTCATAAAAATTAACTCTATAACCCTACACAAGTTGGTTAAGTAAGTTTGAGTCGCGCCAAAGTCTCACAACGCCTTAATGACTCTCCCGAGCATGAACTATAACACTTTGACCCGACATTTTTAGAAATGGGAAAGGATTCAGATCAAAAGGACTTTACCATGAGAAATTAGACTCTCTCACGATTCCAACGATAGGTCATATGACTTATTTGGAGTTACGGATCAAAAGTTATTAACGTTTGAAAACTGACGCGCAAAACCGAAGAAACTCGCGGCGCGAGGAACACGAAGCTCGCGGCGCGAGGAGCAGGAAGCTCGCGACGCGAGGAGCAGGAAGCTCGCGGCGCGAGGAGCAGGAAGCTCGCGGCGCGAGGACAGGAAGCTCGCGGCGCGAGGAGCAGGAGCTCGCGGCGCGACTGGGCTCAGACCTGGAGATTTTTGAGTACACAATGCGATCCAACTTCACCCAAACCCCATTTTCGATCCCCAAATCGTCTAGCGATGATCCAAGACTCATTTTGAAGCTTAAACAAACATGTTTTAACATAACTACACATAACCCAATCCACAATTTCAACCAAAACATCAAAATCACACCCGAATCCTTCAAACCCTAATTTGACAAAGCAATACATAAGATCCGAACATAAGATCTGCTGAGGGACATTTGGGCATGCTCGCTTCCTTTGTGTCTGCTCATGAGAAGTTACATGGAGGAAAACTAACTGATCCTGATTTGGTTAGGGATGATTACAAGCAAGTTGATCCAGATGATCTGGAAGAAATGGATCTGAACTGGCCATTAGCTATGCTAACATTGAGAGTTCAACGATTCACTGATAGAACTAGAAGGAAGGTCATAGACGACAAAGTGGGATTTGATAAGACTAAAGTGAAGTGTTTTAACTGTGATGGTTTTGGACATTTTACACGTGAATGTTAGAGGCCAAGACGGGACAACTATTCAGCTACAGGTCGTCAGAACTTCAATCAGGGTGGTTCTATTGCAAGTCAAAATTCAGGGCGTCAATATGCTAATACTGGGAACCGAGGCTCAGGAGAAACTGACAACTCGAGAGCTTTGATTGTTCAAAATGATGGGACATTTAATTGGGGTTCGACTAGTACAGATGATCAGAATCATGCATTCATGGCAGAAATTCAATACTTTGATGGAGGGATGCACGATCTTGTTGATAATTCATTCAACAATACTCTGTATGCCAGCACGGATGATCATGATAGTTTTCATCAGAAGGTAGAAGATGAACCAGTACCATCAGAACCAGTAAGAGCTAATATTGAAAAAGTTTCCACTGAAGCGGAGACGAGTTTGGAAACTGAGAAAAAGGATAAGGATGTAAAGATCGAGATACCTGATAATCTGAGTACAGAAGAGCTTGTGAATTTTGTGGCTAATCTTGAAGCACCAGAGCAATAGGAGCTACTAAGGAAGACCGCTGGTTTATGGTTTGTCAATAGTGGAAGCTCCAGGCACATTATAGAAGACAAGGGACTATTAACGGAGTTTACTTCTGTTAAAGGCTCTTATGTCTATTTCGTGGATTCCAAAGGCGGAAAGATTTCCGGGGTTAGAAGAGTTGTTAAAGGAAGTGTTTTAATTGACAATGTTAATTTTGTTGAAAAACAGGATCAGAACCTTTTGCCTGGAGTGTCAATGTCTAAGGAGTTGGAAAAGGAAAAAGTCTATCTTACTCATTATACATTAAAAGGTAGTGATCGAGTTTTTACCGAGATGGAATTTTCAAGATTTTTTTTTCCTCAGGTTTTGATTGATAAAGTATGGAGTGTTGAAGTTAACAAGGAGGATCGTAGTTATGATTGTCCAAAGGTTGTGCCTCTCGTGTTATCCCATGAGCAAGAAGAGATATGTAGGTCTCATGAGCAAGCAGTCAAGGACTTTGAAGATGTGTTAGATGGACGAAAGAGAAAGATCCATGAAGCTCATGATCACTGTTCCAAGAAGAATTGCTCTAATGTGCTAGTTTATTCACAGGGATGAAAGAAACTGGTGTTCTTGAGGAAATGGACTTCAAGTGGATGTAAATCTTAGGGGAGAGATCGGAATACATTACAGCGAGTGAATGCTTGTTCACAGGCTCTGGTGATTACGGTTAGAATTTCCTTTGTACTCCCATAAAGATAGACAATGAATCCACTATTTCCATTACCAATAATCCTGTTAAGCACAGTAGGACTAAGCACATAGACATAAGGTTTTATTTTATACGTGATTGTGCTGAAAAGAAATTAATAGTCCTAGAAAAGGTGCCGAGTGACTTTAATTTAGCTGATATGTTCACTAAAGCTTTCGAACGAACTCGTTTCGAGTTGTTAGTCCAATTGATTGGAATGAGAAATCTATAGTGACAGTGTCTCTCAAAAGGAACTTTGTAAAATGTGTCTGTGTTTTGTGTCGTTATGTATGTATGTCATATAGTGTCAGAAAAGCAAAATAAAAATGAGAAAAATCTGAAAAGAAAAAGAAAATAATAAATAGAGTAAGGTCACTGCATCAAGACGATTAGACGTGACGATACTTTAGCTTTTAAGCCTACTTAATTGTACTTTAAAATGCTCAGTTCAGTGATACCATTATATGATGTATCGGTAGGCACAAAGTACCAAGGTTTCCTTATAATTTGAACTTAATGTATACAATATTCTTATGGGAAACATATTCAGATATATGGCTGAGAATGCCTGCTTTTCAAATGATTAGATCTGGTCCTTAAATCTTATGAAAGATCTTGCACTGTAATTTTGTATATTTCGTATTTATATAGAAGGTCTCGGGTATATGTGTATGTATTGCTTTTTCGGATGTATATTTGTGATAAGATATGCAAATATCTAATTAATCTTTTGAAAATTATGGAGCTAATGTGGCCTTTGAGATTCGAACAAGTAAGTCCTTGGGGTGTCTTTGTATACCTAGCCTACCTAAAGCTTCCAACTTGGGATAGGTTGTCAGAAAGTTCGCTACATGGGTCTCATCGAAAGTCACGGGTTTCCATAAGCGCTTTAAAATGATGTCACAAATATGCAAGTACTTAGCATTATGCATTGTTGGGTATAAATCCGTACGTGAGTCAAGTTAAGTCGCTTTGCGTGTGAGGAATCACCGACCTGTCACCGCTGACTTGATTCTTAAAGGCCGTCTCCCTGTAGTTACCAATGTCTTAATCTTAGTGCTTGTGTCGATTGTGAGAGTATATCTGAATGTGGGTCACTTAAGTTCGCAAACTTGATTAAGTGGCATATTAGGCTACTCGGGTTACATGGTGACTGTCCTTGGCCAGAGTATGTCGAAAGTGTCACAAACCAAAAGGAAACTGGAAGTACCGAGTGTTTAAGAGGACATGCATATTGGTAATCGTTGATGGATCATTGTTCATAACTAATAATAAGAGAATTATTTCTCGCTTGTGGGCTTATGTAACATGCTAAGCTGATCTAATCATGCAGTAACTTTAGCTCTTGTAACTATGTTATTCGTTTATGTTCAGTGTGTGTATGTGTATATGTGTGTTATGTTTTTCGTGTAGTGTTTAATTATTATTTGTATTGTATTGTTTAAAATAAAAGTTCTTATTGCACGAGAGACAGAGTCAGAATAGAATCTAGTTTCCAAGAGGACTCAACTACGTTCTATGGAACACTGAATAAACGAGTAGGGTAGTTAAGCGATAGTGTAGTGATCAAAAGCTAAAAGAAAGTGTGTCAAATTAACCGAATATGAGTTTAAGGAAAAGAACACAGAGTTGTTTATTTCAATAAATAGATATTGAGTTAATGTCTATTTTATTGATCTTTAGAAAGAAGATTTTCATAAGAATGAATACATAGATGTTCATAGTGTGAATTTGATCTTTAAAAGATTTCTGTTTGAATCAAAAAGATTTGAAATAACCTTTTCAATCTGAATATGGAGTCGTTATTTCAAATGATTTTGTTTGTATATGTGCTATATCATAGTATGCTTACAGTGAATTATTTGACCTTAAAGTGACATAGGTTAATAATAGACTGTTAAGTATATTCACTTTATCTTGCAAATTCATAGAATTCTTCAGATTGTATATTTTTACTTTGAGAAGATTTGATTATTTTTGTTGAGATGTGCAGATTAACAGGACGACAAACAGATGAGTTCTTTGTAGGTTGTGAAGTTAAAGTGCAAAGAAAGACGAATACACAGAGATTGTATTGGTCATTCAGTATTTAACCAAGATGTATGCTAGTATGATGAGGCAATCATAGAATTATTACATTTGGTACTTGTTCTCCTATGCAAACTTATATAGATAGTTCTCTCATGGAAAAGTATAAGTAATTAGGTTTTTGTCAAATGTTTTTACATTGTTAAAGACAAGTGACTTTAGAAACGGGATTTATATAAATCTGCATAATGAAGTAGACATTATCGGAAGACCTTAGTTTAGGTTATCCATAGAATAATAAGACAGGGATCTTACGATTCTAGATTCTTGATAAGTATCTGTAGAATGATAAGACAGGGATCTTAAGATTCCAGATTTTTGATAAGTATTCATAGATTGATAAGACAGAGATCTTAAGATTCTAGGCTGTTGATAAGTTGATGGATAGACAAGGAGTTTATAGGTCACTTATTTATACAATGAGACAGTGTTCTCAAGGTTTGAGCTTAAAACAAACACACAATCAAGATAACTTTTGGTAGTTCTAGATTAAGTCATTGCTATTATAGTAATGAAATAATGAAGAATAACATTATTATTTTTATCTTGTGTTTTTAAGCTTGTATGTGCAGGGATTAGCACAAGAAGCTGTATTTTACATGTTTGGTCTGAAGATGTTGATCATAATCAGAAGAAACATTTAAAGTTATGTAGAGATGGAGACATGCATATATTTCTATGGAAACAGGATGTTTCCATGTTCCTGAAGTTTGTGATTCAAGTTTCAAAGTTTCTGGTTTTCATGGAAGTCAACTAGTTCAGTGTTGATCGTTGGAAATTCTACTTCTCTATTATATGTCGGTTATGCAAGGCGAGCAGGGACTCGAGCAATAGATCCAAGAAGAAAGATTGCATATGCTTAATTCGGAGGGATTTATCGTTGAGAAGGAGAACTACAACAAGCTATTGTGAATTAGTTGATTATCATGACGATACAGAGAGTTTGAAGTTTGCTGATCAAATCTGAAGTTTCAGAAGATCAAGTTTCGGGCATAACAATTAAAATTTTGTTGTCTCGAAATTATCTTTTTCAGTGTATTTGCAGAGAAGTCAATCTTGAGGAAGGATTTCTGAGCAAACGACTGAAGTGTTAAAAACAAGGCTAAGATCATCAGGTTTTTATAGTATTTTTAATATAGTATAACAGATGATGGTAGCAATATTTTGCTAGTTGAGGATCTTAGATATAGAAATGTTAATTTGGATATGGAATATTATCAACTTTATATGTTATGTAAAACCTTAGACATAAGTGTTATGTTTCTATATCTAAAGTTAGATAGAAACATATATTTGTACGTGAAAGGTGTTAGTAATCCAGTGATTATTTAGATCATGTAGTTATGAAAGATTTTCATAAGAACATGAAGTAGTAATTAATAATGTGACGCTTTTGAAATTTGTATGATATAATGAGAGTTTATATTATAAGAATTTCAAATATTTTTGTTAAATCATAGTTATGTATCCCAGTCATAAATTGAGGGGGAGTACATAAGAATGATTGTTGTTATATTGATTAATCATAGTTATACATCCTAGTTAAAAAATTGAGGGGGAGGTATAAGATTGACGAATCAATTATATTACTTTTTAAGTATATATTTCACAAGTGGTACAGATCGGGAAAGCTCTTTTCGAGATCGTTTTGGAAAGATTGATTGTTGAAAAGTTAAAGAATTTTGGTAAGTTTATTAACTTTTCAGGTTTAAGACGAAGACCAGGGAAAAGATGAAAATTTGATGTCTACAGGTTTGGTCATTTAAATTTTTCATATTTCCAGGAAGTTCGTAATAAGCACTGATCAATTATTCAGAATCTTTGACAAAAATTTGATTTTTATAAGTGTGCAGGTTTTTACGACCTCGTAATTAGCAAGAGGCAGAATACGACCTCGTATTTGGCCGATTGGGCCTTGTGCAGATACGACCTCGTAATTAGATGGGCCGGGTTGACCCAAGCCCATTCGGGTCGAGTGGGTATATAAACCCAAATAACCCTAATGCGACCTCACTTTTATTAAAATCAAAATAGAGCCTTACAACCCCGAATTTTGAGTTTGCTACCCCTTTTTAGATTCGACATATACAATTAGATCAAGAGTTTTTCGAATATATCGTTGTGATCCTCTTGAAATACTGAATCTAGGTATATAATCTAATCGCCTAGTAGTTAACCATGCAACAAGAAAATCAAGAAAAAGGGTTTCGAAATTTTCGAATTGGGTTTCACTATTTTCTTCGATTTTAATGTTTCCTGGGTAAAACTAAGGGTTGGGGTATGTTTATCGTTTGAATACGAGTGTATAGAAATGATTTTTACAAGTTTTGGTTGGGTAAATCACGAATTCTCATTAGGGAAGATAAACAGTGCGACGACCTCGCAAAAGTGGGTTTGCTAGCCCAGATTTGTGACCTCGCATTTATCAATTAATTTTGACCTTGTTGACTTTTGAAATGCGATGTGGATTTACGACCTGGACAAATACGATGCCAAATTGGAAATACGACCTCGTATTTAGAGTTTGGTTGACTTGTATTTTGACCTTGAAATACGACCTCGTACAGGGTTATGACCTCGTATTTGACTTAACAGATTTTCAAAAGTTTATTTTTATAAAAATTTGAAAATGAGTTAATATTAATTAAATTACAGGGATAATTTATCATTGTTTAACTAAATTACTGGGATAATTTATGTTAATTGTGTTATAACTAAATTACAGGGATAATTTATGTTAATTTCATTTTAACTTAGTTACAAGGATAATTTAAGTTAATTGTATATTTTGTGCATATGAATTTTTATGTCATATTGGGTAATTAATTATTTGTTATTGATTACAGAAATGGCAAGAAACTTCATTGCAGCTCATAACTACGTGATGAACTTCAATGATAATCAGGAAGGAACTGAATATTATCACGAGATATTCGCTTTCTTTAGAAGATCAAGGATTCATCATGTGTTGACTCATTCACTGGTTATTTATCTGGATTATTTAAGAGATTTTTGGGCGAATGCTAACATTGTTCGTGCTGGAGACGAACATATTTTTCATACCACTGTCGCTGGGCAGCTGATACAGTTCACAGCTGCAGATCTGATTGGTATACTTCGTTTGGGCACAGTTGAGCAGGAAGGTGGTGCGACTGGTTTCACCAAGTTCCGTCATGAAGTGATTCAAGGTGCTTTTAGACGAATGGGGTTTTCCGGAGATTTGACAAGTAGAACTCTATTTAAGAAGGGTTTCTATGGCAGGTGGAGGTATCTAGCTCATGTGTTGCTAGTTAGTTTGGGCAACAAGAAGTCTGCTTATGATACACTTAACCAGAAAGCCAAAGCAAAGATGGTGGGCTTAGTTTTTAACAAGCCGTACAGTTTTTCGAAATTTTACTTCGATGAGCTAAGAAAACAGATTATAGCCACGGGAAAGAGGAGATTTTAGATGTATCCCAGGATTTTGATGATGATAATCAATGCTCAACTTCCAAATCTACCTGTTGTAGGGGAAGTGAAGCAAGTAAGCTCTATCATCACACGTGGCTATGAAGAGTTTCGCCGCAGGCATCCGAATGATCCAAATGCTCAAGATGTAGCATTGTTTGGTGCGATTGTGAATGCCAATTATGTTGCACCTACTGATGGGGTCATATCAGCGTATGAAGGACCTCAGCCAGAAGATGGCGAAGCTGCTGAGGATGTTGTGCTTCTAGAGCAGTTACATGATGTGGTAGTTCAGGCAGATGCACCGATTGAGCCTGAAGTTGTTGTACAGGTTGCAGATGATCTGATAAACCAACATGGATCCAATCCTGAAATTGTTGATGATTTATTGTAAGAGATGGCTGATCCAGACGGTGACATTGCACAAGTGCAAAGGTACAATGCCAATGCTGATGACCTAGAGGATGCATACCTGGACCGAGAAATAGATGATTATGTAGCTGGAGCTGCAGTTGGTTCTGAAGCAGCTAGAGCTAGTGGGCCAGGTGCTGGAGAAGCTAGTGGGTCAGGTGTTGGTTAGGCTAGTGGATCAGGTATTGATGCTGGAGATAGAGGAAAGGCTATAGCTGATGTTCAAGCAGACAGAGAGCCTTCTGTCCATTCGGATGATGAGTCTAGCAGTGATGGTGATGATGATTCTTACAGATCACATGCATTCGTCAGAGTTAGGTCTCAAACTGTAACTTCCCAAACTTTTTAATTAACGGTTGACTTGATTCGTTAAGTCAACATAACGTGTCCGTTAAGTTTCTAGGAGATTTAATGCTTAGATGTGTTTAATGTGTTAAACGTGTGAGGCTTGAATTCCTTAATGATTGATGTGATAATGTGTTTAAGGTGTATTTATATGCCTTTAGAGGTGCTTGAGGTGTTTAATGAGTTGTAAGTAGTCCCTAAAGGTGTTTTGAGCTAAATATGAGTCGTTTGGAAGCTTAGGGGCTAGTTTTGACATAGGGTTAAACTCAAAAATGGGTTAGGGGTCTATTAACTTGTCAATAGACTCAAAATACAAAGAAAATACTCTTCCTTGAAGCCCTAGCCGTTCCCCATAGCCCATAGCTTTCTATTGATCAATTTCATCATTATTTGGTTGATTTGAGAGTGTTTTTATCAAGTTTTCGCATCCCTTTTGTAATCTCCAGGTATTATTACATTGATTTTATATCATTTCAATCATATAATCAGATCCATGACTGGTCTAGGTCATTAGAGGATTAATTGATGTCAAAAACGTATGTTTTGATCGATTCGGTAACCTAAAACGTTTGTTATTGTGATGCAAATCAAGTAGGGGTTAATCAATGATTTCATTGCATCATTATGGTATTAAAATGATGAATTTTGAGGTGCAAAAGTCGTTCATAAGGTTTGGGGTCATTTGGGGTGTGTTTGGTTAAGTTTTGGAAGTTAAACAATGAGTTTTGTGCAGAATCGGGGCCAGTTGCGGCGCAACTCAAATGCAGTGACTTATGTTGCGACACAATTTCTCCATTGCGACGCAATAGCGACAGAATTTTCAAAAGGCCATAACTTTTGAACCGTAACTCCGTTTTTGACAAATAAGCTATCCACGGAATTGTGAGAGAGTCTACTTTCTAAAGGTAATGCTTTTAAAAGATGATTTTGATGTCAAGTTTTCTGAAAGGTTGAATTAGTGAGTGAAGGTCGAGTTTCGTCGGATTCTATGAGTCCTAATGTATTAATCAAACCTCCAATGCATAAACCATTGTCATGGGTCATGTTTATAGGTGTTTAAGTCTGAGTTATGACCTTAATGATGTGGGTATTAGCTTGTCTAATGATCGCTTAATGATTATAGGAGGTCAGGAATACTTGCTTTGTACGGCAACATAGTTATCATTTGTCGTGCGCTTCTTTGAGGTAAGATACTGTAACACCCCGAGCTAGGCTCAGAATATTACTGAAAAGATATAGCGTATGCATGGAATTATCGTAGAACATGAACTATATGACATAAAAGGGATTCGGTGAATCCAACATCAAACATACAAGGTACAATATACATAAAGAACATGAAATCATAAAAGGGCGAATGAATCACAGATCCACGTAAGTCCAAGCCCGAGCAAAAGCAATAATCAACCAACATGTCTCGGATTCACTTGATTACCTGAAAAGTGTACTAAACAAAGTCAACACTAGGTTGGTGAGTTCGTAGTAATGGATCACAAGGAACCATCGTTAACAATCACAATATGTATAAGGAAAAGTAAGTAATGTCTTACAGGTAGCCCTTATAAGACACAAAGTCAACCAAGATAGGTAAACCGAGAGTAAACCTCGTTACATAACAAGCCATAATGTATCAACAATGATGAGACACGCGTGTCATATGTATGCATAAGTAATGTCAACAACAATGAGTATGCAAAGCAATAAGGATGCATAAAGTATAAGTGCATAAGACATAACCAAGCAATGTATGAATGTATATCATGTGTGTCTCTCAACAATCATCAAATGCAAGTATGTGTTTTGGAATTGAATAATGAATGAATGGATGAGAAGAATGGGTGGTGAGTGGGGATAGGGTTGGGTGTAAGAGTTGAGTCATGGGTTGTGGGTTTGACCCACGGTTTGACCCGTCTACATAACTACTAGATAATCGAACATCACCTCGTATCGTTTAGTTTTGCACCGTCAAATTAAGTTGTCATTCGACCCGTTAAGCATTTCGTACGTTATTATGCCTCACAGTGACTAAATTAAGTCATCCCTTAAGTCGTTAGTCAATTTACGCATAAATTCAAATAGTCAAAAACTGCGGATGTTACATCATTCCTCAGTTAAAAGAATTTCGTCCTCGAAATTACAATGATTCTCACACGCCACGGTTGATTCCCCAGTTTAAAAGGTATCTTCCGGGACCGAGATCTTACTTTGACGCCTTGGGGGATTCCCCAGTTAAAAAGAATTCTCCTTCACTTCCGAACTTTACTTTCTTAATCCGATTTGTATGACTCAAATGTTTACGTTTCCTCTTGCCTGTATCCATTAGTTTTTAGGTTTTGTTCGTTCTTAGTGGTCATCACATTGTTTTGTTCAAACGGGGATTTTTAACGGTCCTTATCTTGTCACTCTTAACTTAACATTTGCTCACTCTATAATTAAACCGATTCTCATATAAAAAAAATCGAGAACCCTCAAGCTTTTGAAATAAAATGTGATTAATAAAAAAAAACTTATCATAAGTTACAATTTGTTACACAACTTGAGTTTGAAAATCACTAAAGACATTTACCAAGAATTCATTGGTCTTTTTCATTTAAAATTTATCACATATGTCTCAAAAACATCTCACTATTGTACTAGCAAAATTTATACAATTATAGGAGCCGTATTATGTAACACGTTGTTAGTATATATCTCATTAGATTATTTAAAACCGGGTGACGTCGTACGCATCCTTCATACCAAGTGTGTTAAAATCTTTCTCCATGACTCACCGATCTCCGAGTTATAATTCCATTTTCTCAAACGAGTTTATCTCCAACTTCCAATAATTTATTATTTGTTATTATTATATATATGTCGCGGTTAACATTAAGTGCAATTAGTTGTAAACAGGTAACACTTATTATGATGATTTGACCTATAGTCAGCGCACTCGTGACGTGTTTCACCCATTAGTCGGCGGCTCATTCGCTGAAATCACGTGTTTGCTCCCACTTCTGGCCATCTGTCTGACAATGGGAGGGTTCATGTCCACGACATCCAATCCTGACGGCACCTCATTCGTGTGATAGACAACGATCTAGCGATCCGTTTAAGGTCGAGGAGATTTGAGAATCGCACACTAAGAACTCAAGCTTCTTACATCTTACGTGTGACTCGTAGTATGGCACTCAACTGGCTCATCGTTCCCATGCTTATGAACTCTCGGATCCACGTTAAGCTAGGTGTTCAATTAGATCAACTTTCACCAATCGGATTCGTGTATATGTACCACCCAATATCGTTTACACCTCAACTCCATTCCTGCGACGTTCGTGCTTGCACATATTTTACATGTTGGGTAGACTTTTAAATTTTCATTTTATTTGTTCAATCCTATGGTTAGCCTAACTAAGGTCGTTCCTTCTCACTCAGTAAAGTTTATAGTTGTTTAACGACTCAAAATAAAATCATTACGTTCCGTTGTCACCATTGATATTGACTTCGCAGTTAACTCCCTTATTATTCATTCATTCTCATCAACTCACCTTAGTTAGCTTAGGCGTTGTCCTAAGGTTCAATTCTAACACAACGAGGTTCTCATAATCATAATACAACTATACTTGTAATCTTCACGCTACTGACTAAGTCTTAAACTAAACAAGGGAGGATAACTTAGCCAAGTAATTTTTAATCGTCATACCAATTATACATACAATTGCTCACGTGACCATTTAGATACGCATGCATCTTGAATTCCTAACTATGTATTCAATAAGCAAATAACTAGGCTAGCATGGCAACCTTTACACACAATTGCCCAATATCTCAATTACCTTTACGCATGTATTACCAAGTCCTAACGATTTATCTCACCAAATTAGTTAAGCAACAAAATTCAAGCATATTCATCAATTAGAATATCATGGCACTCAAGTTAGGAGGTAAGATTTATGTATGTTCTATCAACTAATCCCGCATACCGAGTCATACATACGGTTTCTCGTACGTTAAATATTACTATGCATGAATTATCAATCATTACCGATTCGTTCTTATAAGCAAGTTAAGCAATAAGATTTTGGGCATACTCGAATTATTAAACATGCCTACCACTCTTATTCAAAGAATTGTCCATCTAGTAAATATTTATACATGCATCACCGTATTCGCTTATCTCATGTACACAATTTAGCTTAACAACAAAACTTATACATGCTAAAACTATCATACTAGTACACCAGTCCATTCATGAAAGTGCTCGTCGATTAACACACCTACACATGCATTACCTATTTCCGTTATATCATGCATAAAAACCAAGTTTAATGATATAGTTTTCCCATAATCATGCAATAAAACTAGCATGTTAAATTCATTAATATATAATCGTCCACCGACTAATACATTTTACGCATGCATCACCAAATATCTTATATCCTGCATACAACCTAGTTTAACAAGGTCTCATGTATGTTCAAGTTCACATACTATTAAACAAAACATCCTCATTGTTCACCATAATGTCAACCTTAGTCCAAATCATGGATGTCTAGACAAATCAACACTAAATTCCTCAGCAACTAAACGATTCAAATTGCACCTAAAACATTTAAAACATCAATGTGACCACTACGGGCCATACATACATAAACATCACACATGCACAACATATATGTTACTCAATCATACGAAACAACATGTCATTCCATCATCAATCTCCAACCATAGTAATAGCCCTAGAGTTTATGACCCGGGGATTAGCTTTACAATTGCCCTCATGTTAGCCGCACTAGTAGTTAATACTCTCATGTCAACACACTACACATGTTTAATGTCTTTACACTAAGACCAACATATAAATGTTCTCAAGTAACTATCATATATCATGCTATCATACCATCATATCATACGTGTTTCATATCACTACTCTAAGGACAATATACCAAAGTTCTCAAGTAATCGTTATCTATCATGTTCTCGTGCCAAGTTCACAACAGTTGTCCACCATCAAAACCAAGTACTCATATTCAACACATCACATCACAAGCAACTAAAACAAGTCAACTAAAACAGTGGTTTAAAGTATAATCCGAATCCGATATGCTCTCTAGTTATTGACCGGGTATGTATACAGGGTGTACCAGTGGCTAACCCTCCACCCAACCAACTCCCATTAAGCATATTCATCAATTAGAATATCATGGCACTCAAGTTAGGAGGTAAGATTTATGTATGTTCTATCAACTAATCCCGCATACCGAGTCATACATACGGTTTCTCGTACGTTAAATATTACTATGCATGAATTATCAATCATTACCGATTCGTTCTTATAAGCAAGTTAAGCAATAAGATTTTGGGCATACTCGAATTATTAAACATGCCTACCACTCTTATTCAAAGAATTGTCCATCTAGTAAATATTTATACATGCATCACCGTATTCGCTTATCTCATGTACACATTAATCATTGTACTTATCACACATTCATCACGTTGTACTTGCCACTACATAACACATTGTCCACATTGTCCACCTTGTACACATCACAAAACAACACGTTGTCTAATTGTACTCACATTATCACATAAATGGTCCTGTCTACGAACTCACAATGCAAAAATTTTCAGGGTTCATACAATTTCACGTTGCACACAAAATTCCTAACCATGCATGCTATATGAAGAGTTTTAACTTAAGCCGTAGTCTAGGTCAAACCGCCTAATTCTCTACGACCACGCATGGGCCACCATTCTGTAACACCCGAGCTAGGCTCAGAATATTACTGAAAAGATATAGCGTATGCATGGAATTATCGTAGAACATGAACTATATGACATAAAAGGGATTCGGTGAAT
>CM067174.1:42656017-42708815 GCA_034093135.1 Erigeron breviscapus | reverse complement strand
CCTTAATTTGTTGATAGATGCTCACATTGAACTTGATCATATATTGAAGATAGAGAAGTTATTTTAATTTGATTAAATCCAAAATAAGTTAACTTATCTACCAGAAATTCATATTAAAAGGGAAAAACACAATTTAGCACAAAAGTGAACAAAATCAAGCCATGGATCTAACACAAGATGTGATTTTGCTCTGATACCAAATGTTAACAATGCTAAATCGTGATATATGGTTATAAGGCTTAAGTGTGTGAGAGAGAAAGTAGAGAGAAAATGGGAAAGTAAGGAAAATAATATTATGAGTTGTAACCTTACAATGGTTGTGGAGAGGGGTTTATATAGGCATATCATTTGCACTAAACCCCCTCCTTAATAACAAAATAATTAAAGCTAACAATCTTGTTCTTGATCATACTCTTTATTGTATCATTTGTGTTGGTCTTCTTCACCTAGGCTTACTGAGGTTAGAAGCCCTTTGTCCATGAGCGTTAATATAGAAAATTTCCTGTTTAGACAATATAGACACTTACTACTAGGCATTAAGACCCTTAATTTGTTGATAGATGCTCACATTGAACTTGATCATATATTGAAGATAGAGAAGTTATTTTAATTTGATTAAATCCAAAATAAGTTAACTTATCTACCAGAAATTCATATTAAAAGGAACTATTTTCATTTTGAATTTTAAAACGAGTGTATTTCCCCCTTCAAATTATCAATCAAATATCATTAGGTTTTGGAGTTAGACCTCATGTCACGTCGGTAAAATGTCCATGTGGAACGCTGAGGCGGCGTAAGTTTCTTCTAGATTTGTCATTTATTTTTCATTTTCTATTGGATTTCAAAACTCGCTTTTTCATCTTCTTCTTCGTGACCTTTCCAAGTCAATGAAAAAATTGGAAAAATAACATTAAATTTGAATTATTTATATATAACAATTAAGGTTCAAACCTTCTAAAAGCTTCTAAAACTTTCGGTAAAAAGGGAAAAACACAATTTAGCACAAAAGTGAACAAAATCAAGCCATGGATCTAACACAAGATGTGATTTTGCTCTGATACCAAATGTTAACAATGCTAAATCGTGATATATGGTTATAAGGCTTAAGTGTGTGAGAGAGAAAGTAGAGAGAAAATGGGAAAGTAAGGAAAATAATATTATGAGTTGTAACCTTACAATGGTTGTGGAGAGGGGTTTATATAGGCATATCATTTGCACTAAACCCCCTCCTTAATAACAAAATAATTAAAGCTAACAATCTTGTTCTTGATCATACTCTTTATTGTATCATTTGTGTTGGTCTTCTTCACCTAGGCTTACTGAGGTTAGAAGCCCTTTGTCCATGAGCGTTAATATAGAAAATTTCCTGTTTAGACAATATAGACACTTACTACTAGGCATTAAGACCCTTAATTTGTTGATAGATGCTCACATTGAACTTGATCATATATTGAAGATAGAGAAGTTATTTTAATTTGATTAAATCCAAAATAAGTTAACTTATCTACCAGAAATTCATATTAAAAGGAACTATTTTCATTTTGAATTTTAAAACGAGTGTATTTCCCCCTTCAAATTATCAATCAAATATCATTAGGTTTTGGAGTTAGACCTCATGTCACGTCGGTAAAATGTCCATGTGGAACGCTGAGGCGGCGTAAGTTTCTTCTAGATTTGTCATTTATTTTTCATTTTCTATTGGATTTCAAAACTCGCTTTTTCATCTTCTTCTTCGTGACCTTTCCAAGTCAATGAAAAAATTGGAAAAATAACATTAAATTTGAATTATTTATATATAACAATTAAGGTTCAAACCTTCTAAAAGCTTCTAAAACTTTTGGTCCTCTTTTCCTTCTCCCTTCCGGCTTCTAAAACATGCTATATAATGGACACTAATATGGCTAACTTTGGTTGGTTTGCTGTCATCCGATTTCAATCAAATACAAATTGGTTTATGCTTAAAGCTTTTGTTTTCATTTATTTATATCTATATAATTTAATGTTTAGTTTTCTCACTGATATCGAGTCTATTATGCAATCAATCCAAAAAATCATGTGTTATAATGGGTAATTGTTACAGCGCATTGCTACAGGTGGTTAATTGAACGGGGTGGGTAACATGTCGAAACAAGTAACATGTCAAAACAAGCACCATTGTATGGAAAGAATAGTCCGAGTAAAGTATGATTAAGTGGTTTTAGCAACTGAAATAGACTTTTCATGACTTTCAAGTTCCAACTCATTTTTTTAGGTTATCTGTTTCACACGTCTGATCTGTTTGAGATAAAACATACCCGAATCAACACCTTTATCGAAATTCTGACATCTATGATTTATCTATCAACTGCCATTAGATTTTAAGGACTGCCCATTCTATTAAATACAGTTGCTTTCCTTATAAAATAAGAGTTATTTCTTTACTGAATGCAAGTTGCTTTCTAAAAATGTAAGTTATAGAACATGAATACTAACTTCCACCTTTTAAAGGTACAATGATGGGGATCCATTGTCTGCTGATCAAACTTATATTGTTGATCCATCCAGAAAAAGCTCAAAAAATGGGTGCAAGAGTTGACTACATCATGGTTAGCACTTTTTTCCAATTATTTTATCCTTCGACACATAGCTACTACCAAAGCCAGGATGCTAATTTTTAATTGAAGATTATGGCATTAATATGTCACACTTTTTTAATGTATTTCTGGATTAACCATTCACCAATAACATTATTTTTGAAGTAGTAACAAAAGTTAAGTACTTCAGAGTGGAGTGCTTTGTTTGTGATTCTAAAATTCTTGACAATAAAGTGCAGTATCTTGAATAGGACATACTACACTTTTTTGTAGTTAAAATTACTAGCATCAATTTCCAGTAGTATGTATGCAAAAGGAGAGGTAGATCATAGTGATCTGTACACATGCGTTCGAACTTATACGTTTTCTCTTTTCACTTGCATTTGATTACATTTGCAAAAGTTGTATATATATTTTTTTTCATATAGTTAATTTTTTTTTTTTTTTTTTTTTTATCAGTTTTGTGTTTTTTTTTTATTATATATATAGTTTCTTTTTATTTTTTCATTCGTGTGTTATTTTTTTTTTTTTTTTTTTTTTTTTTTTTTTTTTTTTTTTTTTTTTTTTTTTTTTTTTTTTTTTTTTTTTTTTTTTTTTTTTTTTTTTTTTTTTTTTTTTTTTTTTTTTTTTTTTTTTTTTTTTTTTTTTTTTTTTTTTTTTTTTTTTTTTTTTTTTTTTTTTTTTTTTTTTTTTTTTTTTTTTTTTTTTTTTTTTTTTTTTTTTTTTTTTTTTTTTTTTTTTTTTTTTTTTTTTTTTTTTTTTTTTTTTTTTTTTTTTTTTTTTTTTTTTTTTTTTTTTTTTTTTTTTTTTTTTTTTTTTTTTTTTTTTTTTTTTTTTTTTTTTTTTTTTTTTTTTTTTTTTTTTTTTTTTTTTTTTTTTTTTTTTTTTTTTTTTTTTTTTTTTTTTTTTTTTTTTTTTTTTTTTTTTTTTTTTTTTTTTTTTTTTTTTTTTTTTTTTTTTTTTTTTTTTTTTTTTTTTTTTTTTTTTTTTTTTTTTTTTTTTTTTTTTTTTTTTTTTTTTTTTTTTTTTTTTTTTTTTTTTTTTTTTTTTTTTTTTTTTTTTTTTTTATTTTTTTTTATTTTTGAATATTTAGCATTCATTGTTTTTTTTTTCGATTTTTTTTTTTTTTTTTTTACTTACTTTACTGATGAGCTTATTTTTCATATTTAAGCCATGATAAGTTTATAAGTCTCAAAATAAGTCATACAAATTAAGCTTATCACAAAGAAGCTAAGCCACCCACAAACAAGCTAATAAGCTTCTAAATTTTGCTGGGAATGAAATTGGGAAGAAGGGTATAATCCATAAAAGAATGGATATGTGATTCTAAAATTCTTGACAATAAAGTGCAGTATCTTGAATAGGACATACTACACTTTTTTGTAGTTAAAATTACTAGCATCAATTTCCAGTAGTATGTCTATCATTGTATGCAAAAGGAGAGGTAGATCATAGTGATCTGTACACATGCGTTCGAACTTATACGTTTTCTCTTTTCACTTGCATTTGATTACATTTGCAAAAGTTGTATATATATTTTTTTTCATATAGTTAATTATTGACATTGCAGGTAACCAATAATATAAAATTTCTAGAAGTTCGGTGTTTTTACGTTGTATTGGACGGCTGTGAAGAGGAATCGACATAAACTTAGCTTTGTGTACACCGCCGCAACGCGCGGCGGGTACAATTCCTAGTTTTTAATATATAATACAAGTTCGTTCTCTGTTCAACTCCAGTTTAGGTAAAGAGGAATTATTATAATGAATTTAATCTTCCTTGCTTACATTAATTAATTTATTAAACAGATCTTGTGGCGTCACATTAATTGATCTGTTCAAAGTTTTTGGTATACAAAACCTGCCTAATTAATTGACAAAATCATACTGAAATAATATAACAAGTGTTGTCCACCATCAGCAGAGGAAGATTACTTTTCAAGATATAGAGACACCCCCTTCTCCGTCACCAGCACCACCAATCGCCGGAGAGTGTCATCTCCACTTCCCAATAAGGTTTTAGTCAATTATCATTTGAATGATATATAGGTTAAAAAGGGTTATTAAAAACATTATTATGTAATGATGATGAACCATGAATACAATCTTGAAAATATGGAGGCTTTCGTTATTTTAAAGAGTTAGACATTAGGGTGTTTGGCCTAGCTTATTTTTGAATATTATAGCATATCATTGTATTGTTTATTTTCGATAAGCTAAGTTTTTCGATTTATTTTTTTTTCTTACTTTTTAGCATTCATTTATTGTTTTTTTCGATAAGCTAAGTTTTTCGATTTTTTTTTTTTTACTTACTTTACTGATGAGCTTATTTTTCATATTTAAGCCATGATAAGTTTATAAGTCTCAAAATAAGTCATACAAATTAAGCTTATCACAAAGAAGCTAAGCCACCCACAAACAAGCTAATAAGCTTCTAAATTTTGCTGGGAATGAAATTGGGAAGAAGGGTATAATCCATAAAAGAATGGATATTAGTGATTGTAAAGCATATATGGAGTATGAGAAAGTCAATTAAGGAATTATAAAATTAATTATTTTATCCAAATAGTTGGCCGATTTCTGAAAGAAAAAACTTTTCACCATTGTTACCAAATAGTTTAATCTTTGTTAATAATGGCGTAACAATTCACATTTCCCGTTTTTGTTAGTTGGATATTCTGGCCCTTTAACTGCATATGAACTCCTAATTAGGATTAAGTTTAGTAAATTATGGATGGCAGTAAAAAATTTAATAATAATTGTAACAGATACTGAGGCTCAGCTTTAAAGCTTATGGAGTGCAATAAAGACGAGGCAATCAAGGCAAAGATGATAGCTGAAAAGAAGTGCGCTAAGAATGATTTTGTTGGTGCAAAGAAACTTGCTCAAAAAGCCCAGACCCTATATCCCGGGCTTGATGGTATACTTCAATTGTTGGACACGCTAGATTTGTATATCTCATCAGAGAGTAAGGTTAATGGGGAGTCGGATTGGTACAAGGTATTGGATGTAAATCCATCTGATGATCATAAAACAATTTATAAACGGTACAAGGATTTGGCGTTCAAGCTTCATTCCGATAAAAACAAGTCAGTTACTGCAGATGGTGCATTTAAGATAGTTCAAGAGGCCTGGGGTTTGTTATCCGACAAGGATAAAAGATCAGCTTATAACCAGAGGAGGAACTCAGGTTTATCCCCCAATGTCAATGTAGATCATGACTATTCTGCAAATAAATCAACTTCAAACCCCGAGAATTGTAAAAGCACAGAAACTACCCAGACTGGTCCAACTCCAGCGGCTCATGAGAGTGACAAGTTTTGGACTATTTGCCATCGATGCAAGCTGTATTATGAATTTCTCAAGGCGTACCTCAACCATAATATTGTTTGTCCAATTTGTTACATGTCTTTTCTTGCTACAGAGATGGCTGTGCCAACAAGTAGTATACAGCCAGTTGTGGAGGTTACGTACCCATCTGGTCCAACTCCAGTGGCTCATGATAGTGACAAAGTTTTGGACTATTTGCCATCGATGCAAGCTGTATTATGAATTTCTCAAGGCGTACCTCAACCATAATATTGTTTGTCCAATTTGTTACATGTCTTTTCTTGCTACAGAGATGGCTGTGCCAACAAGTAGTATACAGCCAGTTGTGGAGGTTACGTACCCATCTGGTCCAACTCCAGTGGCTCATGATAGTGACAAAGTTTTGGACTATTTGCCATCGATGCAAGCTGTATTATGAATTTCTCAAGGCGTACCTCAACCATAATATTGTTTGTCCAATTTGTTACATGTCTTTTCTTGCTACAGAGATGGCTGTGCCAACAAGTAGTATACAGCCAGTTGTGGAGGTTACGTACCCATCTGGTCCAACTCCAGTGGCTCATGATAGTGACAAAGTTTTGGACTATTTGCCATCGATGCAAGCTGTATTATGAATTTCTCAAGGCGTACCTCAACCATAATATTGTTTGTCCAATTTGTTACATGTCTTTTCTTGCTACAGAGATGGCTGTGCCAACAAGTAGTATACAGCCAGTTGTGGAGGTTACGTACCCATCTGGTCCAACTCCAGTGGCTCATGATAGTGACAAATTTTGGACTATTTGCCATCGATGCAAGCTGTATTATGAATTTCTCAAGGCGTACCTCAACCATAATATTGTTTGTCCAATTTGTTACATGTCTTTTCTTGCTACAGAGATGGCTGTGCCAACAAGTAGTATACAGCCAGTTGTAGCGGAAATACAGGGTTAACAAAAAATTGCGTACTAATCAGAAGGTAAATAGAGATTACATCCATTAATGCCAATACATGTTCAATACAAGTACAATCGTTCAAATGTGGACCCCAAAGTACGGATACAAGTCATCCTCATTTGGAACTGGGCCCACTGAATACGAGTTCAATAAATTGGACAGTCTAATACAATTAAACTAATAACATGAGAGTCCTCAAATGTCTGATGCTAATTGTACGTCCAATGTCAAAAGAATGGCCCTATAATGCCAAAAACGATTCCAAGACTTACTGTTGGTCACCTGAAAAGCATGAAATTTGAGAGGATCAACTATCGAAATAGTTGGTGAGTTTACAGTGTGTTTGACTAAAAGACTAGTCGTCATTGGGAGCACACAATGACATGTAGTTATTAAGACAAGACAGTCGAGAGCAAGGTCCGACAATAAGACTAATTTCCCTCGCACAGGTCTCCCGTCTATAATGGGGTGCGGACCAGTATACCTCGCACAGGTCTCCCGTCTATAATGGGGTGCGGACCAGTATACCTCGCACAGGTCTCCCGTCTATAATGGGGTGCGGACCAGAACCAAGACAGTCAGGCACAAAAACTGACAAGACAACCATTAGGATCTCAATATGGTAATAACTACATAGGGGCAACATTTTAGTTCGTCAAACACAAAGAACAATTTAGTCAGCCGACAACATTGCAAGTCAAAGTCATTTAGTTCAATATTTCATAAGACATGTATACACATTTTCAGACAGCCGTCAACATGGCAAGACATAAGACAAATGATTTAATTTACCAAATCTAATGGCATAGACAAAGACAAATCATTTATAAAGTAGTCGTGTATACAGTACATGCTTTTCAGGCCCAAAGTAAAAGGAAAAAGGGCGCCATAAACTCACCTTAGCGATCAACGAGCTAAAAGTATGAGTAGTCCGAGAAAATGAGCAGTCTAGTCTCCACGTCTATCCAAAACCTAAGATATGAGTACCAATGGTGAGGATCAAATCTCACGACGACAAGTATCCTACGTACAACTACTTAGCTATCGGTCCTAGAATGCCACGACTAAGTGTGTGATTAAATGTTCGTTTTATATTTGACTCATGATATTAGTGTCATTGACATTGTTATTACAATGTATTCTCAAGTACTAATTCGTATAAACAAAGTCCAAGTTCATAAGTAATCGTCTTTTGAAAATGTCAAACAGTCATAAAAGTCGCGGCGCGACCTGGGTGGCTCGCGGCGCGACCTGGGCTAGACAACACTCGCGGCGCGACCTGGAGGTCTCGCGGCGCGAGTCGCAATTAAATGTGCAGGTCCTGTTCGAAAACAACACACCTCGCGGCGCGAGGCAGACTACTCGCGGCGCGAGTGCAGACCTGTACAAGTGAAAGTGCAGTTTTTGACCTTTTTCGCCAAACCAAATCGTTTCCATTTCAATTCCTTTCATTACAACAACCAGAAACAAGTCTAAAGAGTCTGGTAACAAACCCATTTGCTAACCATTTCATAAATCCAACATTTTGATTTCAAAGACCTAATTTCTAAATCAAAGTTTCATTCAATCAACACAACCAAAACTCATTTTCTTTCCAAGACTATCTAATTCAATACTCAAAACTGAATTCAAACCTAAAAAATGGAATTCAATTAAATCAAAAGTTTAGAGAAAAAGTTTACTTACCAAATCTTGTGTTCTTGAAATAATAAAGATGAAGATGGTGATGATGATGATGCCAAAACCTTAATTATTATTGAAATATGATTATTCCCTTTTGAATCCCCTTTGATTTCCCTTTGCCCATTAATTTGAGAGTAGTCTTGTGTGTGTGTGTTTTGTGTGACCGAACCAAAGAAGAAGAAAAGGAGGGAGATGGGGGTGTTTGGTGGTTTACTCACGTCCACAAGAAAGGAGGACGGCCCATGTGGCCATTTTTAATATTTTTGGTACCCTTAATTTGGTACAATGCTTACGATTAAACACCGCATGACTAAAAGGTTATAATTTAAAGTAAAGGTATTTTCCCTCATCTCATTTAAATTAAGACAAGTCAATAAAGTTTCGTCAAAGTGAACTTTATAATATTAAGTCTAGACAGTCTATTTATTTGTACAAGACATAACCTTTAAATATTCATTTAAAGTTATTTTTAAGACTCGGCATTCGTCTAGATAGCTAATAGTCTACGTCATCAAGATACGTCTAATTTGACTAAGTCAAAAGTCCAAAAGTCTAATAATTTCTACGTCTAATGACTGTCTAATTGAGATTAAGACTAACCCGATGTTAATTAATTACGAGTTGTCACAGCATCCCCGACTTCTAAGGATTTCGTCCTGAAATCAAGTCTTGCTCAGTAAAAAGATGAGGATAGTTATCCCTCATATAGTCTTCACGTTCCCAAGTTGAGCCGGGTCCGTATTTTGAGTTCCAACGAACTTTGACCAACTTGATACGACTACGTTTAAGTTGTTTGAGCTGTTGGTCTAAAATTTCAACAGGTTCCTCGACAAATTGAAGAGAGTCGTTCACTTGCAGCTCTTCGACAGGTACTACTAATGTTTCATCAGTCAGACATTTCTTAAGATTTGACACATGAAACGTGTGATGAACGTGTTCTAGCTCTTGGGGCAAATCGAGCTTATAAGCCACGGAACCAATTCTTTGAACAATCTCAAATGGTCCGATATAACGAGGACTAAGTTTCCCTCTCACGCCAAAACGTGCAGTGCCTTTCCAAGGTGACACTTTCAACATGACTTTGTCTCCCACTTGAAACTCAAGTGGTTTCCTTCTACGGTCGGCATAGCTCTTTTGGCGATCTTGAGCCGCCTTCAGCCGTGCCCTAATTTCAACAATTTGATCAGTAGTCTTCTGAACTAGTCCATATTTGTACAAACGACGTTCGCCAGCATCAAGCCAACAGACAGGAGATCTACATTTTCGTCCATACAAAGCCTCATAAGGAGCACATTTGATGCTAGTGTGATAGCTGTTATTATATGAAAATTCAGCTAACGGCAAAAAGGTATCCCAACTACCCTTGAAGTCAATGACACATGCCCGAAGCATGTATTCTAAAGTCTGGATGGTACGTTCACTTTGTCCGTCAGTCTGTGGATGGTAAGCCGTGCTCAGATTCAATTGAGTGCCTAGGGCTTCCTGAAAATGTCTCCATGACTGTGAAGTGAAACGACCATCTCGATCAGAGATAATAGACAAAGGAACGCCATGAAGTGATACGATCTTTGTTAGGTCCAGATTTACTGGACTCGCTCCAGACTTGAGGACTGGAGCGACACTGAAGATTTGTCCAGAAATAATGGAAGACCAGTGAGCAAAATACTTGTATAGGAAATCTGGAGTCTTCCAGATTTCAGCTCACTGGACTTCACCCCAGTCCAGATCTATTCTACTGAATACATTCTCACTGAAGTCAAAGACTGAAGTTAGAATAAAGAAGACTGACAAATGGCGGAGTCCACTGGAAGTATTACCAGATCTACGACTGGAGCTTTGTCAGTGTTCTAGACCTTACAAGTCTGAACACTGATTACGAGAAATTGACTTTTTGCCTTTACACACTTTTCAAAGAACATTCCACTTGTCTTTACAAAAGTACTTACGTGTGTAAAGGTAGTTGGTTAAAAGGATAATAAGTCATATTGATGTGACTTTATCCTTGTACCTTAACCAATGCATTTAATGACCTTGTCGGTTCATCAAATGCATGCAACCATATTTGTACGGCACAAATTCACTGGTGAATTTGTTTGCCTATAAATACAAAGTCATTTTCTTGTTAAAATTACTTTTAGCAATTAAGGTGAATTTGTCTAAATACTCTCGATCGTAACAGGGATACTTCACAACTTTAAGTATCTCGATCTAAAGAGTTTATTTAGCAAATATAGATCATTTGTAATTCATTGGTTGTTAGGATACTTACATATTTGTATTATCTTGATTCCGCACAACCTTGTATTTTATTTAACATCATAAATAAAATACACTTGAAAAATTACATTGTGTTCCACCTTTATTTATTGCTTTAAGTCTTGTATTACTTTGTTTATATACTTGCATTTATATTCAAGTAATACTAGTCCAAATCTAGTGCCTATTAGACTTGTTGTATTTTATACTATTGGGTTAAACCATCAAGCTAGGGACTCTACAATTGGTATCAGAGCAGAAGGCTAAACAAACTTGCCTAGATCTGCTTCTTTGATGGCCAACCTAGAAAATACACAAGGAGGTTTTAATCATGGTCCTGATCCTAATATCAATGATCAAAATAATGAACCACCACCTATTATTAACACTAATCCACCACCTCCTCCTCCTACTCCTGCTTCTCCACATGTGCATGTGCACTACTCAAACAATCCTGTTCCTAAATTCAGTGGGAATAGTGATGAATTTGGTACGTGGAAAGCTAGGATGATATTGCATATCACTGGTATTGAGAGAAATATGATGAAAATTTTAAATGAAGGACCTTATGTCCCCACATCACCTCTCAATGCTCTTCTTGATCCAACTGGATCTAGAAGAGGTCGGGAAAAGAGGGAGGAACATTGGTCTGAAGAGGAGAGGAGATTGGTAAATCTAGATACCCTTCTCAAAAACATGATCCTCAGGGCTGTTCCAGAAACCCTAATTCCTACATTAGTTCTTTTTCCCAGTGCTAAAACCATGTGGGATGAACTAGTGAACCAGTATGAAGGAGGAGATGACACCATTGTCACCAGAAAGGTCTCCTTAAACAAGAGGTATGAGTCATTTTTTGCTCAGCCCAATGAATCTCTCACTGGTACTTATGAGTCATTTTTTGCTCAGCCCAATGAATCTCTCACTGGTACTTACACCAGATTTATGAGCATTATTAACCAGTTGAGAGGACTGGGGGTTGAGAAAGACAAGGATATACTTTTGGAGAAATTTTGTGATATTTTACCCACCAAATGGTCTCACATGATCCTGGTCTTAAGACAAGGTAAAACTCTGCACACTCATACTCTTTCAACTTTATACGGAGCTTTCAGATACACTGAAGAAAATCAAGCTCAGAGAGTTATGGCAGAACAAGATGCCTATAACCATGCCTCCAGTAGTTCCAGTGTGGTTAGTCATACTGAACCACAAGGTACAACACTAATATCTTCTGAGAATGTATTTTCTATGAAGAAGATGGTGTCTGAATTCATGGAATCTGGAGAATCAAGTCTTATCTCTCCAGACTGTGATGAATCTGAAAATGATGACCTGGTTGCAATGATTGCTAAAACGTTTAACCGTTTCAAAGCAAGAGCAAATAGGCCATCTGGACAATTTGCATCAAGTTCTTCTACTGATAAGACCAATCTGACATGCTTTAAGTGTGACAGAAAAGGTCATTTCATGAAAGATTGCAAGTCCAGTCAGTTTGTATCCCAGCCTGGTCCATTTACTTCTAATAAAAAGCCTGATGATAGCTATAAATCTAAATATAAAAAGCTTAAGGCTCAAATTGCTCTCATGGCACAACAAATGGAAAATAATAAATGCATGATTGCAACAACTGAAGAGAAATGGGTTCCTTCTGATGATTCATCTGTTGATGAAGAAGAAGAAAGACATTGCTGTTACATGGCTCTGGCAGACGAAGAGCATCTGGTGAAGGAAGATGTCACATCTGGAAGATGGGTGGACATTGTTATCAAAAAGGTCAGTGATTATGATGTTGAAACTGACACTGAACTAAAATTGGACATTGCTGAAGCTCTTAATTCTGATTTAATCTTTGTTGAAACTATTAGATCTGACTGTGTAAATGGTCTAGAAACAGATTTTTCTGAAATTGCCGTTTTAAAATCAAAATTAAAGGAACTTCAAGATATTGAACTGGCATTTCAAGCCCAAGTTCTGGTAACTGAACAACTGATTTAAGAAAAACAAGATCTTGAAATCATTTTAGAAAAAGAAAAACTGGTTATTAAATCATGGCTTGAAACCAGAAAGCCATATGATGATGGAGTAAATCAATTTCCACTAAAAAACGTGCTTATTTAGATGGAAATACTCATGTTGCATCATTAATACCAGTAATTGATCGGTTACCAGAGGGATTCAGGCCCATTACCATTTATGATGAGCCTGTAACTCCTAAGACCAATATTTTCCCAGTTCAATCGCCAGAGGTTAAGACTGGAGCATTCCAGATGACTGCTCCAGTTAAAAAGGTCAATCTGAAGAAACCTTTGCCTCAGACTGCTTCTAAAGAACCCCAAGTTCAAAAGAAGAAGACCAGTTCCCTACCTAAGCCTAGAGTCCAGTCAACTGGAAAGGCTCAGGTGTCATCTGATGAAAGTATTTTGTTAAGGTTAGAGAGCCAGTTTCAATTACTGACTCGTCAATTTCAAAGTTTTAATGCAAGATTAAACTACTTTGAGGGTACTTCATCTGGCCCTAGACAAAATACCAAACCTTTTTCAAAGAAAGATAAATATATTTCTCCAGTTGAGAAAAAGAAAAAGGTTTCAAAACTATCACCCCAGTGGTCTTTTCAACTAAGACTACTGTTGAAGAAAGTGAACTCAACCAGATACCTCCAGGGACCTATAAGGGAGGGTCCAGTGAACCCATCAGTCGATGGGTTCCCAAATCTAACTGATATATCTGGTGAATGTGCAGGGCGATCGAAAGAAGTATATCTGGTATCTTGACAGTGCAGCTGGCAGGACAATGACCGGATGTAAGACCCTGCTGGAGGAGTTCATAATTTCTGATAGACCCTCCATTACTTTTGGAAATGATGGTTGTGGAAAAACTGAGGGGTATGGTGTTCTGAACAATGGACAAGTCAAATTCAAACGAGTTGCATTTGTGAATGGTTTGAAATATAACCTGATCAGTGTCAGTCAACTGTGTGATGATGGCTATCAAGTTCAGTTCAATATTGCTCAGGGCATTGTATTCAGCAAGGACTGGAAGGTAGTGTTGATTGCTCCCAGAAGAGGGAATGTGTATGTGATGGATATGGAAAGCTCTCCTTCAGGGCAGTGTTTCTATACTCAAGCTGATGAAGACACAAACTGGTTATGGCACAAAAAGGTTATCCCATTTAAATTTCAAAAATATTAATAAGTTGTCTAGAAAACAACTGGCAGATGGGATACCTTCAGTTTCCTTCAAAAAGGAAAGGCCATGTCCAGGATGTGAGATGGGTAAGCAGAAACGTACCAGTTTCAAGACCAGACAGAATTTCAGCATTTCTGAACCACTTCATATGCTTCATATGGACCTCTTTGGTCCAGTGAATGTTCAGACTCGTGCTGGTAAAAGATACACTCTGGTAATAGTCGATGAATTCTCCAGATATTGCTGGGTTATCTTTCTCAGGTCTAAAAATGAAGCTGCTGCTGAAATCATCAGTCTTATCAAGCAAATTGAGCTCAAGTACAAGCGAAAAGTGTGTCAGTTAAGAAGTGACAATGGAACAGAATTCCAGAATGCAACTCTGGAGTCATTCTATACTGACACTGGCATCTCCCAGAATTTCTCATCAGCCCGCTCTCCAGAACAGAATGGAGTGGTGGAAAGGAAGAATCGAACGCTGATAGAAGCTTCTAGGAGTATGCTTGCTGAATCTGGTCTTTCTACCAGTTTCTGGGCTGAAGCAATTGCTACTGCTTGTCACACCCAGAACCGGTCTGTGTACATCAAAAGACACAAAAAGACAGCCTATGAAGTCTTAAGAAATAGAAAACCAAATATTGGTTATTTTCACGTTTTTGGATGTCCAGTGTACATCCTGAACGACTCCAGTCAGTTAGGCAAATTTGATGCCAAAGCTGATGAAGGGTATTTCTTAGGCTATTCAGCCATTCGCAAAGCCTTCAGAGTCTACAACAAGAGACTGGAGAAGGTCCATGAGTCAATTCATGTCACATTTGATGAATCAAATGTTGCAATCAACAAGAAGCCAACCCTTGACACTCCCCCAGTAACTCCAATTGTCTTTTGTGAATCTGATCCTATCAACTACAATAAAGAAGATTCAGAAGACACAGTTTCCAGTCATCCTGATCTGGAACCTGTTCAGAAAAAGAAACGCTCCAGTATCAATCAGAAACAAGGCCAGACTGGTAGCACAAGGTTACTGCCAGTCAGATGTCGATTTTGATGAATCATTTGCTCCAGTGGCTAGACTTGAAGCGATCAGAATATTCTTAGCATTTACTGCTCATCATCAATTCAAGGTCTACCAGATGGACGTTAAAAGTGCATTTTTGAATGGAAAACTTGAAGAAGAAGTTTATGTCAGACAACCACCAGGTTTCATTGATGAAAAACATCCCCACTGGGTATATCGTCTGGACAAAGACTTTATGGTCTCAGACAAGCTCCACGTGCCTGGTATGATACTCTGACTAAACATTTATTGAAGAATGGTTTTAAAAGAGGTGCAATTGACAATACCTTATTTATTCTTCATGAAAAAGGTAATCTTCTGATGGTACAAATTTATGTTGATGATATTATTTTTGGGTCTACTGATGATAAAATGTGCAAGAAATTTTTGAAAATAATGTCGACTGAATATGAGATGAGTTTAATGGGTGAATTAACATATTTTCTAGGACTTCCAGATTAAACAGACCAGAGATGGTATTTTTATTAATCAAGAGAAATATGTTAGAGATCTTTTAAAGAAATATGATATGAACTCTTTACCATCTAAACCCACTCCAATTTCTGCACCACTAACACTGGACTCAGATCCATAAGGTAAACCAGTGAACACCACTGTCTATAGAGGCATGGTTGGTTCACTGATGTATTTAACTGCCAGTAGACCAGATATTATGTTTCAACATGTTTATGTGCCAGATATCAGTCTAATCCAAAAGAATCTCATATGCTTGCTGTAAAGCGCATACTGAAATACCTTAAGGGTGTCCCCAGTTTGGGTCTTTGGTATCCCAAAGGCTCAGGCATGGATCTAATGGGTTATTCATATTCAGATCATGCAGGTTGTAAGATAGACAGGAAATCCACTACTGGCAGATGTCATTTCCTTGGTGGCAAACTGGTCAGCTGGACCAGTAAGAAGCAAACTTCAGTTTCACTGTCCACTGCTGAAGCTGAATATGTGTCTGCAGCCAGTTGTTGTGCTCAGATACTCTGGATGAAGAACCATTTGCTTGATTATGGTATTAAGTATTCAAAGACCCCAATCTTTTGTGATAATACCAGTGCCATTGCTATCTCGAACAATCCAGTCATGCACTCAAAGACGAAGCACATTGATCTCAGGTATCATTTCATTCGTGACAATATTGTGAAAGGCAACATTGAACTCCATTTTATTCCCACTGACAAACAACTCGCTGACATTTTTACCAAACCTCTGGATGTTAAAACTTTTGAATATCTTGTTGGTGAGTTGGGAATGTTAAACCCTTAAATCTGGAACCTTGGTATTGAACGCCTTTGTGTACTATCAGGGATCCTTGATTTAAATGATTTATAAATCTATAATTGCTTAGATATTGAACGCCTTTGTGTACTATCAGGGATCCTTGATTTAAATGATTTATAAATCTATAACTGCTTAGATATTGAACGCCTTTGTGTACTATCAGGGATCCTTGATTTAAATGATTTATAAATCTATAACTGCTTAGATATTGAACGCCTTTGTGTACTATCAGGGATCCTTGATTTAAATGATTTATAAATCTATAACTGCTTAGATATTGAACGCCTTTGTGTACTATCAGGGATCCTTGATTTAAATGATTTATAAATCTATAACTGCTTAGATATTGAACGCCTTTGTGTACTATCAGGGATCCTTGATTTAAATGATTTATAAATCTATAACTGCTTAGATATTTAACGCCTTTGTGTACTATCTCTGCATTAATAGATTTCTGGATCAACATTCCAGGGGGAAGACTGAAAGATATATTTTTGTCCTAAAAATGTTTTAATTTCAGGGGGAATTTATTAATTTATTTTCTCACTGGACAAAATTTTCTGGAAAATTTCACTGGTACCTTGTAAATGTGTCCCTCTCACTGGTAATTAGATAGGTTGAAGTGCATGTTTGAGGTTACCAGTCTCTTTCAAATGGTTATCATTGGTACTTTACTGGAGTGTCCCTCCAGTGTACCATCAGTGCATGCATCACTGGCCTAATCCACCAGTGATACTAGAGTGTCCAGTCAACCTCCAGATGCACTGAAATGAGTCATGGTTTGTCAGTCATAATATTTTAATACTTGGTCATTGTGCGTGCCACGTATGCAAACTCCTTGAAAAGATATTTATCTTATTATCCTACGTGGCATGTAATTTTTCAAACCTAATGATGGTATTTTTTACCTTGGGAAGACAAAAAGTGCAAGTTGGTAATGTTTGTGGGCTGTAAACCGTCACACATTTATGTGTGATGTGATGTATTTAATGCGGATCTCAAAACCCGATCAAAATTATATTTGATAAATTCAAATTTAACCGTTTGAGTTCCACACTCTCTCTCCTATATAAATACCTACTTTCACTTTCATTAGCATTTACTTCGAACATATTTACTCCCAAAAATTCTTCAAATTCCTTCATTTACTTTCGTTTTCATTCAATTTCCAATCATCAATCTCAACCCCTAACTCTCAGTTTCATATCATCAATCTATCAAATACAATGGCACCAAGACATTCAAACTCACCCAAAAATCTGCTCGCTGCTGAATATGCTCCCGTGGCCAATGTAGTAAAGGTACCTCATATTACTCTAGAGGCAAAGGCCATCAGAATAAATATGAATAATTGGATGGCTAGGCTCACTAGCACCACTCATGCTCCTACTTCTCTCATTGGACGACTGAATGCTTTTTTCCTCAGTTGTCCACTCTATGGTGCTCTTACTCTTAATCCAGGAAAAATGTATCACGATTACCTATGTGAGTTTTGGTATACTGCTGTGTATGTTGAAAATACTCAATCCATCAACTACACATTGCAACAAGGCACCAGGGCCTTCACTCTCACTGCTGACTCTCTTAGAGATATTCTTCATTTGAATTATCTGGCTGAAAATGAGATGGCAATTACTCTCCCTACTGGTCTTAATTACAGGGATGTGTGTAGACTGATGGGACACACTGATATACTGGATGAGCATGGCCAGTTATCAAGGAAATGCACCATCTACATGAGCAAGCTTTCAGACTCATGGAGATACTTCTTCACTCATCTTGTTGAGTGTTTGGGTGGCAGTTCTGGAGGGTTGGACCAGATAAATCAAATGTAACTCCAGATTGCCTACTGTCTCTGGTTCGGATACAGAGTAGATTTTGCTCAGATTTTCTTTGATGATTTGGTAGAGCGTCTAAGGGTGAAAGGTAGAAAACCTCATATTCCTTATATTCGTTTTCTGTCACTTGTATTTTTAAGAGCTCTAGGTGATGAGTATGATTACGACACAAATCATTTTTCTGTGTGTGAATATCTGAGGGAATTGAGTTCATTAAAGTCAAGAGCTGGTGAGGTTGAAATTCCTGTAAATATGTTGAACCATTTTAGAAATGATGCACTTGATGCATCATCATCAGATGAGCAGGAAGAGGCTCCAGGAGGGAACCAGATTGGTGAAGGACCCTCTGGAGTCCTCAGTGCTGAAATTGTACAACCAGTGACCCAGGTGGCTCCTGAAGTTCAGCAGACTGAAATTGTTACTCGACCAAGAACTTCCAGACGTCTTAGGAAGGTTGGAGTTCAGGTCAATCCAAATAGAGCCGAATCGAGCCATCCAGGTGATATCATGAATGAAGATGGGTCTCTGATTGTTGAGCAAGTAGAAAATGTTGTACAGATTGATGAGCAGGTGACTGGTGAGCAAGATGCTCAGTTGGACTTGAATAGAGAAGTGGATGATCAGACAGTTGGGATGGCTCCAGATTGGGATGAGGTAGATTCCCCAATGTCTGAAGGTAATATGTTTGATGTGAATATGAATTTTCTGGGTGATGAAGTAGAAAATGTGGTTACTTCTGTTATTGCTTCAGTCACCCAACCACTTATCTCTACTGAAATGCCACCACCACCAGAATCCATTATTGCACCACCACCACCACCACCACTTTCAATTCCACTAAACACTCCTTATTTCAATCCTCCCACACAAAATCAACCACCACCAATTAATTTTCCTGAACACCATGTGCTGGACTTAACTATTGTAACATCTGAAACTTCCACTGAAGGGGTCCAGGCACAAGTACCTTTGGTGACCAGGTTGGCTTCTGAACTGACACCTCCCAGTGGTCTCTCCACTTCTTATTCAGCCGAGGTCCAAGGCCTTTTAAGTAAGGTGGCGGACCTGGAGAGATCACTCCAGTCTTCATCCCAGGTTGTTTCTAATTTTAAGTCTTTATTATTATTATAACACGATTTCTAACACCGAATTCAAGTCATCAATGGTGGATTTGGTGAGTGTGTGTTCTTGGTGTTTGTGTGTGTTTTGAGAGAGAATTGTGTGTTAAAGTTATCAGGTATTAAAGTTATGAAAGGATTATAAAAAGTTATGATCTATAAGGTATGAGAGGGCTATTTATAGTCTAACTATACAATTATGCTAATTGTCACAATTAGCCCCTCAACCTTAGTGATCATTTATCTATGATTTAATAACAAGAAATTCCTCTAATCTAGATTACAATTTATCACTATTTTTGGATTTCTAACATTCTCCCCCTTAGTGATACATTGTAATGAATGAAGTACGTGTTATATTGTCTTGTAGGAATGAATTTGATGAGCCCGGTGGTGAAGACAATTGGAGTGTTGAAACAAGTCTTCAAAGCTTTCTCTTTTGTCTTTGAAAACTTGATTCAGTCTTGGTCTTGGACTTCTTGAAATTAAATCATGTGATGATTCTCAATGTTCTTTTTGAACAGAGAATAATGAATGCGTGTGTTTTGAATCTTCGAGGATTGTTGAATCATGAATCAGAGTTGTCTTTTGAAATGCGGAAGGTATGAATCTTGGTTTTGATTTTTCAATCTTCGAATTTTGAGTGAAATTCAACTTATCGATTCTTCATTCTTTGATTCTTGAGTGAATCTCATCTTCTTGAAATTAAATCATGTGATGATTCTCAATGTTCTTTTTGAACAGAGAATAATGAATGCGTGTGTTTTGAATCTTCGAGGATTGTTGAATCATGAATCAGAGTTGTCTTTTGAAATGCGGAAGGTATGAATCTTGGTTTTGATTTTTCAATCTTCGAATTTTGAGTGAAATTCAACTTATCGATTCTTCATTCTTTGATTCTTGAGTGAATCTCATCTTCTTGAAATAAATTTTCATGAATATGTACTCTCCCCCTTGATGTATGCACTGTAGTTTCTTGATAAAATGTAGTTGTATGAATTGAAGATCTTGCATGAAGTGTGTTTGATGAAGACTCTTTTGAAGCTTTACTTCTTTGACTTGAATCTTCTGACAAATCTTTCAACCTTTTTGAAGCTTTGATCTTTTTCACATCAACATGAACATTTTGGAGAGTAAGCAATTGAATGAGGTTTGGATGAAATTCTTATGAAGTAATCATGCTCCCCCTCAATCCATGAGTATAAACATTTTGGAGCATCTTTGAACTTTTGAAGTATCTTGAGTGAAAATCTTTTTATCTTCGGTTTCATTCTTATCTTTGACGTCAATTCAGATTCCCCCTTTTTTAAAATCAAAATCTCAATCAACTAAAATCTAGTGAATCTGAAACTTCCACTGAAGGGGTCCAGGCACAAGTACCTTTGGTGACCAGGTTGGCTTCTGAACTGACACCTCCCAGTGGTCTCTCCACTTCTTATTCAGCCGAGGTCCAAGGCCTTTTAAGTAAGGTGGCGGACCTGGAGAGATCACTCCAGTCTTCATCCCAGGTTGTTTCTAATTTTAAGTCTTTATTATGTTATAACACGATTTCTAACACCGAATTCAAGTCATCAATGGTGGATTTGGTGAGTGTGTGTTCTTGGTGTTTGTGTGTGTTTTGAGAGAGAATTGTGTGTTAAAGTTATCAGGTATTAAAGTTATGAAAGGATTATACAAAAGTTATGATCTATAAGGTATGAGAGGGCTATTTATAGTCTAACTATACAATTATGCTAATTGTCACAATTAGCCCCTCAACCTTAGTGATCATTTATCTATGATTTAATAACAAGAAATTCCTCTAATCTAGATTACAATTTATCACTATTTTTGGATTTCCTATGTATCATTGAGATATGCACAAAACAAGTCTCTAACATAGTTCGGTCTGTGGCTTTGCAACCACGAGATTGCTTCAAAGAATAAAAATCATGATTATGACAGCCGAAGCGTTTGATAACCACAATCTTTTATCCTTAAAGACTTTTTAGGGAAAAACGAGGTCACTTAGACTTCTCGTTAACTCAATAATCACATAAATGTAATTACGAGACCTACTTTCAACGTTGGAAAAGATGTTAGCATTGGTAGGATTTCCATTCGATCATTATGGAATATCAATTAAGATATCACTACGAATGTTCCGGCTATATCACAAAGATAAGCAATAATATCACAAAGATATGACTCGAATGTGTCCTATATAAAAAAATGAATGATGATCAAATTAATGACCAAGCAAGATAGCTCTAGACACAAAGTGATCAAATAAAGTCGGGGACTGGAGCAGAATGTCGCCCTTTTTCAATATCAACATCTTCCAAATGAAGAGTCAATAGAAATGTGAAAATCTCCGTGAGAAATGAAACAAGCATTTGTTAAGAAATACTTGAGTGGTTAGGAAAAGATGTGCATCGCTTCACTGGGTCCATGAAGACTTCTTCAATATCGAGAAATCAACAAATGAAATCCGATAGGAACGTGTTGACCCGGCTTTTTGAGAATTTGGGGAGGGCTTTTGTTTCTTTTAGCCCTTTCTCACAACATCATTTCACCGTAACCTCTCACTTTTCGACTTTACTCCCTCCATTCTATTTGCACGAAAACAACATCACTCAAAATACCCTCACTATCTAATGAAAGAAGTGAATACTCCGGGGTTAGAATTCATCGGCGATGATGAAATTCATGGAGGCAATTTTGAGAAATACCTATCGCTCATGTGCAAACTAATCACCGAACTCCATTTGATTAAAAATCATTGGAAAAACATCAAATGTGTGAATGGAAAAAAATTGTAAACACATTTGAAGTTTTGAAAGTTGTTGAAATCACAAACTCCTCCTTAATCTATGCAGGAATAGATCAAAAAGTTTTCCATAGAAAGGTGGAGCAAAAATTGTTTTTGTGAGATCAAAAAGAGGAAAATCGTTGGTGTGATATTGTCGGAAAAATTTTGATAAACACAAAGTTTTGCGTCAACAACAATGTTGAGAGTAAGACAGCTAGGGAGTACACAAAGGCGTTCAATCCGTCGCATCTTACATCAACAAGTTGGAGGCAATTAAAACATTTAAGCAAATGAAAATCCAATCAATTGTACAAGATGAGACAACAAGGGAGTACACAAAGGCGTTCGATCCTTTGCGTCTCATATCAACAATTGAGAGTTTTGAAAACTTTATTTGAACAACTTGATTGCTATCACACATACATATTCATATAAGAACACTTGGAAGTACACAAAGGCGTTCGATCCTTTGCGTCTCATATCAACAATTGAGAGTTTTGAAAACTTTATTTGAACAACTTGATTGCTATCACACATACATATTCATATAAGAACACTTGGAAGTACACAAAGGCGTTCGATCCTTTGCGTCTCATATCAACAATTGAGAGTTTTGAAAACTTTATTTGAACAACTTGATTGCTATCACACATACATATTCATATAAGAACACTTGGAAGTACACAAAGGCGTTCAATCCGTCGCATCTTACATCAACAAGTTGGAGGCAATTAAAACATTTAAGCAAATGAAAATCCAATCAATTGTACAAGATGAGACAACAAGGGAGTACACAAAGGCGTTCGATCCTTTGCGTCTCATATCAACAATTGAGAGTTTTGAAAACTTTATTTGAACAACTTGATTGCTATCACACATACATATTCATATAAGAACACTTGGAAGTACACAAAGGCGTTCGATTCCTTGTTATCTTATATCAATTTGTATGTATAATAATAAAAGCTTAGAATGTAAAAACACTCTACAAATAAATATATCATTTAAGAACGGGTTGCATACATAGTATATGCAAGCCACTGAAATATATCTTTTTGTTTATTTTTGAAAATATGCAATTTTGTATTTTGGTTTTCTGGAATGTGTCAAGAATTCCTTCAAAAGAGTTAAGGTTTAAGATTTAACATACCTAGCTTGGAGATAAGAAAGTTAAACCTCTTTTCATCCAAAGGTTTTGTGAACAAATCTGCAAGTTGAAAGTCAGTACCCACAAAGTAGAGCTCGATGTCACCTTTCTCAATATGATCTTTGAGAAAATGATATCTAACATCAATATGCTTTGAGCGAGAGTGGTTTACTGAGTTGACTGCAATGGCAATGGCACTCTGAGAATCACAATAGATAGGGATATGATCATATTTCAGACCATAATCAGTTAGTTGTGTCTTCATCCATAAAACTTGAGCACAACAACTAGCCGCAGCCACATATTCTGCTTCAGCCGTTGATAGAGACACACAATTCTGTTTCTTGGAAGACCAACTCACAATTTTATCGCCTAAAAATTGTAAAGTACCGGAAGTGCTCTTGCGATCAAGTTTACAACCTGCATGATCTGCATCTGAATATGCAGTTAGATTGAATCCAGTATCCCTTGGATACCAGAGACCTAAATCGGGTGTCCCCTTCAGATAACGAAAGATTCGTTTCACAGCTTGATAATGTAAATCAGTTGGAGCAGCTTGATATCTAGCACACATACATATTCATATAAGAACACTTGGAAGTACACAAAGGCGTTCGATTCCTTGTTATCTTATATCAATTTGTATGTATAATAATAAAAGCTTAGAATGTAAAAACACTCTACAAATAAATATATCATTTAAGAACGGGTTGCATACATAGTATATGCAAGCCACTGAAATATATCTTTTTGTTTATTTTTGAAAATATGCAATTTTGTATTTTGGTTTTCTGGAATGTGTCAAGAATTCCTTCAAAAGAGTTAAGGTTTAAGATTTAACATACCTAGCTTGGAGATAAGAAAGTTAAACCTCTTTTCATCCAATGGTTTTGTGAACAAATCTGCAAGTTGAAAGTCAGTACCCACAAAGTAGAGCTCGATGTCACCTTTCTCAATATGATCTTTGAGAAAATGATATCTAACATCAATATGCTTTGAGCGAGAGTGGTTTACTGAGTTGACTGCAATGGCAATGGCACTCTGAGAATCACAATAGATAGGGATATGATCATATTTCAGACCATAATCAGTTAGTTGTGTCTTCATCCATAAAACTTGAGCACAACAACTAGCCGCAGCCACATATTCTGCTTCAGCCGTTGATAGAGACACACAATTCTGTTTCTTGGAAGACCAACTCACAATTTTATCGCCTAAAAATTGTAAAGTACCGGAAGTGCTCTTGCGATCAAGTTTACAACCTGCATGATCTGCATCTGAATATGCAGTTAGATTGAATCCAGTATCCCTTGGATACCAGAGACCTAAATCGGGTGTCCCCTTCAGATAACGAAAGATTCGTTTCACAGCTTGATAATGTAAATCAGTTGGAGCAGCTTGATATCTAGCACACATACATGTTGCAAACATTATATCTGGGCGAGATGCTGTTAGGTACAACAACGAACCAATCATACTTCGATATCTCTTTTGGTCAAATGGTTTTCCATTTGTATCAGTATTTATGTTTGTTCGAGCAGCCATCGGAGTAGAAATTGAAGAACATGAAGTCATGTCAAACTTTTTCAACATATCATTTATGTATTTACCTTGTGATATAAAAATACCAGTTGGTACATACACATTTGGAGTGTTTAATGGATTTTTTGTCTGAGTTAATCGAGAAGGTTGTTCTTGAACATTCACTTGAGAAGAATTATCCTGAGAGGATGGTGGAGAAATATCAGTAGAAGAGGATTCTTGCTCTGAAGAACTTGATGAAGATTCATGAATGTTGTCAGGAACTGGATCGTTGTTATGAAGAGGTTCATTGTTTTGAATTGGTTCAAAGATGACCTGAGGTTCTTGATCATGAATCGGTTTTGAATTATAGAATTCTTCAAAAAGAATATCTAATTCATCACTTGTTGGAGTTGGAAACTTCTTGAATATAGAAGCTAAGGTAGAATTCCTTGTAGAAGTACTTGAAGTACTTGGATCATTACTTGTTGGCAGCAAACCTTCTTGCTTAAAAATCATGCCTGACATCTCATCAAACCAAACATTCATTGTTTCTTGAATTGTGTTGGTTCGACGATTATAGATTCGATAGGCAATTGATGTTTTGGAATAACCAACAAAATATCCTTCATCACCTTTCTTCTCGAACTTTCCAAGATTCTCCCGATCATTCAAAGTGTAACAAACACACCCAAATATATGAAAGTAGTTGATGTTGGGTTTGCGTTTGTTAACAACCTCATAAGGAGTCTTTTCAAAACGCTGATTGATAATGGACCGATTCTGAGTGTGACATGCAGTGTCAACAGCTTCAGCCCACATATTGGATGGCAATTTGGAATAAGCAAGCATTGTCCTTGCTGCTTCCACCAGCGATCGATTTCTCCTTTCAACAACACCGTTTTGTTGTGGGGTGCGAACTGCTGAGAATTGATGAGTGATACCTTTGGATTTGCAGAATTCATCAAAAACAGCATTCTTGAACTTAGTTCCGTTATCCGAACGGATGTAACGAACTGGAAGTTGAAGATTTACTTGAGTATTTGTGATGAAATCTATCAACATCTGAGTTGTTTCATCTTTGGATGCAAGGAACTTGACCCAAGTATATCTTGAATAATCATCAACAATAACCAAGATGTATTTCTTCCCATTTCGGCTTTGTACTTTCATTGGCCCACAAAGATCCATGTGAAGCAAATGAAGAGGTGCTAATGAATTTGGAGATTTCTTCGGTTTATGAGAAGCTCTCTTAATCTTCCCAACAGCACAAGAAGGACAAACATGCTCACTTTCATACTTATAGTCAGGTAAGCCTTCAACAAGATGCTTGTTGACCAAAGTATTGATGGTTTGAAAATTCAGATGAGAAAGCCTTCTATGCCATAACCAAGAATTCTTTGAAGTAGCCTTTGAAATGAGACAAATATTATCGGTTGGTTGGTTATCATCGAGATTGACGGTAAAAAGATTATCATCACGATCACCACAAAGAATATCAACTCCATCTAGAGTTTGGACTTTGCAAAGAGATTTTCGAAACAGAACTTGAAGATTGTTGTCACAGAATTGTCCAACACTGAACAAGTTATGACTTAATCCTTCAACATAGTGAACTTTCTGATGATAATTCCATTTCGTTCAATGTCTCCATAACCTAAGATAGGAGCGAAATTGTTGTTTCCAAAGCGAACTGTTCCATGAATCTTTCAACAAAATTCTTGAGCAAAGATTTATTTCCAGTCATGTGCTTCGAACACCCGGAATCGAGTATCCAAACACAGATGGTTATTTCCTGCAATCAAAGAAATTTAACCGTTTTTAGGTACCCACTTGAAGACGGGTCCTTTATGGTTAGTTAAAACAGGCAGGGTATATAACTTAGGATATGCATTCAAACATGTTTTCGAATCAACATAAGCATTAACAAGCACATTATCAACAAACACCTTTGAATAAAAAGTACGAACATTCACATGAGAATTGTAACACCCGTTTCGTAAAAATATGGATTTCCAAAAATTTCGCCTAACGGCGTTAAATCATGCGGAAACGATTTAGGAAAATACTCAACTAAGGAAAACAGTTGAGAAAACATTGGTGGTGTTACTAATAGCATCAAATCTGTAATAAAAGAAATCCATAAGATTGCCCAACATAAAGCAATCATAACATAGTCATTACATAAGTTCCATAAAGGAAATCAATAACATAAGGTCTATGCGAAGCTATTGGGTAAACTAAAGCCAGCTTGATCATCTACCCATCTCTCGCCAAAGCTTCACACGTCATCTCACTGCCTAACCTGAGGGGTGTCAACACATTAAAAGAAACAAGTGTTAGCTATAAAGCTAAGTAAGATAACACCAGGTTTAAGCAAAACATTTCATCCATTTAAATCGTCACTTTAACACATTACGTCATTTTAATTAGGCATTCACACCACCGTATAAACGTATCCACATCACATATAAGCATAGAGTTCATGACCCTAAGTGTGCCTAATCAATTCCGTCATTTCATCTCATCTCATTAGGTTGTGACTAGGTCACCGTTAAGTTGTAACCGAAGTTACCATTAAGGAAAGACAATGTCGATCCATGAGTAGCACGTTATGTTCATGACATTAGGTGGGTCATCAGGCCACCCGAAACTACTCGCCACATATGACTTGTTGCAAGGAACCACCCGAGCAACCATTTTAACATACCTATAACCACCGTCAGGCATGACGTACCTATTACCACCGTCAGGCACCATCTATACGTACCTATTACCACCGTAAGGCACGACGTACCTATTACCACCGTAAGGCACAGGTTATGCATAACACTTAACATCTAATTAGCTCGAGCATTTATCGTATTTAGTTTAGATTTCCACCTTTAACCTAAACTAATCCATACTATCATCTTTTCACGTTAGGGCCCTTAAAACGTGCACGTGTCATGGCAACCTAAAAAGGTCTAGTGTTCTAGATGAACAAGCCACATATACATGCACAAATCAACATCACATCATATCATTAACCACCGTTCATCATAGCATAAAATATCGTTAAGCATATCATCGCATATCATATCATAAACCACCGTTCATCATATCATATCATAAACATAACTACGGGGAAGCATTTTAGGCATAGGCATCGTCATCATTATTCCCCGAGTACCTCCCATATCAACCCAACCACATTATAGGTTATACATTACCGTTATGGAGGTTATAGTTTATGAAACCATTTTCGTTGCACCCTCAGCGTGACAAAAGTAGTGTATCTTACCTCGTAGTAGTGTACGCGAGCGAACAGAGAGCTAATAGTGCTTAATAGTAATCCCCGACACCTATCGTACATTAACATATGAAATATAAGTCATTTGGGACCTTAAAACGACTCTCGTATGACCTTAGGACTGACTACGTAAAAGTCCAGCTTTAAACCTTACGAATTTAGCCTAAACGAATTTAGAAAACGAATTTGAGCATCAAACGAACTTAGCCTTCGTTTTTAGTTTCAAACGAAGATGATCTTCGTTTTGTCAAACGAAGTTAGATTCCAGAAAACGAATTTAACACACAAACGAACTTAGACTTCCTTTTCAAACGAATTTAGACTTTTACTTAGCAAACGAGTTTAACTCACACATTATCAAACGAAAATAGACTCCTAATGAACGACTTTAGTTTCCCACGAAGTTAAACTTCGTTCACCAAACGAAGATGACCAACAGGGAACGAATTTAGCCATCAGGAACTTAACTTCGACCAGAATTCGTAAAACGACTTTGTTCTTCATTTTTCCAGAAATCAATCGACTTGGGCTTCACCCAAAACACGTTTTTGACATTGTTAAACATATTTTGATCATTAATTGGCTTAAACACATAATAAACCCTAACTTATCAAAAACCCTTTATAAAATCATTTGATCTGAAAATATCGACAACAAATCATTGATTACCTGAACAAACAGTGGCTGATCCGATTCAATACAAAACACACGATTTGATTGACCAAAACTTGAAGATTTTCTTAAGAAATCAAGAAAGAATTGAAGGAACTTTTGCATTAGTTTTAATTATGTTTAATGGCTGCAAAATTAACCTAGATTAGGCTAATCCCATGCCAAACCCGTTTTTAACTTTTCAGCTTTGGCAAAATTGGTCCCTGGACTTCATATTGACTTTATTTCGCTTGAAAACGCCTATTGGGGATATACATAACACATGGAAGCACTTTCGCACACTACATAAGCCTTTTACACATCATTAAGTCTACTTTATTGTCACTCATTAAAGATAATTAAATCTCACATATAGGGCACATAAACATATAAACACATATTGTCCACATAACATATCACGGACTTAGAATTTGACCTAACGACGTTAGTCAACATATACGTTTAAGTTTTGGGATGTTACAATTACCTCCCCCTTAAGAGGATTCCGTCCCCGGAATCACTTCAGCATCAAAAAGGTGGGGATAGGTCTCCCGCATTACGGACTCGGTCTCCCAAGTCATACTTTCGCCGTGATTGTGTTTCCACTTTATGAGAACTAGATCGATAGTCTTTCGTCGTAGCTTCTTTTGTTTCCTTCCCAATATAGCAACAGGTTCATCGACAATCTGCTTGTTGGGATTAATACTTACGTCCTCGAGTGGAATGACATCCGTTTCATTCGCATAGCACTTACGTAGGTAACACACATGAAATGTGTTGTGAATTCCATTAAGTTCTGGAGGTAAGTCCAGCTTAAATGCCTGTTCATTAACCTTCTTAATGATCTTAAAAGGTCCAATGAATCTGGGGCTTAACTTTCCACGTTTTCCAAACCGTAATACACCTTTCCAAGGCGACACTTTGAGTAAAACCATTTCGCCTTCTTTAAAATCGAACGGCCTCCTTTTCTTATCAGCATATGACTTTTGCCTTTCGCGAGCAACACGTAAGGCTTTCTTTGCAACATTAACTTTATCGGCCGTAATTTGTACCACTTCGGGTCCAGCAAATTGCTTTTCCCCGGGCTCCAACCAACAACTAGGAGTCCGACACTTTCTACCATATAACATCTCATAAGGTGGCATTCCAATGCTCGCATGATAACTATTGTTATACGCAAACTCGATAAGAGGTAGGTGTTTATCCCACGAACCACCATAATCCATTACACAAGCTCTGAGCATATCTTCGAGCGTTTGAATAGTCCTTTCACTTTGCCCATCGGTCTGCGGGTGATAGGCTGTGCTCAGACGAACTTGAGTACCAACTTCCCGTTGAAAACTCTTCCAAAAGTTGGAAACGAATCGAGCATCACGATCGGACACAATCGATATCGGAACACCATGTTTAGTAACCACTTCATCAATATACAACGTAGCGAAGTTCTCCATAGGAGCAGTCTCACGAACTGGGAGAAAGTGAGCACTCTTCGTTAATTGATCGACAATAACCCATATCATATCGTGACCACGAGGCGTCCTCGGAAGTTTGGTCACAAAATCCATCGTAATGTGATCCCATTTCCACTCAGGGATCTCAAGTTGCTGAAATTTCCCGTAAGGCTTTTGATGTTCAGCTTTCACTTTAGCACACGTCAAACATTTCTGTACATACATCATTACATCGTTCTTAATACTGGGCCACCAATAAATAGGCTTCAAATCTGCATGCATCTTTGTGGCACCAGGGTGTACAGAATACTTAGTTTTGTGAGCTTCATCCATTACTAACTCACGATTGCCTCCATAGAGAGGAACCCATATTCTACCTTTGTAAGTTCGAAGGCCACGACTATTTTCTTCCATTTGGAGTCTGTTCTTCTTCTTTTTCCCAATAGACTCCGCTTTCACATTATCATCCTTTAACGCTTCGATTTGAGCTAATCGAATAGGTTCCAGTAAATTCGACTCAATCTTTGTAATCATCGCACATAATCTACTCTTCGCATATCCTTTGCGGCTTAAGGCATCAGCAACCACATTAGCTTTGCCTGGGTGATATTTAATTTCACAATCGTAATCCTTTAATAACTCCATCCACCGCCGTTGTCTAACATTCATGTCCTTCTGAGTAAACACATACTGTAAGCTCTTATGATCCGTATAAAGGGTACACTTTGTACCATACAGATAATGTCGCCACAACTTCAGAGCAAAAACAACCGCAGCCAGCTCAAGGTCATGAGTAGGATAGTTCCGCTCATGAGGCTTCAGCTGTCGAGAGGCGTAAGCGATAACTTTGTCTCGTTGCATTAATACACACCCTAACCCCGTGATGGATGCGTCACTATAGACCACTAAATCATCTGTTCCTTCGGGTAAGGCTAAGACTGGAGCTTCACACAACTTCTTTTTCAACGTTGTGAAGGCTTTCTCTTGAGCATCGGTCCACACAAACTTCACACCTTTCTTCGTTAGTTCCGTCATTGGCTTGGCAATGCGCGAGAAATCTTGAATAAAACGTCGATAGTAGCCAGCCAAACCGAGAAAACTCTTTATTTCTGTTGGAGACTTAGGCTGCTCCCACTTCGACACCGCTTCTATCTTTGCAGGATCCACTTTTATACCATCAGAGGAGACGACATGGCCGAGGAAATGAACTTCCTTTAGCCAGAACTCACACTTGGAGAACTTAGCATAAAGCTTTTTCTCTCTGAGGACTTGAAGGACAGCCCTCAAATGCTCTCTATGTTCCTCTTCCGTCTTTGAATACACAAGAATGTCGTCGATGAAAACAATAACGAAATGATCCAAGAATGGTCGACAGACACGGTTCATCAAATCCATAAACTTCGCTGGAGCATTTGTCAAACCGAATGGCATGACAAGGAACTCGTAATGACCATATCGAGTTCGGAACGCTGTTTTGGCTACACTTTCTTCTTCAACCTTTAATTGATGATAGCCAGACCGTAAGTCAATCTTTGAAAAATAAGAAGCACCTTGAAGTTGATCGAATAAATCATCAATGCGAGGGAGTGGATATTTATTCTTCACCGTTCTTTTATTCAGCTCGCGATAATCGATACACATGCGCATGGATCCGTCTTTCTTCTTTACGAAAAGGATAGGAGCACCCCATGGAGAGGAACTCGGACGAATGAAACCTTTATCTAAAAGTTCCTGAATTTGAGTCATCAGCTCCTTCATCTCTGTCGGAGCTAATCGATACGGAGCTTTGGCTACAGGAGTAGCACCAGGAATAAGGTCAATAGAAAATTCAACCTCACGATCCGGAGGAAGACCTGGAAGATCTTCAGGGAAAACATCAGGAAACTCGGAAACAACTTCGACATCAGAGACTGTAGGCTTCGCGATACGGGAATCGATGACATAAGCTAGAAAATGTGACTTAGTTTGTCGTATACAACGAAGTGCTTTCATCATCGAGATCACCTTAACATTTCCCGGCTTCTTGTCACCATAAACACAGACACCTTTACCGTCGGGAGTAGCGATTCGGACTATCTTTTTCGAACATAGGACGACAGCATCATTCTTAGACATCCAATCCATACCGAGAACAACATCGAAACTAGGAATGGTAGCGGGTAACAGGTTAGCAGTAAACGAACGACCCTCTATTTCTAAAGGACAATCAGAGTAACCTTCCCGAATAATAGACGTTGCACCATTAGCCACTTCTACTTCTATAGGGCACCGTAAAGAACTAGTAGTCATGTCTAACTTAGGAGCAAACAGAGTAGACACAAAAGATTTGTTCGCACCAGAATCAAATAACACATTAGCAGGTTTGGAGTTAACAATAAGGATAGCAGTAACTACCTGATCATCGTCTTTTGCCTCCTCAGCCGTCATCTGAAAAGCACGGGCTTTGGCTTTGGAAGCTTCTGCCTTCTTTCCCTCATCTTTCTTCATCTGCGGGCAGTCTGCAATACGGTGCTTGGTGTCTCCACATTTATAACATCTTGCCTTGTCAGTGCATTGATCAATGGTATGACCCTGAGTTCCACACCTATTGCACCTGCGGGTCTTTGTAGAACACTGACCAGAATGGATAGATTTGCAGCCTGGGCACCATTTTCCATCCTTGTCTGCCCTTCCCTTGTCAGAGGACGATGAAGATCCCTTAAATTTCTTACCAAAACGATTTGACCCACCAAACCTCCGTTTATTGCCAGACTTCTTCTCATCTTCTTTCTTTTCAACTTTCTTATCCGCAGCAAAATCATCATCAAGCTTTTTGGATTCTTTGATTGCTTCAGTTAGGGTCTTATGCTGCCTACAAATACCTCGATAACTTGGAGGTAAACCATCGACATAGCAGGCGACTTGATCTGCATCAGTTCTGAATAGATGACCCACAAATTTCATCTTTTCCATAAAGGAGCGAGCATAATCATTGACTTTACCAATTTCAGCCGTCAAAGCACGAAACTCCTTTTCCATCTTGCGCTGTTCATGAGTCCCGATATACTCCTCAATAAACTTCTGCTTGAAGGTAGCCCATGTGATAGCAGATACCATATCTGGAGTCATCGAAATAGTAATGCTCTTCCACCAATCTCGAGCACCTTCTTTCAACATTCTACTCGCACACAACACCTTTTTATCCTCTGGACAGTCACAAGCTTCAAAGACCATCTCAGTATCATCAAGCCATTCCATACAGCCTACTGCGTTAAGTGTTCCATTGAATTTCTGAGCTCCACACTTCTGGAAACTTTCGAACTTAAATCGAGGAGCTTGAACTACATTAGGAGGAGCCACATCAACATTAACAGGGGGAACGACAACATTATCCACTGGTGGCTCAATGTGGTGAGATGGCACTGAGTAGTTGCCATCAGTTCCTTCAGCATTCTCAGCAAGAGCGTTGTTCAGTTGCTCTTGAGTCTGTGCTAACTGGGCTTGGAGAGTCAGCACAAGATTGTACAGTTCAGCTGCATTAGGGATTTGCTCCACCACTGCTTCGTTAACTCTAGGTGGATTGCCGGGAGGTGGAGGCATAGGACCTAATGGACTTGGCTGGTTGACTTGCTGGGGGTTTCCTCGATTTCTATTCGTATTGGCTGCAACAGCAGCAGCATTGGCAGCATTAGAAGCACCTGCACCCGGATGTACAGGTGGAGTAACGCTAGCAGTAGCTCCGTCGCGTTGGATGTTGCGGTTGCGAGTGTTAACCATTTTCCTTCAATAAAATGGTGGAGTCGATAAGCGCAAAATAAAACAAAAGTTCGTTGGGATAAGGCTAAATCATATCATCGTAACATAAACATCTCGTAAGCCTTATCATACTCGCACTCATCCCAACCCATCCTACATCACATGTCATCACTAGCTAAGGCATCCTACGAGTACCTAGCATGCATATCCTAAGTTTAAGTCCAAATCCTATGGTCAATAGGCCTTGGTTCACTTAAACTACTTCTCTGATACCAACTTGTAACACCCGTTTCGTAAAAAATATGGATTTCCAAAAATTTCGCCTAACGGCGTTAAATCATGCGGAAACGATTTAGGAAAATACTCAACTAAGGAAAACAGTTGAGAAAACATTGGTGGTGTTAACGTACCTATACCACCGTCAGGCATGACGTACCTATTACCACCGTCAGGCATGACGTACCTATTACCACCGTCAGGCATGACGTACCTATTACCACCGTCAGGCATGACGTACCTATTACCACCGTCAGGCACGACGTACCTATTACCACCGTCAGGCATGACGTACCTATTACCACCGTCAGGCATGACGTACCTATTACCACCGTCAGGCATGACGTACCTATTACCACCGTCAGGCATGACGTACCTATTACCACCGTCAGGCATGACGTACCTATTACCACCGTCAGGCACGACGTACCTATTACCACCGTCAGGCATGACGTACCTATTACCACCGTCAGGCATGACGTACCTATTACCACCGTAGGCACGACGTACCTATTACCACCGTCAGGCATGACGTACCTATTACCACCGTCAGGCATGACGTACCTATTACCACCGTCAGGCATGACGTACCTATTACCACCGTCAGGCATGACGTACCTATTACCACCGTCAGGCATGACGTACCTATTACCACCGTCAGGCACGACGTACCTATTACCACCGTCAGGCATGACGTACCTATTACCACCGTCAGGCATGACGTACCTATTACCACCGTCAGGCATGACGTACCTATTACCACCGTCAGGCATGACGTACCTATTACCACCGTCAGGCATGACGTACCTATTACCACCGTCAGGCATGACGTACCTATTACCACCGTCAGGCATGACGTACCTATTACCACCGTCAGGCATGACGTACCTATTACCACCGTCAGGCATGACGTACCTATTACCACCGTCAGGCATGACGTACCTATTACCACCGTCAGGCACGACGTACCTATTACCACCGTCAGGCATGACGTACCTATTACCACCGTCAGGCATGACGTACCTATTACCACCGTCAGGCATGACGTACCTATTACCACCGTCAGGCATGACGTACCTATTACCACCGTCAGGCATGACGTACCTATTACCACCGTCAGGCACGACGTACCTATTACCACCGTCAGGCATGACGTACCTATTACCACCGTCAGGCATGACGTACCTATTACCACCGTCAGGCATGACGTACCTATTACCACCGTCAGGCATGACGTACCTATTACCACCGTCAGGCATGACGTACCTATTACCACCGTCAGGCATGACGTACCTATTACCACCGTCAGGCATGACGTACCTATTACCACCGTCAGGCATGACGTACCTATTACCACCGTCAGGCATGACGTACCTATTACCACCGTCAGGCATGACGTACCTATTACCACCGTAAGGCATGACGTACCTATTACCACCGTCAGGCATGACGTACCTATTACCACCGTCAGGCATGACGTACCTATTACCACCGTCAGGCATGACGTACCTATTACCACCGTCAGGCATGACGTACCTATTACCACCGTCAGGCATGACGTACCTATTACCACCGTCAGGCACGACGTACCTATTACCACCGTCAGGCATGACGTACCTATTACCACCGTCAGGCACGACGTACCTATTACCACCGTCAGGCATGACGTACCTATTACCACCGTCAGGCATGACGTACCTATTACCACCGTCAGGCATGACGTACCTATTACCACCGTCAGGCATGACGTACCTATTACCACCGTCAGGCATGACGTACCTATTACCACCGTCAAGGCACGATGTACCTATTACCACCGTCAGGCATGACGTACCTATTACCACCGTCAGGCATGACGTACCTATTACCACCGTCAGGCATGACGTACCTATTACCACCGTCAGGCATGACGTACCTATTACCACCGTCAGGCATGACGTACCTATTACCACCGTCAGGCATGACGTACCTATTACCACCGTCAGGCATGACGTACCTATTACCACCGTCAGGCATGACGTACCTATTACCACCGTCAAGGCACGATGTACCTATTACCACCGTCAGGCATGACGTACCTATTACCACCGTCAGGCATGACGTACCTATTACCACCGTCAGGCATGACGTACCTATTACCACCGTCAGGCATGACGTACCTATTACCACCGTCAGGCATGACGTACCTATTACCACCGTCAGGCATGACGTACCTATTACCACCGTCAGGCATGACGTACCTATTACCACCGTCAGGCATGACGTACCTATAACCACCGTTAGGCATGACGTACCTATTACCACCGTCAGGCACCATTTATACGTACCTATTACCACCGTAAGGCACGACGTACCTATTACCACCGTAAGGCACAGGTTATGCATAACACTTAACATCTAATTAGCTCGAGCATTTATCGTATTTAGTTTAGATTTCCACCTTTAACCTAAACTAATCCATACTATCATCTTTTCACGTTAGGGCCCTTAAAACGTGCACGTGTCATGGCAACCTAAAAAGGTCTAGTGTTCTAGATGAACAAGCCACATATACATGCACAAATCAACATCACATCATATCATTAACCACCGTTCATCATATCATATCATAAACATAACTACGGGGAAGCATTTTAGGCATAGGCATCGTCATCATTATTCCCCGAGTACCTCCCATATCAACCCAACCACATTATAGGTTATACATTACCGTTATGGAGGTTATAGTTTATGAAACCATTTTCGTTGCACCCTCAGCGTGACAAAAGTAGTGTATCTTACCTCGTAGTAGTGTACGCGAGCGAACAGAGAGCTAATAGTGCTTAATAGTAATCCCCGACACCTATCGTACATTAACATATGAAATATAAGTCATTTGGGACCTTAAAACGACTCTCGTATGACCTTAGGACTGACTACGTAAAAGTCCAGCTTTAAACCTTACGAATTTAGCCTAAACGAATTTAGAAAACGAATTTATTTGAGCATCAAACGAACTTAGCCTTCGTTTTTAGTTTCAAACGAAGATGATCTTCGTTTTGTCAAACGAAGTTAGATTCCAGAAAACGAATTTAACACACAAACGAACTTAGACTTCCTTTTCAAACGAATTTAGAAAACGAATTTGACACAAACGAACTTAGACTTCCTTTTCAAACGAATTTAGACTTTTACTTAGCAAACGAGTTTAACTCACACATTATCAAACGAAAATAGACTCCTAATGAACGACTTTAGTTTCCCACGAAGTTAAACTTCGTTCACCAAACGAAGATGACCAACAGGGAACGAATTTAGCCATCAGGAACTTAACTTCGACCAGAATTCGTAAAACGACTTTGTTCTTCATTTTTCCAGAAATCAATCGACTTGGGCTTCACCCAAAACACGTTTTTGACATTGTTAAACATATTTTGATCATAATGATCGATTACAAACTCGTTTGATTCCGTTTTGATCATTAATTGGCTTAAACACATAATAAACCCTAACTTATCAAAACCCTTTATAAAATCAGATTTGATCCTTTATAAAACATCATTAGATCTGAAAATATCGACAACAAATCATTGATTACCTGAACAAACAGTGGCTGATCCGATTCAATACAAAACACACGATTTGATTGACCAAAACTTGAAGATTTTCTTAAGAAATCAAGAAAGAATTGAAGGAACTTTTGCATTAGTTTTAATTATGTTTAATGGCTGCAAAATTAACCTAGATTAGGCTAATCCCATGAACACCCTTCCTCCTATTAACATTCTTTCTCCTCTTTCTTTTCTTCTTTTTCTCAACATCCTTTTGGTTACTAGTGATCTTAGGTACTAAAGTATTAGCAACCCATCTAGCACCACTAGTTATGCTCTTTCCACCTGTTGAATTGAAATTAAGAAGATTAGAACTAGAAGTTTTAAACACTTTCATCTTTTTGGAATCTTTTGGAGGTGAGGAAACTTCTTGCTTCTTTGGTTTATCATGAGAAAACCATCCATATCTATCCCTATATCTAGTTGTACCATTTGATGCATCCTTAGTTAGCGAAACTGTGCTAGACTTAGACACCTTAGGTATAGAACTAGATTGAGAGCTAGATTGAGAAGCATTAGGATAGTCTTTCGGAAGTTTCACTTTGGTGTACTTTGTCCTGTGTGGAGTCTCAGCTTGTTCCTTTTTGACATGTTTCACAGGGGTAGCAACAAAGGTTTCTAACTTAATGGTCTTTGGTTCAGTCTTGACGAGTTTGGTCTTAACTCGTTTCTTTGAGTAATATGAAGTTGGAGCTTTGGACAATGGTTTTTGAGATTCCACTTTTGTTTCCACTTTTGTTTCCACTTTTGTTTCCACTTTGATTTTGGTAGATTCAATCTTTTTCTCAGTTTCTGAATTAAAAACATATTCTCCCTCCATGAATTTATCAAAATCATTCTTTGTGAAATCTTTGGAAAAAGAAAATTTCAATGGAGATTGATTAGTTTCAGATTCATTTGAAAGTTTTGAAAAATCAGGAATCTTGGTGTCCAACTTCACAGTATGGGTAGTCTCAGAAATTAGGTCAACTTGAACTGACACATCTTTGGTTTCACAAGAAAATTGAGTAGAAGTATCAACACCTATACTAGCACTAGGCTTAGGGTGAACAACTAACTCATCAACAGTGTTGCATGTGAAAAACCTATAGAAGTACCATATCAAAACTAAACTATGTGCAAGTTCTTCATTAGATAAATCAGATTGCACATAATCATCAGCTATAAATGTAGCAGTATTTTGACAAGTACATTCAAGAAAATCAGTCAAGGTCTGGGTAGAGGTATTGGTAGATGAATCACAAGTAGTTTGGGTAGAATTGTCTACTAAAGCACTTTGGTTAGTTTGAGTAGAAACATTCTCACAAACTTTCTTAGTATCAACAACAATACACTTATCCTCTGAATTCGGACTTTGAGACTTGAGGTGATTAATAACTTTTTGTTGAGATTCCACCTTTTGTTGTAAACCTTCTATTTGTTTTTCCAAAAATGTGGTTGGAAAGTACATTTTAGTTGGTTTAGGTGGAGTACCGACAGATTCTTGGTTTTGAAAATTTGATTCAATTTCTTCCAATTTGAAAATTGAAGATTCCTTAGTTTTGTATGAATCATTTATTGCATCATAATTAACCAAAAATTCTTGTTTTGGTATTCTCTCAACTTCATCAGTCTCAAATTCGTCATCCAATGGACGAATAAATTGTTGTATCATACCAAGTCGTAGGAATTTTTCATCATACAAGGGTTCAATTTCCTCTTTGGCTTTTTGTAATGGTGTGATATTCTCAAATCCCAACCCGATAAGAAGTTCTGTTTTGTCAATTTTTGACTTGTTGAAATAGGCAGTGAAATTCAAGAGAGGATTTTGTTCAACTTTATATAACTTTTCTTGATAGAAAAGTATATTCTTTTTAAATTCCTCAACTTGTTTTTCAAGATTCTCAATCTCAATGCCTTTTAGAAAACAATTATGATTTAAATCAGAAATCTTCCTTTCGAATTCAACATTGTTTGGTTTAGCCTCTTGAAGCTTTTTATTGAGAATATCAACATCCATTTGTCTTGCATTTGCCCGAAGCCATTCATTGGACTTTTGAATTTCAAGATCTTGATTGGTCTTTTCAAGATCATGAATGGTCTTTTCTAGATTTTGACATTTTTGTAATAACTTAGAATCAGGAGAGACATTCAACTCACATTCTTTAACCAACATCTTATTTTTGTAAGCTTGAAAATCTTGTTTAATAGCATCATGTTCAAAAAGTAATTTTGAATGTTCTTCAAGAAGTTTTGAAAATTTGATTCAATTTCTTCCAATTTGAAAATTGAAGATTCCTTAGTTTTGTATGAATCATTTATTGCATCATAATTAACCAAAAATTCTTGTTTTGGTATTCTCTCAACTTCATCAGTCTCAAATTCGTCATCCAATGGACGAATAAATTGTTGTATCATACCAAGTCGTAGGAATTTTTCATCATACAAGGGTTCAATTTCCTCTTTGGCTTTTTGTAATGGTGTGATATTCTCAAATCCCAACCCGATAAGAAGTTCTGTTTTGTCAATTTTTGACTTGTTGAAATAGGCAGTGAAATTCAAGAGAGGATTTTGTTCAACTTTATATAACTTTTCTTGATAGAAAAGTATATTCTTTTTAAATTCCTCAACTTGTTTTTCAAGATTCTCAATCTCAATGCCTTTTAGAAAACAATTATGATTTAAATCAGAAATCTTCCTTTCGAATTCAACATTGTTTGGTTTAGCCTCTTGAAGCTTTTTATTGAGAATATCAACATCCATTTGTCTTGCATTTGCCCGAAGCCATTCATTGGACTTTTGAATTTCAAGATCTTGATTGGTCTTTTCAAGATCATGAATGGTCTTTTCTAGATTTTGACATTTTTGTAATAACTTAGAATCAGGAGAGACATTCAACTCACATTCTTTAACCAACATCTTATTTTTGTAAGCTTGAAAATCTTGTTTAATAGCATCATGTTCAAAAAGTAATTTTGAATGTTCTTCAAGAAGTTTTGAAAATTCACTTTTAGAAAATGAAATGCTATTTTTCAACTTTTTGTTTTTGTTGGCTAAAGAATTGATATGAGTTGTTAAATCTGATAAAGCTAATCTACATGACTCTTTGTCCTTAATCAAAGAAAAAGTAGAGTCGAGATTTACCTCATCATCTGGGTATTCATCATCAGTGCTTTCTGCTTCAAAGACTTTGTTCTTGGCCAACCTTGCCATATAGCAAACATTAGCAGAGAGATCTTGATCTTCATCATCTGTGAGTAACAGCCATTTGTCATCTTCAGCTAGCAATGCATGTCCTGCTTCGACTTGTTTGGCTAACAGCATCTTCTGCTTGTAATACTCATAGTTCCGCTTTCGAGGTTGTTTGCAATCAACAGCAAAATGTCCAGGAATACCACAATTGTAGCACTTTTTGTCTGATGCCTTACCCTTCTCAACAACTTGTTTCTCATAAACTTCCTTCTTTTCACCATACCTTGATCCATTAGCTTCACCTTGCTCATTACTCTTAGGATGATAGTGTTCCTTCTTGGGAAATGCACTTGTAGAAGAAGTGCGGAGATTGTTGTTTGTTGGCCTTGCTTTGTAAAATTTCCTCTTGAAATGCTTTGTTACCGCGGCAAGAGCTTGATATAGTTCATCTGAAACACCATCTCTTGTAGCCATCATATCATCTCCCTCCTCATCAGATGAAGAAACAACTACCATTTGCCTCTTAAGAGCTTCAGAAATCTTCTTCTCAACTATCAATGCCAAAGGATCAGAAGATACAACTTCTGGCATTTTGTTTGATGAAGCTTTGTTTAGGACTTGGTTTTCATTTAGTTTGAAAGATTCATAAAGAGTATGAATGGTGAACTTGGTCAGATTTTGATGTTGCTTGATCTGTGTTCCAAAATCTTCCCATTCTGGACCAAGAGCTTTGATGAATTTGATGTTTAACTCAATCTCTGTTTTCTTGACATTGTTCTTCCTCAGTTCATTTATGACATTGCAAAATCTGTAGTAGACAGCTTCAAGAGATTCATTAGGCAATTTGGCGAAGTTGTCAAACTCAGTCAAAATATTGGTCAATCTTATCGTCGAAGTCACGTCAGCTCCTTCCATCTGTCTAGCCACCTCATCCCATATCTCCTTGGCCGTATCATAAGAATCAACAGAGCCATAGATTTCATCCGGTAGAGCTTTGTATAAGCATGACCTAGCTCTGTTATCTGCAGCTGTTCGATCTTTTTGTTCAGCATTCAAAAGATCAGGAGTTAGAATTATTGCATCAGTAGTGGGATGGCGATGAACGGCAAGTCCATTAAGGATGGAATCTTTCATCATATGACCATTTGTTTGACTTTCCACATAGTCCATAAATCTTTTCTTCCATAGTCCATAGGAACCACGGTAGAGAACTGGAGGTCTTGTGTCTGAACCCAATGCCAATGCTTCACGAGAAGCCATTTGAATTTGATTTGATTTAAAAAATTGAATTGAATTAAGATCAGAAAATGAAACGATCTTGATAATTGTTGTTTGTTGGCCTTGCTTTGTAAAATTTCCTCTTGAAATGCTTTGTTACCGCGGCAAGAGCTTGATATAGTTCATCTGAAACACCATCTCTTGTAGCCATCATATCATCTCCCTCCTCATCAGATGAAGAAACAACTACCATTTGCCTCTTAAGAGCTTCAGAAATCTTCTTCTCAACTATCAATGCCAAAGGATCAGAAGATACAACTTCTGGCATTTTGTTTGATGAAGCTTTGTTTAGGACTTGGTTTTCATTTAGTTTGAAAGATTCATAAAGAGTATGAATGGTGAACTTGGTCAGATTTTGATGTTGCTTGATCTGTGTTCCAAAATCTTCCCATTCTGGACCAAGAGCTTTGATGAATTTGATGTTTAACTCAATCTCTGTTTTCTTGACATTGTTCTTCCTCAGTTCATTTATGACATTGCAAAATCTGTAGTAGACAGCTTCAAGAGATTCATTAGGCAATTTGGCGAAGTTGTCAAACTCAGTCAAAATATTGGTCAATCTTATCGTCGAAGTCACGTCAGCTCCTTCCATCTGTCTAGCCACCTCATCCCATATCTCCTTGGCCGTATCATAAGAATCAACAGAGCCATAGATTTCATCCGGTAGAGCTTTGTATAAGCATGACCTAGCTCTGTTATCTGCAGCTGTTCGATCTTTTTGTTCAGCATTCAAAAGATCAGGAGTTAGAATTATTGCATCAGTAGTGGGATGGCGATGAACGGCAAGTCCATTAAGGATGGAATCTTTCATCATATGACCATTTGTTTGACTTTCCACATAGTCCATAAATCTTTTCTTCCATAGTCCATAGGAACCACGGTAGAGAACTGGAGGTCTTGTGTCTGAACCCAATGCCAATGCTTCACGAGAAGCCATTTGAATTTGATTTGATTTAAAAAATTGAATTGAATTAAGATTAGAAAATGAAACGATCTTGATAAGATCGTCCTGGGTAAGATCGTTCTGGGAGAGATCGTCCTAAGCAAGATCGTTCTAGGTGAGATCGTTCTAAGCAAGATCGTTCTAGGTGAGATCGTTCTGAGCAAGATCGTCCTAGGTGAGATCGTCTTAGGTTTCGAAGAAATGAAACGATCTTGGTGAAGATCGTCTTAGGTTTCGAAGAAATGAAACGATTAACGATCTTGGTGAAGATCGTCTTAGGTTTCGAAGAAATGAAACGATCTTGGTGAAGATCGTCTTAGGTTTCGAAGAAATGAAACGATCTTGGTGAAGATCGTCTTAGGTTTCGAAGAAATGAAACGATCTTGGTGAAGATCGTCTTAGGTTTCGAAGAAATGAAACGATCTTGGTGAAGATCGTCTTAGGTTTCGAAGAAATGAAACGATCTTGGTGAAGATCGTCTTAGGTTTCGAAGAAATGAAACGATCTTGGTGAAGATCGTCTTAGGTTTCGAAGAAATGAAACGATCTTGGTGAAGATCGTCTTAGGTTTCGAAGAAATGAAACGATCTTGGTGAAGATCGTCTTAGGTTTCTTTCCCAAAACTTATAAGTATTTGAATTGACCAAACCAATCCTTTCGGATTAATTAGCCAGAAACAAACACTACACAACACACACTTGTCTAGAATGATCTTGTGAAGATCGTCTAACAAGCCACAAAGCACAAGAATGAAAAACGAGCTTTCAAAGACTAAGACGATCTTGGGAAGATCGTCCTCCTAGTGAAGATCGTTTTGGTGTCATCTTCTTCATCTCATCAGTTTTCCAGAAAAACTCCATTAACAACTTCAGAAAGCTTCAATAACTTTTGAATTACTGGGAGTTAAATCATGAAATCACTTGCAAACTGAATGTATTCACGTCCGCAACAAGTGTATGAACAAAATTCAACACAAAACACAACAGATTCAAATCCCTCAAATTCGCGCCAAAAACACAAAATTCAATCTCGAGAATTAGATTGAATTGAAACTTGAAACTTGACAGGATTATGTTTTCAACAACCACGAGTCTATTGGTGAACAAATAACTGTGATTTTATGTGATTTGAAGTGTGAATTTTGATGAACCAGTAGGTGAAAAATACGAACAAAAATTGTAAATAAATTTGATTTTGATGAATTTGTGATTGAATTCAGTTATGGATCGTCATCAGATCGATGTTTCTCTCTGATACCACTTGTTATAACACGATTTCTAACACCGAATTCAAGTCATCAATGGTGGATTTGGTGAGTGTGTGTTCTTGGTGTTTGTGTGTGTTTTGAGAGAGAATTGTGTGTTAAAGTTATCAGGTATTAAAGTTATGAAAGGATTATAAAAAGTTATGATCTATAAGGTATGAGAGGGCTATTTATAGTCTAACTATACAATTATGCTAATTGTCACAATTAGCCCCTCAACCTTAGTGATCATTTATCTATGATTTAATAACAAGAAATTCCTCTAATCTAGATTACAATTTATCACTATTTTTGGATTTCTAACAATTATCCAATAATCTTGCATCAGAGATGAATGTTTTTGCTGGGAATGAGAAGCTAGTATTTGAGAAGCTTGATGAACTGGTACTGGCCACAAATTAAAACACTGAAAATATCAAAGTGGCAGTCCAGGGCTTGGAGGCAAGGCTGGTGAATTCTGTTCAGACTGCAGTGAAAGCTGAACTTGTTCAACCACTAGCAGGTCTGACAGATGAGGTTCAGAAGTTGATCACCAGGATTAGTAATATGGAAAGCAGGCCAACCCTTGACCAGAACTCTGTTGTCAGTTCCATCAGTGATGAGTGTGCTAAAAAGTTCAGACACAGTATGTTGAAAGAAATCACTGAAGAGATCTCTGGGTCAGTTCTTAGAACCATTCAAGATGGGTTGTTGCCACAGGTGGTAAAGATGATTGAAAATGAAATGCCAAAGCACTTGTCTTCAGAAATTCAAATTATCAAGAAGGAAGTGACTGAGCTAAGGAAGACTGTGAATATCACAACTCCAGTGGCAGGAAGAACATTTGGTGCTACAGACAGATACATGCTTGAACAATTATGGAATGCCCACAAGTCTCAAACTGGTGGACATTCCAAGGGGGAAAAGTCTATTGCCACTGAGTCCGTTCCAGAAGGGTTAGTGAAGAAAAAGAAAGAAGTAGTTGTAAGTGCAATTGAAAAGGCCTTTGGCACTGAAGCCATCGTGCAACAAGAAAAAGTGACTGGTACTGATGCCAGTGCACAAGAAGTAGTTGGTACTGAAGCCAATGTACAGGTTGAAGAGGCTACTGGTACTGATGCCAGTGAGCCCCAGTTTGAAGCATTCCCAGATATCACAACCACTCTAAAGTCAGTAAAAAGAAAGCAACAAGTGGTATCTGGAGGAGAAATTGAAACTGCTGGAAGTTCATCAGAAATTTCCTACTACTGATGATGACACTTCAAAGAGACTGGAGCAGGAGTGTATAATGATTGAAATCTTTAAGAAAAGGCAAAAGGATGAACTTCAGGCCCACAAGATGGAAATGGCAAAGATGGGGACTCTGGATTCTTATAATGCTGGCAGGTTGGGCATTCATATTGATGTATACAAAAAGATGAAGGAAGACCCCAGAGTTCATCAATGTCTGGATGCTTTGGATGATGTCTATATTCGCTCCAGGTACTCTGAAGAAGAACAAACGTATGATGCTGTAACATATGGTGTCAGTGTAGTTGAACTGATCAGACAAAGGACGGAGGAACTGGTGAACCTCCAGAAAAAGATCAGAAAGAATGCTGGTGCTCTGGAGATAGAGTACAGAAAGAAGATAAAAGGCTTGCCCAAACTCACTGCCAAACAGCTAAAAGCAATCAGGGATGCAGATCTGAGCACTTTCATTCCCTTGGATACTTCACAAAGAATAAATCGTGAAGAAATCCAGACTGCCTTGAAACAAGAGAAGGTATCCAGGGAAACTGAAGCATTGATCCAGGCTGCCAAATTGAAAGACAAATATAATGAACTGATGACGTTCAGGGCTGATGCCAGAAGGATCATAGGTGCAGAGATTAAGCTTGCTGAAAACCATGAAGGCATGACCAGGTTTGAAGTAAAGTTGACCAGAGAGGGTAACTTTACTGATGAAAGGAAGAATGCTTCAGTCCAAGCTTTTGGATGGACTGAACTGAAGGAGATAGGCTTGACTTTCAGGGGGAAAACTGATTTAACTCCTGATGTCAAAGCATTTATGAAGAGGATAGAAAAAGTCTGGAAGAGAATACAATAGATGGAAGCTGCTCTGGGTATGCGACCACCTGTTTCTGTACCATCTTCACCATCTCCAAAGAGGAAGGCCACTGAAGAAGCTCAAGGACATACTTCAAAGAGAAGGGCCTGACTCTTTTATCATTTACTTGTACTTGTATTTAATTCCCAAAATTGTAACTTATTTTCTGTTGATGGCTGTAAATATAGTTGCAATTTTTAATTCACAAAGTAAGTGATCAGATTTAGTCTAAGTTAGAATTAAAAGATGAAACTGGAACACTGATGATCTATAAAGTGTTTTCCAGTAACTTAAAATTTTTAGACTAAATCAAAACAAGTGTTTTTCAAGCATACAAAATTGTATAGATAGAAGCTTGAAAAAACCTTGCATTATTTCTAAACAAATAGGGGGAATTTGTTAGGTCCAGATTTACTGGACTCGCTCCAGACTTGAGGACTGGAGCGACACTGAAGATTTGTCCAGAAATAATGGAAGACCAGTGAGAAAAATACTTGTATAGGAAATCTGGAGTCTTCCAGATTTCAGCTCACTGGACTTCACCCCAGTCCAGATCTATTCTACTGAAGACATTCTCACTGAAGTCAAAGACTGAAGTTAGAATAAAGAAGACTGACAAATGGCGGAGTCCACTGGAAGTCTTACCAGATCTACGACTGGAGCTTTGTCAGTGTTCTAGACCTTACAAGTCTGAACACTGATTACGAGTAATTGACTTTTTGCCTTTACACACTTTTCAAAGAACATTCCACTTGTCTTTACAAAAAGTACTTACGTGTGTAAAGGTAGTTGGTTAAAAGGATAATAAGTCATATTGATGTGACTTTATCCTTGTACCTTAACCAATGCATTTAATGACTTTGTCGGTTCATTAAATGCATGCAACCATATTTGTACGGCACAAATTCACTGGTGAATTTGTTTGCCTATAAATACATAGTCATTTCTTTGTTAAAATTACTTTTAGCAATTAAGGTGAATTTGTCTAAATACTCTCGATCGTAACAGGGATACTTCACAACTTTAAGTATCTCGATCTAAAGAGTTTATTTAGCAAATATAGATCATTTGTAATTCATAGGTTGTTAGGATACTTACATATTTGTATTATCTTGATTCCGCACACCTTGTATTTTATTTAACATCATAAATAAAATACACTTGAAAAATTACATTGTGTTCCACCTTTATTTATTGCTTTAAGTCTTGTAAAATTACTTTTAGCAATTAAGGTGAATTTGTCTAAATACTCTCGATCGTAACAGGGATACTTCACAACTTTAAGTATCTCGATCTAAAGAGTTTATTTAGCAAATATAGATCATTTGTAATTCATAGGTTGTTAGGATACTTACATATTTGTATTATCTTGATTCCGCACAACCTTGTATTTTATTTAACATCATAAATAAAATACACTTGAAAAATTACATTGTGTTCCACCTTTATTTATTGCTTTAAGTCTTGTATTACTTTGTTTATATACTTGCATTTATATTCAAGTAATACTAGTCCAAATCTAGTGCCTATTAGACTTGTTGTATTTTACACTATTGGGTTAAACCATCAAGCTAGGGACTCTACAATATTTTCAATATATAACTGAGACAATTTCTTTATCTTCCAATTCTCCCGTATTGGAATGAAATGAGCAGACTTCGTTAATCGATCGACAATGACCCAAATAGTATCGTATCCTTTCAGGGTTCGAGGCAATTTAGTAATAAAGTCCATAGTAATCTGTTCCCATTTCCAGTCAGAAATTTGGGGTTGTTGGAGCAGCCCAGAAGGCTTTTGGTGCTCCGCCTTGACCATTGAACAATTTAGACACTTTGAGACATAAGTGGCGAAATCTCTTTTCATACCAGGCCACCAATAAAAGTCCTTTAGCCCATGGTACATTTTGTCAGCACCAGGATGGATTGAATACTTAGATCGATGACTCTCGTTCATTAAGAGTTCTCTAAGTCCATTGTACTTGGGAATCCACACTCTGCCCTTGACATGTCGGATCCATCGCCATCCAATTCAAATAAACGTTCAGCATTCCACAATGCTTCTTTCTCGATACGCCCTGGCTGTAGGGCATCGTTTTGATCGTCCAGAACTCTATCCCTTAATGATGAGCCAAGATAAGAACTTACTCTTTTTATGAGACAGATAGGGAAATTCTATCTTTTCGACTTAGCGCGTCAGCAACAACATTTGCTTTACCGGGATGATATTTGAGTTCACAGTCGTAGTCACTGAGTAATTCTACCCATCGGCGTTGTCTCATATTTAGCATTTTCTGATCGAAGATATGCTAAAGACTTTTGTGATCCGTGAATACAGTACACTTGGTACCATACAAATAATGTCTCCAAATTTTTAATGCAAAGACAACCGCTCCGAGTTCGAGATCGTGGATTGTATAGTTCTTTTCGTGGATTTTGAGCTGTCTAGAAGCGTAAGCAATGACCTTACCTTCCTGCATAAGTACACATCCCATTCCCTGATGTGATGCGTCACAGTATACCACGAAGTTTTCAATTCCATTCGGTAACGCTAAAATAGGAGCATTACATAGTCTGTCTTTTAATGTCTGGAATGCCTTTTCTTGGGCATCCTGCCAAATAAATTCCTTAGTCTTCTGAGTTAACAAAGTCAAAGGTTGAGCAACCTTAGAGAAATTCTCAATGAATCTCCTGTAATAGCCAGCCAGTCCAAGAAATTGACGAATTCGTCGGAGTCTTAGGGGCTTCCCACTTCTTTATTGCCTCGACCTTAGATGGATCCACGTGGATTCCATTCGCATTCATTACATGACCCAAGAAGTGTACTTTCCTAATCCAGAATTCACATTTTGAGAACTTCGTGTACAAATCTTGATCCTTGAGCAGTTATAAAATGGTTCTCAGATGACCTTCATGTTCATCTTTAGTTCTCGAGTAAATCAGTATGTCATCAATGAATACAATGACAAACTTGTCGAGATACAGTCGACATACTCGATTCATTAAGTCCATAAACACAACAGGTGCATTGGTTAAACCAAACGGCATAACCAAAAACTCATAATGTCCATATCGAGTTCTGAAGGCTGTTTTAGGAATGTCCGTCTCTCTGACTCTGAGTTGATGATACCCAGATCTGAGATCAATCTTGGAAAAATGTGATGCACCTTCCAGTTGGTCAAACAAGTCATCAATACGAGGTAAAGGGTACCTGTTCTTGACAGTCAACTTGTTCAATTCTCTATAGTCAATACACATGCGCATAGAGCCGTCTTTCTTCTTGACAAATAGGATTGGTGCTCCCCACGGTGATGAACTTGGACGAATCAGTCCTTTAGCTAACAACTCTTGAAGTTGTTCGGACAATTCTTGCATTTTTGACGGCGCAAGGCGATAGGGTGCCTTGGCCACAGGTGCAGCTCCAGGGACTAAGTCTATTCCAAACTCGGCTGGTCTATGAGGTGGAAGTCCCGTCAAATCTTCGGGAAACACCTCCGGAAAATCTTTAACAACTGGAATATCATGAATGCCTTTACCCTCTGGTTTCCTTTCAACCACTAGTGCCAAGAAAGCAGGGTATTCTTTTTGTAAATATCTATTCGCTTTTATCGCCGACACTAAAATCAATTCCTTCCCTGACTTGTCTCCTTGCACTATCAATGTTTCGTCATTTGGAAGAGGTATTCTTACAACTTTTTCGTAACAACCAATATCAGCGCGAACTCTAGACAACCAGTCCATACCAACGATCACATCGAAACTTCCTAGTTCTATGGGAATAAGATCAATTTTAAAGGTTTTACTGGACAATGTCAAACTGCAATCTACTAAATGGTCTCTAACAACATACTTTTGACCATTTGCATATTCTACGATATAAGTTTCTTTCATGGGGATAGCTACTATATTAAATCGAGACTTAAATTCTAAGGATATAAAGCTTTTATCAGCACCAGAGTCGAATAACACAAAGACATAATGATTATTGAGTATGAATGTACCTATCACAACGTTGGGATCACGTCGTGCATCAGCAGCATCCAAAGCGAAAACTCGACCTCTGCCTTGTCCTCCTTGATTCCTAGCTTGATTGTTCCCCGCATTGTTCCTCACGGGAACCATAGCATTGTTGTTCGGGTTTAGATTGAGTCGTGGACAAGCGGGTCGCATATGGGTTTCGCTCCCACACTCGTAGCATTGATTGGGTGCCTTCTCCTTATAGTATTTTATCAAATGTCCCGTCTTTTTACAACGGTGACAAGTAGGACAATTTCCCCTGTGATGGAGGTTACACCTATTACACTTGGGGTCTATGCCAGTGTACCTCTTGACGTCTTGAGCAACCACAGCAAAGTTTCTGGCAGTCCTAAACCTCTTGCCATTTCCACCGTCGCCAAATCCACTACTAGAGGCATAATCATTCCTTCTCTTGACAACCTCATTTCCAACAGAAGAACCAGTGGTTCTTTTCAAGTCTATCACCATCCGGTTGGTTGCACTAACTGCCGCTTGAAGAGTCAAAGGATTAAAAGCGGCTACCAACCTTCGGACATCAGGTGACAAGCCATAACAGTATCTTTCGATCAATTTCTCCTCCGTATCTACCATACGAGGGACTAGTCTTGCCAACTCATGAAAACGAGTTGTGTATTCTCGTTGTCTAGTCCAATCATACTATGATTCCAGAATTCACCTTCCATTTTCTGTACTTCCTCCCGAGGACAGTACTTTTCCATCAACATCCTTTTAAAGTTCAACCAAGGTATGCTATTAGCTGGCTCTCGGCCACGAGTCCTTATCTGCTCGTTCCACCATGACAAGGCGTGCTTTTGAAATTGAGAGGCAGCATATTCCACTTTGTGCTCTTCGGCACAACGGCTGATATGAAGCACCGCCTCTATGCTTTCTAGCCAATTGATTAGTCCGACAGGACCTTCGGTGCCATGAAACTCCTTTGGCTTACAATAAGTGAAGGTCTTAAAGTCACTCCCGTGCAGATGAACTCGAGGAATAACTTGTTCAGCCGTAGGTTCGACATTGTTACTATTGTCAGCATGATGATTATTATTGGCGTTCATGCTCGCCGTGATCTGAGCGACTAAAGTAGGCATAGCGGCCAACAACTGTTGTGTCACAAATGCTGCCATATTATTTTCCCCGCCAGCATGTGGGGTAGGTCCAGGACCAGTGTTCACATTTGCAGCAGCAGTCTCTGGTTCTTGCTGGATCACAGGTTCTTCCTGTTCAGCTTCATTGGGTTTAGGAGTTGATCGAGTAACTCTCTTTTGAGCAGTTTTCTTAGTTGGAGCCTTTTTCTGGATTTTGCTTCGCGTCTTGGGAGCCATAAGTCTATGACATGAGCAAAAATGTCATTTAGAGATTTCCCGCCTTCTATTCGAGTAGAGATCCCCACCCACTGTGGGAGAAGAAGGGCTGAAGCAAGGAGTTTTCTCCCCATCTCGGAACCCCCGAAGTAAACATAAATGAAGGGGCATACCCCACCCCAGGCAACCAAACAAAGAACTCAAGACACTCCCCGAGCTCTAAAATAAAGAAACTAACCTATGGAAAAAATTATTGAAATTAGATTACGATTACAAAGGCTAAAAATAATCCAAGTTTCTACGTAATCAAAAAGAGCCTAAGGATTAACCGAAACTAAGCACATACTAAGCCCAATAAGACAAAGGTTAATCAGAAAGTAGCTTTGCAAGACAGATGACAGTACAATGCAAGTCATAAAATGTTGACTTGTATGAATTCATGTACTAGACAAGACAAGAAAATATGGAACATCATATTTCTAGAGTTAAGAATAAGCAAGTGACATAGTCTGAACAAATATGTAAGCCAAAAGACAAATCGTATTTCATTGATGTTCAAAAATTTACATAGTCTGATAGGTACGATCCAAAAACATGTGGGAACTACATCCACAACGATAGACTACATAGTCAGAGTGATACGATTCAAAGACATGTGGGAACTACATCCACAAAAGATAGACTACAACTCAAAGTACAAAAGTACGAGTTGTTATAAGTTCTAGGCTTACAATACATAACTACTACAAGATTACATCTTGAAAAGAACAACAACTAGCAAAGCCACAACCAAGGTCACCAAAACCAACAGCATGCAGACCAACGTTCTAACAGTCTCCTTCCCCTGTTTAGCAACAGTCATCGCCTCAGAAGCATGAAGATAAGCTCCAGTCAACGCTTGAGCTTGATTCTCTATAGCCTCCCTAGTACGGATGAGAGAATTGTTCATCCTTAACATTTGTCGGAGAGCATATTTCGACCTATCAGCTGCATCTGCAACTGGCATCCCATTAGCAGCATCAGGATTATAAACGGGCA
>CM067174.1:42627762-42655017 GCA_034093135.1 Erigeron breviscapus | reverse complement strand
AGGTTATAATTTAAAGTAAAGGTATTTTCCCTCTTGTTATTTAAATCAAGACAAGTCAATAAAGTTTCGTCAAAGTGAACTTTATAATATTTAGTTCAGACAGTCTATTTATTTTGTACAAGACATAACCTTTAAATATTAATTTAAAGTTATTTAAGACTCGGCATTCGTCTAGATAGCTAATAGTCTACGTCATCAAGATACGTCTAATTTGACTAAGTCAAAAATCCAAAAGTCTAACAATTTCCACGTCAAAGACCGTCTAAATTAGACGAGATTATGATAATGACTTAGCTTAAACGAGATTAAGACTAACCCGTTGCTAATTAATTACGAGTTGTCACAGCATCCCCGACTTCTAAGGATTTCGTCCCGAAATCAAGTCTTGCTCAGTAAAAGATGAGGATACTTATCCCTCATATAGTCTTCACGTTCCCAAGTCGAGTCGGGTCCGTTTGAGTTCCAACGAACTTTGACCAACTTGATACGACTACGTCTAAGTTGTTTGAGCTGTTGGTCTAAATTTCAACAGGTTCCTCGACAAATTGAAGAGAGTCGTTCACTTGCAGCTCTTCGACAGGTACGACTAAAGTTTCATCAGTCAGACATTTCTTAAGATTCGAAACATGAAACGTGTGATGAACGTGTTCTAGCTCTTGGGGCAAATCGAGCTTATAAGCCACGGAACCAATTCTTTGAACAATTTCGAATGGTCCGATATAACGAGGACTAAGTTTCCCTCGCACGCCAAAACGTGCAGTGCCTTTCCAAGGTGACACTTTCAACATGACTTTGTCTCCCACTTGAAACTCAAGTGGTTCCTGATGTGTAATTTGGAGTGCATATTTTGTTGAATCGTTTTGCTCGTAAAAATCACCCAAGTTTTAAATTTATAAAACAAGGATATACTAATAGTTATATTACACACGGGCAGTGTACCCTGTCGCGTATAGTATAGCTAGTAGTAAGTCCAGGATCGTCCACAGGGAATTAGTTTTAGTAGTAAATAAAAATATTAAATTTAATCTAAAAAGAAAGTGTAAAATTGGGGGGTTGTGACCGAGTTGTCACGTTGCTTAACAAACTACAAGTGATCTTTTGACAGCTTTTTAAATGACTAAAAAGGAAATTTTGGCGTAAGAGGAGCAAAAGATAAATCTTAAGGTCATTACAGCCTAAAAATAGTTTTTTTTTTTTTAACTATTTTTAACGAAAAGAGTTTTGTTTGATTTTTAGAACTAGAAAATGTTTTCAACCCCCAGTTTATAATCGGACTGTCACTATCCGATTAGTAAACTAATAAGTGAAAATGACTAACCTTTGAACGATTAAAGTAACAATACGAAAGCTTAACCTCCAATATCGCGAGAACTCGAACTTATCTATCTGAGCACGTGACTTGAATGAAATGAACTAGTAACTAAAGTGCATGAAATCCGAAATGAAATCACGTAGTCGTATTGACTACAATTATAACTCAACTTAATACTTAATGTAAGATGCACCAAACTAGCTACTTCGTCTCCCTCGAACCAGCTACTACGGTACCCGATAACTACTCTACTTCTTAACACGGCTAGACTATACCTCAGTCTAACTATAATGACACTCCAATGATCTTGAACCCTTCGCGATTAACCCGTAAACTAGACCGAAAATCACGAAAAATACTCGCAAGTATTTTTCATGCGAACATGCAAACCTTCACTAATCTTCGCGAAACTTAACGCACTACTTAATGGATCATAAACGAACCTATAACAACTTTTAGAACGGAATTTTAACGTACGGATTTTATGCAAATTGAGATCGAAATTTACGAACAACTTTTGGACATGAAACTTCAAATGAGCTGCAATTCACGTAATTAATAAGCTTTTAAGAAATTTGACACTAGTTACTTTGAATAATTCAATTAAGTACAAATCTAAATTGAGTGCTGGATCGTAAACTTCATAACAGAAAGTTTCTTAAGCAACAATGGTGACTCAATTAATGTAACGAGAGTTTTTCTGAGCAACAACGGTATAGTAACTTAAAACTAAATTATTACAAACTACGATCGAGTGTTTTTAGAATGAATAAGTGACTGGAAATTGAGTGGAGACCGTGGAAGACTTCCCAGGCACACCTTCAACGTTCTCTGCAAGCTTCCTTTTATATCCGTCTTCACCAACTGCCTTCATTATTGAGGAGACATAATCAAGCCATACTACAGTTATGAATAGGAGGGTTCTATTTATACCGTCTTCACCAACTGCCTTCATTATTGAGGAGACATGATCAAGCCATACTACAGTTATGAATAGGAGGGTTCTGCTCCAAATAGTCAAGCAAATGTCAGGGTTGAAATATGGCAGGATGCATATTTTGACTCTTCAATTTTGTGCTTTTGAATGTCGAATGGCATTAAATGCATGTTGAATGTCTTCATTTCGTGGTTTTACTGACTTGATTACATCCTCTATTGGTAAAAGTAAAATTGGCAAGTTGTAGATTTTTCATTCATCTTCGTGTGGCCAGCTTATTTTAGTTAAGACAAGTCAATAAAGTTTCGTCAAAGTGAACTTTATAATATTAAGTCTAGACAGTCTATTTATTTTGTACAAGACATAACCTTTAAATATTCATTTAAAGTTATTTTAAGACTCGGCATTCGTCTAGATAGCTAATAGTCTACGTCATCAGATACGTCTAATTTGACTAAGTCAAAAGTCCAAAAGTCTAACAATTTCCACGTCAAAGACCGTCTAAATTAGACGAGATTATGATAATGACTTAGCTTAAACGAGATTAAGACTAACCCGTTGCTAATTAATTACGAGTTGTCACAGCATCCCCGACTTCTTAGGATTTCGTCCCGAAATTAATTGTTGCTCAGTAAAAAGATGAGGATAGTCCCTCATATAGTCTTCACGTTCCCAAGTCGAGTCGGGTCCGTGTTTTGAGTTCCAACGAACTTTGACCAACTTGATACGACTACGTCTAAGTTGTTTGAGCTGTTGGTCTAAAATTTCAACAGGTTCTTCAACGAATTGAAGAGAGTCAGCCACTTGCAGCTCTTCGACAGGTACGACTAAAGTCTCATCAGTCAGACATTTTTTAGATTTGACACATGAAACGTGTGATGAACGTGTTCTAGCTCTTGGGGCAAATCGAGCTTATAAGCCACGGAACCAATTCTTTGAACAATCTCGAATGGTCCGATATAACGAGGACTAAGTTTCCCTCGCACGCCAAAACGTGCAGTGCCTTTCCAAGGTGACACTTTCAACATGACTTTGTCTCCCACTTGAAACTCAAGTGGTTTCCTTCTACGGTCGGCATAGCTCTTTTGGCGATCTTGAGCCGCCTTCAGCCGTGCCCTAATTTCAACAATTTGATCAGTAGTCTTCTGAACTAGTCCATATTTGTACAAACGACGTTCGCCAGCATCAAGCCAACAGACAGGAGATCTACATTTTTGTCCATACAAAGCCTCATAAGGAGCACATTTGATGCTAGTGTGACAACTGTTATTATATGAAAATTCAGCTATCGGCAAAAAGGTATCCCAACTACCCTTGAAGTCAATGACACATGCCCGAAGCATGTCTTCTAAAGTCTGGATGGTACGTTCACTTTGTCCGTCAGTTTGTGGATGGTAAGCCGTACTCAGATTCAATTGAGTGCCTAGGGCGTCTTGAAAATACCTCCATGATTGTGAAGTGAAACGACCATCACGGTCAGAGATAATAGACAAAGGAACGCCATGAAGAGATACAATCTTTCATATTAACTGAGGCAATTTCCTTATCTTCCTATTCTTCCGTATTGGAATGAAATGAGCAGACTTCGTTAATCGGTCGACAATGACCCAAATAGTATCGTATCCTCTCAGGGTTCGAGGCAATTTAGTAATAAAGTCCATAGTAATCTGTTCCCATTTCCAGTCAGGAATTTGGGGTTGTTGGAGCATCCCAGAAGGCTTTTGGTGCTCCGCCTTGACCATTGAACAATTTAGACATTTTGAGACATAAGTGGCGATATCTCTTTTCATTCCAGGCCACCAATAAAAGTCCTTTAGTCCATGGTACATTTTGTCAGCGCCAGGATGGATTGAATACTTTAGATCGATGACTTTCGTTCATCAATAGTTCTCTAAGTCCATTATATTTGGGAATCCACACTCTGCCCTTAACATGTCGGATCCCATCGCCATCCAATTCAAATAAACGTTCAGCATTCCACAATGCTTCTTTCTCGATACGCCCTGGCTGTAGGGCATCGTTTTGATCGTCCAGAACTCTATCCCTTAATGACGAGCCAAGATAAGAACTTGCTCTTTTTATGACAGATAGTGAAATTCTATCTTTTCGACTTAGCGCGTCAGCAACAACATTTGCTTTACCGGGATGATATTTGAGTTCACAGTCGTAGTCACTGAGTAATTCTACCCATCGTCGTTGTCTCATATTTAGCATTTTCTGATCGAAGATATGCTGAAGACTTTTGTGATCCGTGAATACCGTACACTTGGTACCATCCCCCCCCCCCCCCCCCCCCCCCACCCCCCCCCCCTCCCCCCACCCCCCCCCCCACCCCCCCCCAACACCCACCCCCCCCCCCCTCCCCCCCACCCCACCCCCCGTTGAATACAGTACACTTGGTACCATACAGATAATGTCTCCAAATTTTTAATGCAAAGACAACCGCTCCGAGTTCAAGATCGTGGGTTGTATAGTTCTTTTCGTGGATTTTGAGCTGTCTAGAAGCGTAAGCAATGACCTTACCTTCCTGCATAAGTACACATCCCATGCCCTGATGTGAGGCGTCACAGTATACCACGAAATTTTCAATGCCATTTGGTAATGCTAGAATAGGAGCATTACATAGTCTGTCTTTTAACGTCTGAAATGCCTTTTCTTGGGCATCCTGCCAAATGAAATCCTTAGTCTTCTGTGTTAACAAAGTCAAAGGTTGAGCAACCTTAGAGAAATTCTCAATGAATCTCCTGTAATAGCCAGCCAGTCCAAGAAATTGACGAATTTCTGTCGGAGTCTTAGGGGCTTCCCACTTCTTTATGCCTCGACCTTAGATGGATCTACGTGGATTCCATCCGCATTAACTACATGACCCAAGAAGTGTACTTCCCTAATCCAGAATTCACATTTTGAGAATTTTGCATATAGCTTTTGATTCTTGAGCAGTTGTAAAATGGTTCTCAGATGACCTTCATGTTCGTCTTTATTCTTGAGTATATCAGTATGTCGTCAATGAATACAATGACAAACTTGTCGAGATACGGTCGACATACTCGATTCATTAAGTCCATAAACACAGCAGGTGCATTGGTTAAACCAAACGGCATAACCAAAAACTCATAATGTCTATAACGAGTTCTAAAGGCTGTTTTAGAAATGTCCGTCTCTCTGACTCTGAGTTGATGATACCCAGATCTGAGATCGATCTTGGAAAAGTGTGATGCACCTTCCAGTTGGTCGAACAAGTCGTCAATACGAGGTAGGGTACCTGTTCTTGACAGTCAACTTGTTCAATTCTCTATAGTCAATACACATGCGCATAGAGCCGTCTTTCTTCTTAACAAATAAGATTGGAACTCCCCAAGGTGATGAGCTTGGGCGAATTAGTCCTTTTGCCAACAACTCTTGATGTTGTTCGGACAATTCTTGCATTTCTGACGGCGCAAGGCGATAGGGTGCCTTGGCCACGGGTGCAGCTCCAGGGACCAAATCTATTCCAAACTCAACTGGTCTGTGAGGTGGAAGTCCCGTCAAATCTTCAGGAAACACCTCCGGAAAATCTTTAACTACTGGAATATCTTGAATGCCTTTACTCTCTGGTTTCCTTTCAACCACTAGTGCCAAGAAAGCAGGGTATTCTTTTTGTAAATATCTATTCGCTTTTATCGCCGACACTAAAATCAATTCCTTCCCTGACTTGTCTCCTTGCACTATCAATGTTTCGTCATTTGGAAGAGGTATTCTTACAACTTTTTCGTAACAACCAATATCAGCGTGAACTCTAGACAACCAGTCCATACCAATGATCACATCAAAACTTCCTAGTTCTATGGGAATAAGATCAATTTTAAAGGTTTTACCGGACAATGTCAAACTGCAATCTACCAAATGGATCTCTAGCAACACTTTTGACCGTTTGCATATTCGACAATATAAGTGTCTTTCATAGGGATAGCTACTATACCAAATCGAGACTTAAATTCTAAGGATATGAAACTTTTATCAGCACCAGAGTCGAATAACAAAAACATAATGATTATTGAGTATGAATGTACCTATCACAACGTTGGGATCACGTCGTGCATCAGCAGCATCCAAAGCAAAAACTCGACCTCTGCCTTGTCCTCCTTGATTCCTAGCTTGATTGTTTCCCGCATTGTTCCTCACGGGAACTATAGCATTGTTGTTCGGGTTTAGATTGAGTCGTGGACACGCGGGTCTCATATGGGTTTCGCTCCCACATTCGTAGCATTGACCAGGTGTCTTGTCCCTACAGTGCCTTGCCAAATGTCCCGTATTTTTACAACGGTGGCAAGTAGGACAGTTTCCCCTGTGATGGAGGCCACACCTGTTACATTTCGGGTCTGGGCCAGTGTACCTCTTGACTTCCTGTGTGACTACTGCAAAGTTTCTAGCAGTCTTAAACCTTTTGCCATTTCCACCATCGCCAAATCCACTACCAGAGGCATGATCATTCCTTCTCTTGATCACTTCAGTTCCAACAGAAGAACCAGTGGTTCTTTTCAAGTCTATCACCATCCGGTTGGTTGCACTAACTGCCGCTTGAAGAGTCAAAGGATTAAAAGCGGCTACCAACCTTCGGAATCAGGGGACAAGCCATAACAGTATCTTTCAACTAACTTCTCCTCCGTATCCACCATACGAGGACTAGTCTTGCCAATTCATGAAAACGAGTAGTGTATTTCTCGTTGTCTAGTCCGACCATATTATGATTCCAAAATTCGCCTTCCATTTTCTGTACTTCCTCTCGAGGACAGTACTTTTCCATCAGCATCCTTTTAAAATTTGCCCAAGGTATGCTATTAGCCGGCTCTCGACCACGAGTCCTAATCTGCTCGTTCCACCACGACAGAGCGTGCTTTTGAAATTGAGCGTGCATATTCCACTTTGTGCTCTTCGGCACAACGGCTGATATGAAGCACCACCTCTATGCTTTCCAGCCAGTTGATTAGACCGACAGGACCCTTTGTGCCATGAAACTCTTTTGGTTTGCATTGCGTGAAGGTCTTAAAGTCACTCCTTCGAAGATGAACTCGAGGAATAACTCGTTCAGCAGTAGGCTCGACATTGTTACTATTATTAGCCTGATGATTATTATTGGCGTTCATGCTTGCTGTGATCTGGGCGACTAAAGTGGGCATAGCAGCCATTAGCTGTTGTGTCACAAATGCCGCCATATATTTTCCCCGCCGACAATTGGGGTAGATCCAGGACCAGTGTTCACATGGACTGCAGCAGCTTCTGGTCCTTGCTGGATCACAGGTTCTTCCTGTTCAGCTTCATTGGGTTTAGGAGTTGATCGAGTAACTCTCTTTTGAGCAGTTTTCTTACTTGGAGCCTTTTTCTGGATTTTGCTTCGCGTCTTGGGAGCCATAAGTCTATGACATGAAAAAAAATGTCATTTAGAGATTTCCCTAAAAGGTAAATCGGAAAGTAGCTTTGCAAGACAGATGACAGTACAATGCAAGTCACAAATTGCTGACTTGTATGAATTCATGTACTAGACAAGACAAGAAAATATGAAAAATCATATTTCTAGAGCTAAGAATAAGCAGTTGACATAGTTTGAACAAGTATGTAAGCCAAAAAGACGATCGTATTTCATTGATGTCCAAAAATTTACATAGTCTAACAGGTACGATTCAAAACATGTGGGAACTACATCCACAACGATAGACTACATAGTCAGAGTGATACGATCCAAAGACATGTGGGAACTACATCCACAAAGATAGACTACAACTCAAAGTACGAAAGTATGAGTTGTTATAAGTCCTAGGCCTACAATACATTACTACTACAAGATTACATCTTGAAAAGAACAACAACTAGCAAAGCCACAACCAAGGTCACCAAAACCAACAGCATGCAGACCAACATTCTAACAGTCTCCTTCCCCTCCTTAGCAACAGTCATAGCCTCAGAAGCATGAAGATAAGCTCCAGTCAACGCTTGAGCTTGATTCTCAATAGCCTCCCTAGTACGGATGAGAGAATTGTTCATCCTTGACATTTGTCGGAGAGCATATTCCGACCTATCAGTTGCATCAGCAACTGGCATCCCATTAGCAGCATCGGGATTATAAACAGGCACTCTGGAGGAACCCGCAGCATACGGATCGCCCAGAAGAAATGAAGGACCAAACACACGGTTGTCCTGAACCGGTGCAGAAGGACCAGGAGCATTAGGACTTGCTTGAGGGCAAGCAAGGTTTAAGTGTGGGGAGGTTTGATGTGTCTCAATATATACATATTTCCCACATCTTATTTGGACATTTTAGACACATTTGTTAGCCGTTTATACATGTTTTGTGGTGCTTTATGGTATTTGCTAGTGATTTCAGGTCTACAGCAGGTACACCGCTCATAATTGGTAGAAAATAGCTTAAGAATGGTCCATATGCACTAACGATGAAGAACGAAGCTGAAATGGCAAAACTGGCACCCAGTCGCGGCGCGACCAGAATCATTCGCGGCACGATCCTTCACAAACTTCCAATCGCGGCGCTACAAAAGCAACTCGCGACGCGACAAAAGTCCCTGGATTGAAATGCTCCAGCTTTGGCACACCTCGCGGCGCGACCAAGGGGGCTCGCGGCGCGAATTCAGTCTGACAAGTCGATTTCTCTCTCCTGGGGTATAAATACCAAACCCCACTCAACCCTAAACCTAATCTTGGACACTCCAGCCTCCATACTTTTCTCTCCAGCCGATTTTAAGGGTTTTTCATCATCCAAACTATTTGGAAGACTTGAAGATTAATTTTGGCTCTTGATTAGTGATTGTAGCTCGGTTGTAACCTCGATTTGGATTATTACTTCACATTTGGTACACTATGTTCTCCTTTTTATTTGAATCTTTAGCTCTTTTCATTATGAGTAGCTAAATCTCTATACATCTATGAAGATGAAGTGAAACAATTAGTTATGGTTGCATAATATTTTGAATTCAAGTTGGTTTTACTTAACATTTTTTCAAGATCTTAATGAAGTGATTTCTTCTACTTAAACTTGTGTTCTTGGTGATATTTGTGTTCTTCGATAGTGGTACTAGTTGAATGCAAGTATTATTTTAGTTGTTTGTCTATGAATAACTCTTGCTAGGTCATGGTATGATAGTAAAGAATACAAGTCTAATAGAAATTACTTTGTTAAGTGGATTTAACGGTTGGTGGTACCACGTTTCTTTCACAAAGATAAAATTGTTATTTAAATAATCAAACAAACTAGTTAGTTCAAGGAATTGTAATAGGGTTGGTGGTACCACTTGTTGCAAGAAATTGTATTGATTAGGTGATTGAGTTGATTTTACAAACGGAGTGCACCCGGTTGTGTTTTTGTCTTATCACGATTATTATCACCAACACATATGAATTTTGAGCTTAACCTATATGCAACCTAGACTTTTTGCGTAGCGGATTCGACATAGATGGCTTTTTAATTATTTGTTTACAACTCAAATCTTTTCGCGTGCTCTCGATTAATACCGGTTGAGTACTTTATTTTACTTGTTGATTCCATAGTTTTCAGAAACGCAAAGTGACAATTCGGACACACCAAACCTTTTCCTTGTTTCACATTTTTATAACCTTCAGTACAACAATCAGTCCTTGTGTTCGATCCTGGTCTTGCCAGTTAGCTATATTACATACGAACGGGTACACTGCCCGTAAGTGTGTCGTAGTCAGTTAGCGGTAGATCTTGTTATAAATTAAACTAGATTTCACACATCAAGTTTTTGGCGCCGCTGCCGGGGATTGATTTTAAGTACTTTTGGTTGAGATTCTGTGAATCGATCCTTTTTCGTGCTTTGCATGGAGAAGTTACTTGCTTTATTTCATTTTAGTTTGCTTTAATTGTACCCCAGGTGCTATTAAGGTTTTTGTTTGTTGTGTTGTGTTCGCAGATTATTCACAGGTAGTGGATGAACACTCGTACTTCTGGGAAACCATTAGTGAGGCCACATCCAATCCCGAAAAACTCAAAAAGCGCACCAAAACACAAACATCACAACCATCAACTTCCGACCCATTTTTCATAGACACCACTCCTAGACCCAAATCCGACCACATACTTCACGAGACTTATTACGAGTCGGGAAGTAACGAGTGGGGTTACCATTCCGAAAAAGAAGAACCACTTTCTGATAAAACACCTACTCCACCCGAATCAACGAAAACAACCGTTAACATGGCCGGTCAACAAAACCTTCCTGATCTTTTCAACATGAAGTTCGAGGACCTTCCTCGAACTATACCAACATCTCGCCAATCGGCCATTCGTGCACCCGAAATTGACACTTTCACGGTGAAAGGCAATCACTTGCAAATGGTTAAAGATTTGTGCTTTGACGGAAGGCACAAAAGAGATCCTCATGAGCATCTTGACAAGTTCGAGATGATTTGCAATCTATTCAATTATGGGGAAAATCAGGCCAACAAAGTCAAGATGAAGCTTTTTCCCATGTCTCTCACGGGAGAGGCTCACAAATGGTTGAAGGGTTTAGCACCGGATAGTTTGACCACTTGGGGTGCGGTTAGGGAAGATATGATTGAGAGATTCTTCTCGGCTAATCGGGAAAGAGAGCTCATACTTGTAATTCGATCTTTTAGGCAAGATGAGGATGAGTCTATTGTTGAAGCTTGGTTAAGAATGAAAGATCTCTTGTGGGAATGCCCCGGGCATGGGGTGAGTGACACCGAGATTGTGGGGATATTCATGGATGGGATGAATAGGGAGAGTTATGAGAAGATGGTGATGACGTGCAGAGGTAGCATTAGTTACAAGACCTCAAGTGAGCTTTGGAGGTTGTTTGAGGATATGGCGAAAGCTCAAGTTTCTAGGACTTCAAATAGAGATAGGAGGTCGCATAAGGTAGTAGCTAGGTTGATGAGGGTGAAACATCCGAAGTAATTTCTGAAATTCGGGCACTTTCAAACCGAATGGATGAAAGGTTCTCTATGGTGGAAAACAACTTTGGTGGACATGAGCGGGATGTGAAGATTATGGCAAGGGGGTGTACTCATTGTCGAGGTCCACATCATCCCGACGAGTGTGATTCGATAGCTCAAAAAGATGTGAATTTTGTGCAAAATCAACGCCAAGGCCAATACCAACCTCTCTTTCAACGGGGTGGCAATTACCAAGGCCGATATCAAGGTAACTCTTCTAACTCTTTTAATTCTTATCCTAACAATCGTGGTGGTAATTTTCAAGGTAGGTGGCAAAAAGATGATAATCATGGAGCACCTCAACAACAACAACCATCATCACCGTCTAGGAAGGAAGAAAATCAAGATGAAGGCTCACCTCTCATGGCCATGATGGCCAAGTTTCTCGATAAACAAGACAAGAGGGGGGAGGCTCAAGAGAAGCGAAATGCTTCAATGGAGAATTACTCCAAGCTTTTGAATGACAAGATTGGAGGGTTGCATGACAAGTTAGACATTAGCAACCGCAACAACCATGCTTTGATCTCCAACTTGGAAAAGAGGATTGATAGAATGGGAAACCAAGAAAGGCAACCGGGTACTCTTCCGAGCAATACCCAACAAAAGCCGAATCAAGGCCAAGGAGGATCATGGAGAAATGGGGATGACAAGTATAAAGCACCCAAACACCGGAATGAAACCGTTAATGCCATAGCCACACGGTCCGGGAAGGTAATTACTCCTCCTATTGATAATTCTTGTATTTCTAATGTTTCTCCTCGAGTTGGGCAGTTTGAAGAAGATGTTGATGAAGAGGTAGAGATGGAGTCACCGCCGGTGGTGACCACTTCGGTTCCTAAAGCCACACCAATCAAGGAACCCGAAGTGAAGCCATACAAGCCCAAGATTCCTTTTCCTCAACGCTTGAGGAAGGAAAAGATTCAAGAACAATACAATAAGTTCTTTGACATGATCCAAACGGTGACCATCAATGTGCCATTAGTTGATCTAATTTCGGGCATGCCTAACTATGCCAAGTTTATCAAAGAACTTGTGACGGACAAAAAGAAGCTTGATGAAGCAAAGGCAACTTTCCTCAATGAATAATGCTTCCACCTAAGCTTTCGGACCCAGGGAGTTTTCTTATCACTTGTACTTTTAGTAGTAGATTGTCTTATAAGGCGTTGGCCGACCTTGGCGCAGGCATCAACTTGATGCCATATTCCGTTTTTAGAAAGCTTTCTTTGGGGAAATTAAAGCCCACTAAAATGAGCATCCGCCTTGCGGATCATTCTTTTCAATACCCATTGGGGGTGGCCGAAAACTTGCTAGTGCAAGTAGGCAAATTTGTGTTTCCGGTCGATTTTGTTATTTTGGAAATGGAAGAGGACACAAGGGTGCCTCTCATTTTGGGCCGACCATTCCTATATATGCTATCATTCGGGTAAAGGACAAGGAAATTTCCTTGGGTGTCGGGGAAGACCGGATTGTGTTTAAAATTGAAAAAGCTTTGCAACATTCTTATTCTTCCAATAACACTTGTTTTAAGATTGATGTTATAGATAATGCGGTTGAATTGGAGATGTTGGAGCTTGTTGGAATTGATGGTGAAGACAATGATGATAGCTTGGCTAGCATTGGAGAGGGAGATGTCACTAGTGACCAAGTCGAAGAGATTGAAGAGATTATGGCACTAAGCATGGATGACACTCCATTGGAGGAAGAAGGGTTTGAAGAAATTGAAAGAATTCCAAGTAATAAGCTGCCCACTTCCATTGATAATCCTCCTACGGATTTAGAGCTCAAGCCATTACCCGATCACTTGGAATATGCATTTCTGGAAGGTACATCTCTTCTCCCCGTTGTTATCTCCTCATCACTTTCGGGTGAGGAGAAGGCTAAACTCATGTCCATTCTAAAGGCCCATAAAAAGGCCTTTGCATGGAAGACATCCGATATACCCGGAATAAGCCCCGATTTTTGCAAACATAAAATCAATCTAATTGAAAATGTAAAACCGGTGATTCAAAGGCAAAGAAGGCTTAATCCTAACATGAAAGATGTTGTAAAAAAGGAAATTGTTAAGTTACTTGATGCGGGTATTATATTTCCAATATCGGATAGTCCATGGGTTAGCCCGGTACATTGTGTACCAAAGAAGGGTGGGATGACCGTTGTAACAAATGAGAAAAATGAATTGGTCCCAACTAGAACGGTCACCGGTTGGAGAGTTTGTATTGATTACCGTAAGTTGAATGAGGCCACCAAAAGGACCATTTCCCTTTACCCTTCATGGACCAAATGCTTGAAAGATTGGCGGGTAATGAATTCTTTTGTTTTCTAGATGGTTTTTCCGGGTACTTCCAAATACCCATTGATCCTAATGATCAAGATAAAACAACTTTTACTTGCCCTTTTGGAACATATGCTTATTGCCGCATGCCTTTTGGTTTATGTAATGCACCGGGAACTTTTCAAAGATGCATGTTGGCCATTTTCCAAGATATGATTGAAACCTCCATGGAAGTTTTCATGGATGATTTTTCGGTATTTGGTAATTCATTTGATAGTTGTTTGGCTAATTTGGATAAAATGCTTGAAAGATGTGAAAAAGCACATTTGGTGCTTAATTGGGAAAAATGTCATTTTATGGTCAAAGGGTATTGTGTTGGGTCACAAAGTGTCAAGGGCGGGTCTTGAGGTTGACAAAGCTAAGATTGATGTCATGACTAAATTACCTCCACCCACCAATGTGAAATCGGTAAGAAGTTTTCTTGGTCATGCCGGTTTTTACCGGCGTTTTATCAAAGATTTTTCTAAGATCACAAGACCCATGACTAGATTGTTGGAGAAAGATGTCCCATTTGAGTTTAATGATGAATGTCTAAATGTTTTTTCTCTTTTGAAAGACAAGTTGACAAATGCTCCAATCATGACTTCACCAAATTGGTCTTCACCCTTTGAACTTATGTGTGATGCTAGTGATTTTGCTTTGGGGGCCGTTCTTGGCCAAAGGGATGAGAAGCATTTTCGTCCTATTTACTTTGCTAGCAAAACCCTAAACCCCGCCCAACAAAATTACACCGTGACCGAAAAAGAGTTGTTGGCGGTGGTGTATGCTTTTGACAAGTTTAGACCTTACTTGGTGCTAAATAAGACCATTGTGTTCACCGATCATTCGGCATTGAAGTACTTGTTCTCGAAACAAGATGCTAAACCCCGCTTGCTTCGTTGGGTCTTGCTTTTGCAAGAGTTTGATATTGAAATCAAAGACAAAAGTGGGGCTGAAAATGTTGCCGCCGACCACTTGAGTAGGCTCGAAAACCCTCACCTTGAGGAGTTGAAAGAGCATGAGATTATGATTCTTTTCCCGATGAGTTTTTGATGCAGGTGGAGGATGAAGAAGCACCTTGGTACGCCGATATTGCTAACTATTTGTGTGCAGGAATTTTGCCTAAGGGGTGGTCTTCGCAACAAAAGAAGAAATTTTTCTCCGAAATCAAGCACTATTTTTGGGAAGAGCCGTATTTGTTCAAGGTGTGTGCGGATGGGATGATTAGAAGGTGTATTTGGGGTAGTGAGACTAGAAAGTTTTGGATGAATGCCACTATGGACCCACCGGTGGGCATTATGGGCCATCGGTAACGGGTAAGAAAGTGTTTGATGCGGGTTTCTATTGGCCCACAATTTTCAAGGAAGCACAAACACTAGTTGAGACATGTGATGCTTGTCAAAGACAAGGAACCATAACCAAAAGGGATGAAATGCCTCAACAAGCCATTCAAGTTTGTGAATTTTTCGATTTGTGGGGAATTGACTTCATGGGTCCTTTTCCACCATCAAACAAATGTCACTATATTTTGGTTGCGATTGATTATGTCTCAAAGTGGGCTGAAGCAAAAGCCTTGCCAACCAATGATGGCAAGGTGGTGATTGATTTCTTAAAGGCTTTGTTTAGCCGGTTTGGTATGCCAAGGGCTTTGATAAGTGACCGGGGAACTCATTTCGCCAATCATCAATTGGCAAAAGTCTTGAAGAGATATGGGGTCACTCATCATTTTTCAACTTCCTATCACCCACAAACTAGTGGGCAAGTTGAGAACACCAACCGTGCTTTGAAGAGAATATTGGAGAAAACCGTTGATGGGAACCCTAAATCATGGGCAAAGAAGTTAGATGATGCCCTATGGGCGTTCCGAACCGCGTTCAAGACTCCCATTGGAACTACTCCATATCGACTTCTCTATGGCAAGACTTGCCATTTGCCGGTGGAAATTGAGCACAAGGCATATTGGGCCTTGAAACATTGCAACATGGACTTGATTGAAGCCGGTGAAACGAGAATGTTGCAACTCCATGAACTTGATGAGCTTAGACATGGTGCCTATGACAATTCGTTGTTGTACAAGGAAAGAACAAAGGTATGGCACGACAAGAAGCTCAAGAGAAAGGATTTCAAGGTGGGAGATAAGGTGTTGTTGTTTCTCTCCAAGTTCAAAATCCACCAACCAAAGCTCACATCTAGGTGGAATGGACCGTTTGTCATCAAGCATGTATATCCTTCGGGATATGTTGAGTTGTTTAGAGAGGATGGAAGCTCGTTCATTGTAAATGGACATCGGTTAAAGCTCTACCATGAAGAAGAAGTTGGGGAGGGAGCCTTGGTCGAGAAGCTCCAGCTTTTTGCTTGAAAAGCGAGGTTTGATCGAGTCAAGCTAATGACTCGTAAATAAATAAAGCGCTTCTCGGGAGGCAACCCGTGTGTTTTTATCATTTTTAGTTGTTTTCAGTAGTTTTGTTCTATTTTTATGTTTTTCGTTGAGATTCACAGGTGAGAAATGATTTTGGGTGAACCGGTATGTGCAAAAGTGTGTCAAAGAGCCAAAAATCTGAGAAAAGGCAGCATATCGCGGCGCGAGAGTGAGTGGATTTGGAGCCATTTTGGACAGAGCTTTTTCTCGCGGCGCGAGCTTGGCATCTCGCGACGCGAACGGCAATTTCAACGTGATCGCGCCGCGAACCAGGTATATCGCGACGCGATGGTGCGCGTCCAGGTAAGTTCCTCTCTTTTAATATAAAAATCGAAAAATGAAAAAAAGGGGCACTTAATAGAAACAGAGCCACGATCTATCTATCTTCTCTCACTCTCTTTTCTTCTTCCTTTCTCACTTTCTCTCAAAACACACACACACTCTTAATTTGTGGTTTTGCACTCTTCTTCTTCCTCTCATTCACTTCTCCATTCCATCATCATCATCATGTCAAGAGGGGTATGTGATTCTCAACTCTTTCTCTTTTCTTTTCAATTTTACTTCAATATTAATTAGGATTTATTTATTTTCTTGAATTTTCTTTCAATTAATGTTTGTTAATTACTTAGATAAGTTAGTATTGTTGTTTATTGTCCTTAGAGGTGATTAATTTTGGAAGAATCTTAGAAAAACCTAATTAGGGTTCTTAATTTTTAATTTGGGGGTTTTTAAGATTTAGTCATCCTTAATTTATTTTAATTCAAATTAGTTAAAGCATTGTTAATTAGACATAAAACCCATTCAGAAAATCCAAAAAAAAAAAATTCAGAATCGCGGCGCGAGTGGGGGACCTCGCGTCGCGAGATTGCCTGTTTCCGTTTTTGCCGTTTGTCTGTCTTAGCCTTTCGTGAGTGCCTCCATTTGTTTCCTCTGACTTATTTAGCACATTTTGAATGTTTTTGCAGAAACAACCTGTTGGACAAAAATACGAGGGATGGGTGTGGCCGAATAACTACCAATTTGACTATGTAGATGATAGCTACACTCCACCAACCGCTCCTGCTAGCAAAACATTTAGGTTACTCAAAACACACAAACATCCTTGGCTGCAATTCAGGGATGTCCCAAAGGCGGAACGCCAAGTGTTTTTGAATAGGTTAGCGGAAATCCAGGACTATGAGTTGATTCCCGCTCGTACAATGGACTGGCAGATAATTCGCGATGCGCTCCTAGCTGACTATTTTGATGATAGGTTTAGGACAGAGTATACTGATGAGGAAACGGGTTGGGTAGCAAACATCGATATGTGGAAGAGGGTTTTTGAGCTGAACAAACCGGCTAAACTGGAATGGTGCCAGGAATTCTACTCATCTCTTAGAGTGGGATTTCTACCTGTTGAGGACATTAGTGAGGATCGGGTGATCCACTTTCGATTAGGTGGCAAGCAGCGCCATTGCACTATTCCCGAGTTTGGTTATCTTTGTGGGATGTTTGAGAGAAATGAGTTTAATGATGGTTTGGTTAATTCGTTTTTGGAGAATAGCATATTGGATATCTCCCATTTTGATGATGGGGTTAGTTTTCATGAGTATTGGAACAGGATTTCAGGGAAGCCTTCGTTTAGCTCGGGGGTGAGCAAAGTGTCGGACATTCGGTCCAAAAAGTTGAGGCTGTTGCATAAACTGATAACATACTCTTTCATCCATCGGGGCAATGCGAATGACAAAGTGTGTAGCGATGATTTGTGGTTACTTAGGCAGTTCCAAGACTTCACCCCAACCCGATATGGTTGTGCTCCTTATATCCTTGCTCGTCCATTGAGGACAATGTACAACTTAAGTGTGGGGAGGGGGATGGTAAATTGGAAAAATGAAAAATTTTGAAGTTTCTTTCCTTTACTAGCATTTTGGTTATGTTTTTAAATTTTTGAGGCTATAGGTTTTGTGCAAAGACGAGAAATGAAGACTTTGAATTTTGCTAATCTAGGATAAAACTTGAGATTGTTTACCTTTAGCTTTCCTTTTCCTAGTGCTTGTGCATTTCATCGTTCCAAGGGGTCATAGGCTTGTTCCGAACTTCAAATAATCTAGGTTGCTTGCGAATTGTACCTTAATGATGAACCTAATGTGAATAATAGCTTCACTAGATGATGTATTGGTAGGCACCGCTTGAGGTTTTCCATTTGAATTTTGCAACTTGTGTGCATGAAAAGCTCAAAATGTATTAAATATGCTTGTGGTAATTTGACTTAACATATGGTTTGCACACCGGATGTCCGGTCCTTAATTCTTATGTTATAGGTTGTAGCTCTAGTCATTATGTTTGGTCTTTATATCGGGGTGTCTGGGGTGCTTCGGCATCAAACGGGTGGCACATGTGGGAATGCGCATAATCTTTTTCCAATAGTCTAATGCTAATGTGGTCTTTGAGATTCGAACAAGTAAGTCCTTGGGGTAACTTCGTTTTACCTAGCTCACCTAAAGCTTCCAACTTGGGATGGGTTGTCAGAAAGTTCGTTACACGGGTCTCATCGAAAATCACGGGTGTTAAATTATAAAACTTTTTATTCTCACATGTGTTTGTGTTTAGAGCATGGTCTCTGGATATGCAACCCAACCTTGAGTTCTGGCGTATGTCTCTTAACGATACTCACGTATCCGTAGCGAACCGCTGGCCGGATGCTTAAAGTACACTTTCGTATGATCACCTGATGTGTGGATAGAGTTGCAATTCTAGACCGTAGGAGTATGTTTTGTCAAGGGACTCATAAGTATACCGTAATGAAAACCTTATGGAAAACCAATGGCGTGAGTGTTTAAGTGGACAATTATACCGATAATCATTGTGGAATATTGCTTATGTTGCCAATAATAATGTTGAAGCTTGCTAGTAGATTATAGCTTAGTAGGAACGAGCTTAAGGTCAATTGGAAAGATAGAAATGTTAAAGAGGTAAACACAAGCATAGGGAGGATTCTAATTGTAACCGAAAGATGGTTTTGCCCTAGATTAGTCGAATTTTCTGATTTGTCTTAAACTTTGCTCATTAGTTTTTAAATGCATTTGCTTTTGGTATTCAACACCGCTTGGTTGGAAACTTCTCTTATAACCATGTTTTGTTTCATGAAATCGTGAATTGTTGGGTTATTGAGAATTGATTAAAGTGCATACTTGCTTGAGGGCAAGCAAGGTTTAAGTGTGGGGAGGTTTGATGTGTCTCAATACATGTTTTGTGGTGCTTTATGGTATTTGCTAGTGATTTCAGGTCTACAGCAGGTACATCGCTCATAATTGGTAGAAAATAGCTTAAGAATGGTCCATATGCACTAACGATGAAGAACGAAGCTGAAATGGCAAAACTGGCACCCAGTCGCGGCGCGACCAGAATCATTCGCGGCGCGATCCTTCACAAACTTCCAATCGCGGCGCGACCCAAGCAACTCGCGACGCGACAAAAGTCCCTGGATTGAAATGCTCCAGCTTTGGCACACCTCGCGGCGCGACCAAGGGGGCTTGCGGCGCGAAATCTGTTTGACAAGTCGATTTCTCTCTCCTGGGGTATAAATACCAAACCCCATTCAACCCTAAACCTAATCTTGGACACTCCAGCCTCCATACCTTCTCTCCATCCGATTTTAAGGGTTTTTCATCATCAAAACTATTTTGAAGACTTGAAGATTAATTTTGGCTCTTGATTAGTGATTGTAGCTCGGTTGTAACCTCGATTTGGATTATTACTTCATATTTGGTACACTATGTTCTCCTTTTTATTTGAATCTTTAGCTCTTTTCATTATGAGTAGCTAAATCTCTATCCATCTATGAAGATGAAGTGGAACAATTAGTTATGGTTGCATAATATTTTGAATTCAAGTTGGTTTTACTTAACATTTTGTCAAGATCTTAATGAAGTGATTCTTCTACTTAAACTTGTGTTCTTGGTGATATTTGTGTTCTTCGATAGTGGTACTAGTTGAATGCAAGTATTATTTTAGTTGTTTGTCTATGAATAACTCTTGCTAGGTCATTGTATGATAGTAAATAATACAAGTCTAATAGAAATTACTTTGTTAAGTGGATTTAACGGTTGGTGGTACCACGTTTCTTTCACAAAGATAACGATTGTTATTTAAATAATCAAACAAACTAGTTAGTTCGAGGAATTGTAATAGGGTTGGTGGTACCACTTGTTGCAAGAAATTGGATTGAATAGGTGGTTGAGTCGATTTTACAAACGGAGTGCACCCGGTTGTGTTTTGTCTTATCACGATTATTATTACCAACATATATGAATTTTGAGCTTAACCTATATGCAACCTAGACTTTTTGCGTAGCGGATTCGACATAGATGGCTTTTTAATTATTTGTTTACAACTCAAACTCTTTTCGCGTGCTCTCGATTAATACCGGTTGAGTACTTTATTTTACTTGTTGATTACATAGTTTTCAGAAACGCAAAGTGACAATTCGGTCACACCAACCCTTTTACTTGTTTCACATTTTTACAACCTTTAGTACAACAATCAGTCCTTGTGTTCGATCCTAGTCTTGCCAGTTACCTATATTACATACGAACGGGTACACTGCCCGTAAGTGTGTTGTAGGCAGTTAACGGTAGCTTATACGCGGTTGTCCTGAACCGGTGCAGAAGGACCAGGAGCATTAGGATCTCGAGGAGCATAGGGTAGACGAGCTCCCTCGGTAGTCCTCCTCTGATATTGAGCTACCGGTGACAGAGATGGTTGAACATGAATAGATACATGTTCATTTCCAGATTCACTGGATGTTGACACCAGATTGATGGGGCGAGACTCATTGCCCGAAGCCTCAAATTGTTCCTCTTCAGAAGAGTGGGGAACACGAGGAATGGAGTTTGCTACAACTGGAACTTGAGGAGTAACAGGAACAACAGCATAAGAGCTAGCTCCGTCCGACATGACAAGTCTGAAATGATAGTCAAAGTATCCATATAAGTCTAATGGATAAGACAGTACAAGTCAAATGGATGTGACAGTACGCACACATGAGTTTTAAAGAAATCTTTGTCTAGATTACACACATTTGGTTTGGGTTTCTATTACCAACATATTCAATGCTTATATATAGGGTCACCCGCAGCCTTCCCACCACATTTACAATATGTTGTTAATATAATCCAAACTATCACGTATATAAACCTTATGCATACACATACGATTTGATTTTCTATTCCTAACATACCTTCAATGCTTATATATAGGGTCACCCGCAGCCTTCCCACCACATCTACAGTATGTTGTGAATATAGCTCAAACTATAACGTATATACAAAATCTAAGATATTTATTTCGAGCCTTATATTATTTTACAAAATCGGGACGTAGTTGATCAGGTTAGGTCTAATTATAGAAAAATAATATAACTCTCGAGCTAATTATCCTAAATCTTATTTGACTTAGATTTCCTTTTGAAACGATAATGGCTATAGATTGAGTTTTTCCGGAAAAACTCTGTATTAACTATAACCTTGGCTTTGATACCAATTTTTGTCACACCCCGTTGTAGCGGAAATACAGGGTTAACAAATAATTGCGTACTAACCGTAGTTAATAGAAATTACATCCATTAATACCAAATACAAGTCTAATACAAGTACAATCGTTCAAATGTGGACCCCAAAATACGGATACACGTCATCCTCATTTGGAACTGGGCCCACTGAATACGAGTTCAATAAATTGGACAGTCTAATACAATTAAAGCTAAAAACATGAGAGTCCTCAAATGTCTGATGCTAATTGTACGTCCAAGTCAAAAGAATGGCCCTATAATGCCAAATACGATTCCAAGACTTACTGTTGGTCACCTGAAAAGCATGAAATTTGAGAGGATCAACTATCGAAATAGTTGGTGAGTTTACAGTGTGTTTGACTAAAAGACCAGTCGTCATTGGAGCACACAATGACATGTAGTTATTTAAGACAAGACAGCCAGGATCAAGGTCCGACAATATATAATGACAGTCCAGACCGAAGTTCGACAATAATACCAATTTCCCCTCGCACAGGTCTCCCGTCTACAATGGGGTGCGGACCAGAAACTGACAAGACAACCATTAAAATCTCATAATGGTAAAACTACATAAGGGGGATCATTTTAGTTCGTCAAACACAAAGAACATTTTAGTCTGCCGACAACATGGCAAGTCAAGACATATAGATCAATTTTCATAAGACCTGTATACACATTTTCAGACAGCCGTTAACATGGCAAGACATAAGACAAATGATTTCATTTACCAAATCTCATGGCATAGACAAAGACAAATCATTTATAAAGTAGTCGTGTATACAATAGTACATGCTTTTCAGGCCCAAAGTAAAAGGAAAAAGGGCGCCATAAACTCACCTTAGCGATCAACGAGCTAAAAGTATGAGTAGTCTGAGAAAATGAGCAGTCTAGTCTCCACGTCTATCCAAAACCTAGGATAAGAGTACCAATGGTGAGGATCAAATCTCACGACGACAAGTATCCTACGTACTTGTAAGTCCCAACTCAATAGATGGTACTACTGAAGACACCTCTATGTCGATGGTGGAGTTACTTTGCAATATATGCACTGAACTGGAGACGACCATTTGCAGTGTGTATATACCAAGTTCTAGATAGATTACTTATTTAAATGACAATAAGTAAAGAACAATGCAATAATACAAAATACTTGTAAGATAACTTGATGAGACAATATGTATTTTCCAAAGTGTAATTTATTTATTGATGTTAAACAAATTACAAGGTTGTTGCGGAACCAAGATAATACACGAATGTAAATATCCTAACAACCTATGAAATACAATTGATCTACACTCGGAATTTCTCAAGACAAGCGAAACACTTAAAGTTGTGAAATGTTCCTTTTAGCGATTGAGAGAATATTGCACAAGTTCACCAAGAATATTGCAGGTTTGCAAAGTGTAAGTGTTGTTTTTTCACTTGGTATTCTTGTTGTGCAATGACTTGTATTTATAGGCAAATTTAACATTTGGGATGTTAACTTTAGCCGTACAAATGTGGTTGAGATCATTTAAGGAATAGCATTTAATTCCTTAAAAAGCAGTGTAAAGTCGCATGATAAAGCAACTTTACTCAACCACCTTTATGTACCTTTTATTACTTAAATAATAAGATAAGGCTTATTATCCGGGTAAAAGCACATAAAGCATAAAAGTCAATTCCTCGTAATCAGTGTAAAGCTTTGTAAGAGCTTTCCACTGATGGTCTCCAGTTTGTAACTGACTAGAATGTCAACTGGGCTTCGCTGCCATTGCCATTCTCTATCTTCCATTTGTTGTCTTTGACTTCAACTGGAATGATTCTTCAACTTGGTCAGTTCTCAACTGGATGAAGTCTTCAGTTGCGTTGACTGTACGGTGCAACTGGACTTCAATATATTTCTCGACAAATCATCTAGGTCTCCAGTTCACTGGACAGTTTCACTGGGTCTCCAGATGCAACTGGAGACTGGCCAGTTTACCAGGTGAACTGGTCCTAACAAATTCCCCCTATTTGTCTATAAATATTGCCAAGTCTTTTTCTAGTTCTTGTATCTATACAAGTGTGAACTGAAGAGACTTGTTCGATTTAAATCTATCTAAGTTTCCAAGGCATTTTTATAGATCAATAAATGCCTTAGGTTTTTCTTTTAGGTTTGTTAGATTTTAATCTATTATCTACCTTGTGGTTACAAACTGGTAACTTCATTTATACAAGGAAATGAAATTTATACAAGTTACAGAATGTAAACAAAATACAAGTAGATAACTGAAAGAAAGAACTTAATGAGATGGCCCTTCGCCAGTTCTTCTTCTCTTGGTCACCAAAGAAATAGGTTGTGAGTCTTCAGGGTCAATATTCATCTTTTGCTCCAGGTTTTCTTTATGTTGAATCTTGCCCCTTAAGAAGTTCACCCATGCTTTCTCAAACCTATTCTTTTGTGCCTTTGCATCCAACACATTCACCATTTCCACCCATTCGCTGAACCCATATTGCATAGCACCAGGATTGTCAGTTTTAACCAGTGGCCCTCTGGTATAACTAACTTCAACTTGAAAAACTTTGGTGCCTGGCTTGATTGTTACATTTACACCATTAATAGTACCACTATGTCTTCTGGTTGACATGATCTGGGAGTAATAGCTTCTTGCTTCAGATTCATTTGTTATTTTTATACTCCCAGCACCAGCAGCCAGTACAGCGGACTTAATGTCTTCATTAGATACCTCGCCAGTTGGTTCAACAAATGTGCTAAGGTCAGCATCTCTTGACAGTGGTCTTCTTGGTTGTGGAATCCTTCTTGGTGGATTCAACACCTTCTTCACAACCTTCTTAACATTTGCAATTCGTTTAAGAATCCCACTGGCCCTATTCTCCTTAGCCTTCTCCACTGAAATGTTCAAGCTTCTGGCATCGAATTCAGCTTCATCCTCAGGATAGTGTCTGTCCAGTTCTACATCCAGCATTTCTTTCAACTGGTCAACTATCCTGGGATCATTTTTGATCCTGACATACTCCTCCTTAGTGATACCCAAAAGATTGGCATCACTCATATCAAGCAACTTGATCTGTGCAAGATGTGCCCTGGCTTCAGCTTGGTTTCTTTGTTTCATCTTCTTTCTTTCTTTAATATCATTACCAAGTCTGGCCAGTCTTCTGCTATCACTATCTGAAACTGGAGGAAGTATATCAGCATTGCCAGTTTCTAACATTACATCAGTGGCCGGCTGGGCAGATGCATCACCAGCTAAACCTTTTCCCTTATCCAACACATTCCCCCTATCACCTTGCTCACCAGCTTCAGTACTGGTAGCTACAACCATTTCTCTTCCAGGTGCAACTGGTGCAAGGACTCTTTGGACTCTTTCCCCCTTGGCAGCATCTAGACCTGCCCTAATTCCTTCCCATTCAGAGGGGTGAGATGGCAACCGGTCAAGAGGCTGCCATGTTTGCATGTCCTTGCACTCTTTGAAGATTCCACACATCATCCTAAAGGACCTCCAAAGGTGGTTGGTCTCCTTTGACTGGGTCAAGACATTTGCAGTAACCTGTTCTTGACCAGTTTTTAATTCATTTAAGATCTTGGAGTCTTCATCCAAAACCAGAAACAACCTTTTCCTTTACTTCCTCATCTTTCTTCTTCAGATTCTCTACTTCAGTTGTCAGTTTTTCTAAAGATTGAGCATGTAGAGATACCTGAGTGTTCAAATTCTCAATGCTGCCTCTCAACTGGTTGATCTCACTGGTGAGTGGGGCCAGATCAACCTGAGGAGTGGCCAGCTTGGTGATCTCAGACATCACCCTTTCAATAATTGTGCTTCTCTAGCACCCAGCGTATCCTCTATCTTCTGACCAACTGAAGTCATCAACTGCTCTCCAAGTTCAGTTACATTTAGGCCAGGTTTTTCAATCAATTCCTTTACCTGCCTTTCAATCTCCCTCAAATCTACTTCAGATGTTCTTACAGTGTTGCCAAGCAGATTGGAGATTGAGGTTGTAACCTTGGACTGAGTAAGGTCAAAGGCTTCTTTCAAAGTACCAGCCAGATTGTTGCAGCCAGTGACCAACTCATTTAGCTTATTGAACACCAAGTCTTCATTTGATGAAAACTTGTTAATCCCCAGATCAACCACTTTAATATTTGTCAAGTGATCCTTGTGGTATCTGGAGAAAGACTTGGTGTTTTTGTCAAGTGTCTTCTGAATCTCCTCCACCCTGGTTAGAAGGTTTTGGAGATCGGCTTGATGAGACAACTTGACTGTCCAGTGACGAAGGAGAAGGTGTCACTGGACCAGCAGCAGTTACTACTGGAGCAACTGGAGGAGGCAAACTTAAGGAAGTCTCCCCAGTTGTCAGCCAGCAGTTGAAGATATAATAGGAGTGGTGGATGAAGAAAGGACTGGAAAATCAAAGTGTTGTTCATGCTAAGAATGCTCAGGTGTGAACAACGGCGTCGGTGGGGGTGGCATTTCTCGAGCAAATGAGAATTGCCCAGTTGGTGAAGGAGTAATATAAGTTTGGAAAGATATATCAGTAGGCACATTTTCTTGGGAGGGTGAAAGTGAAATTGATGCGTCTGGAAGGGAGACTGGAGATGAAGGGTCTTGAGCTTGTACAGAAGCATCAAGAATCTCCAAGTCTGTTTCAGTACCTTTAGAATCCGAAGATTCTATAAGGATTTCCTCGTCATTAACATTCATGTCCAGATCCATGAATGTAACTGAGGGCTGACCAGAAGGTCAGTCTCCAGATGACCTTCCCCAGTTTCCTGGATGGGTGCATCTGTTGGTGGATCAGATACCGAAGTATCTTTCACCAGGGATAGATGTAATTGGGGTTGCTTCAGTTATGGTTGCTCTATCCTCAACCACAACATTAGACGAACTGGAGGGTCCCTCATTATTTTGAGGCCCGCCCAGTTGCCTTTCTGACTCACCTTCAATAGGTGCATCAGTTGAAGCGAATGCCAGTTGCATTCGTTTTGGAATTTCGACCTCTCCAGCTTCAGATACCAGAGAGTCTAAATTCCTTAACATATCTGGAGCAGTGTACGGTGAATCTGTACTTAATATGCTTCTCTGCCCAGAATATGTTTAAAACAGAGAGAGAGGAACCTTGAAAAGGGGATACACACACCCCTGGTGCCCTTCAGCTTTTGAACTAGGCTTCTAACAGAATATCTGCAAAGTCCACTCTCAATCCGTTCCACAAGCAGTAAGCCATTTCTGCTTGTGAGGAGTTAATCTGGTCAAGTCCACCAGAACTCCCACCCATACTCTCCACCAGGTGGATGAAAAAATACCTCCATGAAGGTGTAAGACCCTTCATGGTCATCGCACCCTTCGTCTTCAACACTCCATTCTCCAAGCACTCTTTGTGTCCCATTTCAAGGAGGACTTGGCGAAAATTTATATTTGAGGGTAAGACGACTGGAGATTCACCCTCTCTCCAGTAATTGAGGTGTAAGGCATCCCTCAATACGTCAGCGGACAAGGTACACTGGATTGTTCCATCCTTTAATGTGAAACTGATGGAGGAACAATCGGAAGAAAGAGTGGCAGTGTACCAAAACTCACACAAGTAGTTGTGAAACAACTTGCGTGGGTTTAGAGAGAATGAGGGTCCTATTGGAGAATCCTTCAAAAACTTTTGGATTCTACCAATAAGGGTATTGGACCCTTGAGATCCTTGTAAGCTTGCCATCGGATTATTTGGATTGAGTTTGATGATAGAGGCATTACTAGGAGCACCAGATGCCGGTTTGACATCTGGTGAAGGAGAA